>SNVD02008172.1:0-318961 GCA_013180625.2 Boswellia sacra | reverse complement strand
TTTGAGTTAGGACTTGACTTTTTTGAACTTGGTTAAGAAGTGTTACCTGATGTTGAAGTTTTCACAAATATTGTATTTGATGAAGATGCAATATTACCTTCTAAATAACCCAAGCCATGTTTGTTAGAACTATCTCTTCCAAGGCTCAAAACCTGGTCAAGTTTTACAGAACCAATTCTGAGTTGATCAACACACTTTTTGCTTTCAACTAGCTCTGCTATAATTTTCTCAGCATGTTAGTCTTGTCTTTCAAGGCAAACTCTAGTTCATTGATGCAGTTTTCAGCAAAGGCTTTCTCATATTTTAGCACTTCATTTTCCTTTTTCAAAGTTCTAACGATCTTTTTTTGATTCAGCCATTCAATATAAAGTGCATTGCAGGTTTCTTGCAACTCCTCATAATATTCCGAATCAACTTCTACCTCTGAATGTTCATCATCAGTTCTACTACAGTTGTTGGTTATGTTGGACATAACAGATTTCCTTTTATCAGCTGTAGATGCTATGAATGCAACAAAATTGCTCATGCTTTCTTGGTCATCTAAATCAGTCTCTGAATCATCACTCCATGTGGCTGATATTCCTTTGTTCTTCTTTTTGAGACTAGCATATTCAGATTGAATGTGTCCATAACTTGAATACTCATAGTACTGAATTTGTCCTTTCTTATCAGGTTGTTTTGACTTATTCTTGTCATTATCCTTGTTGAATTTTCTGAACTTTTCTTCACTTGAGTTTGATGCCTTTCCTTGATTCTCTTTCTTGAAATTTTTTTTCATAAACTTGAAATAATTCTTGGTTAGAAAAGCAATCTATTTTGAATCAGTTTCATTAAGCTCACCATTACTTTCATTATTAGATTTTTCAGTTTTAACATTAAATGCAATGCTTTTTCCTTTTTTCTTTATAGTGCTATGATTAATCTCAAAGTTTTGAAAAATGCTAATAAGTTCATAAACCTTCATCTTATCAGTGTTTTTAACTTCCTTAATGGCAGAGATTTTAGGTTTAAATTTATCAAGGACTGATCAATTATTTTGCTAACAATTTCTACATCAGTAAAAGTCTTGCCAAGCATATATATAGAATTTGTGATGCGACACAACTTAGAATAAAAATCAGAAATCGACTCATCTTCATGCATCATCATATTCTTAAATTATAAATTCAATCTCATCAATTTATATCTTTTAACAGAATCTGTACCTTCATACTTTACCTCAAGAATGTATCAAGCTTCTTTAACCACTTTACATCTTGAAATCTGTCCAAAATTATTTAGATCCACAGTAGTAAAAATCGAATTGAGAGCCTTTGAATTCCAGCTAGAATGCCTGTATTCGTAATCAGTCCAGTCCTCTTCAAGTTTAGGTTTTGATTCTCCAAAAGCATTCAATCTTGTTGGTGGTGTCCATCCTTTAAGCACACTGGTCCATGCCCTGTCATCAACAAATTTTATATACATCATCATTCTTACATTCTAATGTGAATAATTACCATCATTAAGAATACGTGGTTATGCTCCTGATTCTCCATTCCATATAAATTCCATGCCTTCAAATCAATGTGATCTTTCTTCACTTGTATGTCAGTGAACCTGTTCTGATACCAATTGTGAGATCTAAAAGCATGGTTAGTTATGCGTAACATAACAGTAAACTGTAATATAAATTGACACATGAGGATTCTACATGGTTCAGTTATAAAAACCTACCCACGGACAGCTTAGAGTTGTAACTCACTAAGTTCTTGTTTGTACAATCTTTAGATGCATTTATAGTGTTGACTCACTCTCATACATTGGCCTAATATTTGTAAAATAAAATGCCTCCAAGATCTTAAATTCTCGTGACACTGCCCACTCTCTGTTGTTGACAACTTAACAACACACTATTAAGTAACTTGTAACAACGATGTCTGATACTGAATTATATAAATACTCAATTCGTAAGTTCTCTCGAGTGTATACTAACTTAAATAGACCTAACCAAAATTCATGCACGATCACAACCTCTTATACATAAATAAATCACTCATAAAAAAATCAAAGAAGCATTCCAATTTAGCATTGAAGCTCGCCTTTTGATACTTGAAATGTCGTAACCTATAAGCGCGTGCACGCACACGCACACACACACACACACACATATTGTGTGAAATCTGGTTGCCTTTTCTCACCATAATCCTGTAGAATCTCAATCAAACTCGATTAGTAGAATAGGATAACAATCAATAATATAGAAAGTGTAATAAATAAACTCCTAAATAAACTAGGACATAAATAAAAGATACTCCTAAGTGAACTAAGATACTAGAATAATATCCTAATATAGAGAGATATTCAATAAGAATCAAATACTTCCTAAAGTAAACTTCTAGAAATTGTAAAACAAGAAATAATATGACACAATGTTTGAATTACAAGTTTGTCCAAAATAATCATGTGCATGGCACAGGCAATGTGTCACGTTTGACACTAACAATTACAATAGTTATATGTATTAGAACAATTCAGCAAATCTTTGTAGAATTACGTCATCTTCAATAGCATAACTACTGCAACGAAAACTGAAAAAATGTATGAGAAAATCATTTACTAATTTTAAAATTTATGCCACATTAGAAACAAACTACTATTTGGTCAATTAATAGTGGCAAAGAGATAACACAGACGCATAAAACCAAATTTAACTATAAGATGAGATAAACTTATGCAATGCTATGATTTAATTTATAGCTACAAGTTTAGATTCTTAGCTTGAAGCTCTTATACCCCGATATATGTTGTAAGTGTTCTTAAGAAAGAAAAGCTAGAAATTACTACTTTAGAACCATATATATATATATATATATATATTAGAATATAAGAACCTACATGAGCTGTTAACTCTTTCCTCAAATGACATCATTAGAGTTGAATTCAAATTGTCTAGCTAACTTATTAATGGGTAGGAACATTGATTTGATTAGTGGATTTGTATGCTATGGAATTCAACAAAAGCAATTTGTTTAATGTCTACAAAGGCTAAAGCAGTGAAGGTAGAAGGTTGAAATTAAAAGGTGGGTTTGTGTAGTTCACGAAGCAAGTTTATAAACCAGTGAGTTAAAGACAACCCATAGGAGACCGATGGTTATATGGATGTTTGTAACTTTTTTCCCTTATAAGGCTTATTTTGGTCTTTGTACAACATATATTAAATAACTTTACACGCCACTAGAGCATTTTAGGTGGGCAAAAAGGTAATTGTAAAAATGACAACTATAGAGACTGAATTTTTGAGGCTCGATGAAAGAATGAATATGAATATCGAGCAAAGAAAATGATAAAGATGCCCTTGGAGGCCAAGAAAGGAAAGGTCAGAAGGAATTGATGAAAGGTCTCGAAAATTGATATATGATTTCTAAAATTCATAGAAATTAATCTAGGAAGAATATGATAGACAATCATATACTGTTGCGAAGCTAAGGATGTCTAGTTTTTGTAGAAATTATGGATTGCAAATCGAAGTTCAATTCAAGAAGTTAGCTGTGATTGAACGAATAAAGGTTTGAAGGGACCACACTGAAAAAGGATAAAATAGGAAGGGCCGAATGGGCTATCAAAAAGCCGCCCATTTGTTCACCAACAACTGGCCGGCCATCAAACAGCTGACTGGATATCTGACAATCGGCCAACAATTTCATAGCACTCGCTTGGCCGTTTGTCGTTTGTTTTCGAAAATTTTCAATTAAAACCTTCTTTTTTCAGAATTTGCTTCCTTTTTCAAATCCAGTTCTCACCTATATAAAACCCCAAAACACACACCCCCCCCCTGGCTCACTTGGCCACACACTGAATTTTGAAACTATTCTCTCCTTTTTCTTTTGAAGATACGCTCGAGAATTGGAGAAGTCTTTTCTAGTCTAAAGTTTTCAGGCGTTCTATTGCTTTAAATCCGAAAACGGTACGTCTTGAGAGCAGAATTCTCTCCTCCCTCCTATCTTCTCTTTTATTTTTCTTGCTTAGAATTAAGCATGTTTAGGTCAGTTTAAGCTTAGAATAAAAATGATTAGGATTTATTTTTATGCTTAGAAGCATGATAGAGTTATTATGAATGTTCTACCCCATGTTTGTTTTACGAGATGGATAAGCGTGTCAAGGTAAGTTCGCTATCTTTTCTTTATTAGAATCATGTTTAGGAATTTATTTTTGCGAATGCTTAAAATCATGCTTAAGAGCACATGATTAGAATCATGCTAAGAAAGACTTATATTTGCTTTGATACATGCTAGAAAATAGCATAGAGTAGGCAAAAATTACCATTTTACCCTTAGATGTCTTGTTTGAGGTAGAATAGCTATGATTGATATTGATTGCTTGACTTACGCTTGTTTAGGCTAAATATGCCATGATAACTATGATTAGGCTATAATTGCCATGAATTAATATGGATTATGTTAGAATAGCAATTGCCATGATAGAAGTATCAAACTTAGGTCGAAGTGCCATGATACTAGATTATGGCTTTGTTTGATTTATAATTTGTTTATTTATAAATGTATGAATGTTTATATTATGGTAGAAGTGTAATTGTGTGATGCCATAAAGTAGTAGTGGACTCACATTGAAGGTGAGGGACCATTACTTAGAATGAATATTCAAATGAACGAAGTGTGAATATACTTGTGGAGACTGTTGACCCAAGTATGGCAACCCAAGAGGGGGGGTGAATTGGGTTTTTATTTATAAAAACTGATTTAGAAAACTTTTCTTGAAAGATCAAAATTATTTAACTCTTTCTTTGAGAATAAAGATGAAGAAGATGAAAATAGAATGCAATCAAGAGAATAGCAACAAAGAACATTCACAAGTGCAACTAAATATAAAGAGATAGGGATAGAGAGAGTGCAAACTCAATTTACGTGGTTTGGCAAACCTTGCCTACGTCCACGGGCTCCTAGCTCCACGAGCTAAGCTTTCAACTAAGTTGTAGAAATCTTTACAACTTGATTGATGAACAACCTCACCAAGACTTTATCTTCCAACTCTTGATAACACCACACCAAGAGTTCTTCTTGATGAACAACCTCACCAAGGCAACTTCCTTCAATTCTTGATAACACCACACCAAGAGTTCTTCTTGATGAACAACCTCACCAAGGCAACTTCCTTCAACCCTTGATAACACCACACCAAGAGTTCCTCTTGATGAACAACCTCACAGGAAACTTTCTTCAACCCTTGATAACACCACACCAAGAGTTCTTCTTGATGAACAACCTCACCAAGGAAAGATTTATCTCAAGGATAACTTTTATCCTTTACAAGAAGATCTCACTCTCACCACAATACAAGAACAAATATAATTTTTACAACAAAAGTATAACTCTCTTCAAAGAGTAGATAAAGAATATAAAAGCTCTCTAGACTTGATATTTCTCTTGTTTTTTTTTGCTTGATAGATACTTATCTTGCTCTTTCTGAATGCATGGGAGAAGGGATCCTTTTATAGGCAAATAGGATGAACTTAATCAAATGAAGACACCAACTACAAATTTTCTGCCCACCATAAAAACCGTAATTTTGTCTGCCATTTTTTTTAATGTTTAGTTTGAAATTTGAAAATCTGCAAAACACAAAAGATCTGTAAAATTGAATAAGCTTTCTAACGCATCAAGAACCAAGTCATTTGGATATCTGTATCTTAAGATATGACCAAAACACCATTCAGTACTTATGTGACTTGATTTTTCTTTCATATGTCAGTTCACCGACTTACATGTGTATTATGTCAGCCTTCTATTTGAAATTTGAATTTCTTCAAAGAATATGAAATCTGCTTCATTGAATCATCTTTCTAATGCCATAATAATCAAGTCATTTGGATATCTCTAACTCAAGATATGGACAAAACATCATTCAGTGTTCAAATGAGTTGATTTTTATTCTCTGTGTCAGTCCACCGAATTGCATGTCAATAATGTCAGCCTTCTGTTTGAAATTTGAATTGCTTTAAAACATATGAAATGTGCTTCATTAAGTCCTATTTCCAATGCGATAAGAATCAAGTCATTTTGATTTTTCTAGCTCAAGATATGTCTAAAAGAGTATTCAGTGGTCATGTCAGCTGCTTCCATTTGTCTTTCAAATTGCATGATGATTTGGATGACCTTACACTTGAAATTTGAATTTATTTAAAACATATGAAATTTTACAAATTGAGTAAGCTTTCAAAAGGCTTAAGAACAACATTATTTGGACATTTGTAGAGAAATATATGACCAATTTATTGAACATTGCTCATGTGTCACATTCCTTGAATCAAATCTTGTTCTTAAACTTTGGTGCCTTTAACATGTAGTCTTCTCCTTAGCTTCAACACTTCATTTTAATAAGCCTCTTCTTGATTTTACAATTATTTCAATGATCTTACTCTTGTACATAAATAAACATGTTAGTAAATCTCAATTAATCAATGTGTATTGTTATCATTAAAATTATCATGTAGCCTTAGGGCTAACAATCTCCCCCTTTTTGATGATGATAAACCTTTGATTGCTTTAAAATATAATCTAAAATCAAGAATGAAAATAGAAACAACAGTAAGCAAAAAGAGAGCAATTATTATGAATATAAGCAAACCATCCAAACCATCCATTTCTCCCGCTTTTGTTATCATTAAAAAGATGTAGTCAAATTAATTACTCCCCCTAAATATATTCTCCCCCTTAACATATGCTACCATTTAAAGATTATCATATTAAAGAAAAATTAAGACATATCCAACATGCCTAATTCTATTCTAATTATGCAAAATCTATCTTGACTAAGGGGTTTAGTAAATATATCGGCTAATTGTTTATCGGTGGGAACAAATTCTAAAGAAATATTACCTTTTTGCACATGATCTCTAATAAAATGATGTCTAATCTCTATATGCTTAGTCCTAGAGTGTTGTATGGGATTTTTTGAAATGTTGATGGCACTTGTATTGTCACATTTGATGGGAATATGATCAAATACCACACCATAATCTTTTAATATTTGTTTCATCCAAAGAGATTGTGCACAACAACTTCCTACTGCAATATACTCGGCTCCCGCAGTTGATAAGGCAACAGAATTTTGTTTTCTACTAAACCATGGCAGGAGCCACTAGTGCTCTTTCTATCAAGAAGACTTCCAGCAAAATCCGCATCGGAATAACTAATTAGATCAAAATTATCACACTTAGGATACCAAAGACCTAGATTTATGGTTCCAAGAAGATATCTAAATATCCTTTTACAGCCTTAAGGTGAGATTCCTTTGGACAAGATTGAAATCTAGCACACATACACACACTAAACATAATATCAGGTCTACTAGCAGTTAAATACAAAAGAGAGCCAATCATACCTCGATATTTTGTTACCTCAACATCTTTTCCTTTCTCATCTTTGTCAAGCTTGGTTAATGTACCCATAGGTGTGTTATATGTCCTTGAATTATCAATGCCAAACTTCTTGAGAAGATCTCTTGTGTATTTAGCTTGATTAATGAAGATCCCATCTATTGATTGCTTGATTTGAAGTCCAAGGAAGAAATTTAATTCCCCCATTAAGCTCATTTCAAATTCTTGTTGCATACACTTGGAAAATTCCTCATACATAATGACATTAGTAGCACCAAAAATATAATATCATCAACATAGATTTGAATAATTAATAAATCATCATTTTTTGTTTTAACAAAAAGAGTAGTATCAACTTTTTTCATTTTGAAACCATTATCAATGAGAAATTTGCTCAATCTATCATACCATGCTCGTGGTGCTTGTTTCAAGCCATAAAGTGCCTTTTTGAGTTTGAAAACATGGTTTGGAAAATCATGATTTTGAAAACCAAGAGGTTGCTCTACATATACTTCCTCCATAATGTAACCATTTAAAAATGCACTTTTGACATCCATTTAATATAATGTAAAATTTTTATAACATGCAAATGCACACAACATTCTAATTGATTCTAATCTAGCAACCGGTGCAAAGGTTTCCTCATAATCAATACCTTCTTCTTGATTGTATCCTTGAGCAACAAGTCTAGCTTTGTTTCTAATAATGGTGCCATTTTCATCTACTTTATTTCTAAAAATCCATTTAGTGCCTATAATAGAATGATTTTTAGGTCTAGGGACTAATTCCAAACTTGATTTCTCTCAAATTGATTCAATTCTTCTTGCATAGCCAAAATCCAACTTTCGTCATTTTCGGCTTCTTTAAAAGATTTTGGTTCAAATTGAGAGACAAAAGCAAAATGATTACAAAAGTTCTTAAAAGAAGATATAGTTTTCATACCTTGTGATGGTTCACCAATAATGAGATCTTTAGGGTGAGCTTTTGCATACCTCCATTCCTTTGGTAATTCTTGGGAAGAATCATTTACTTCCTCAAGCTTTTCTTGTTGAAGTTGTAATTCATCTTGGCTCTTTTCATCAAGCCTTGATTCCTTGATTTGCCTTTCTACCTCAACAATATCATCATCTAAATTCTTTAAAGAAATAACATTAGTTTCATCAAATTCAACATGAATAGATTCTTCAATAGAAAGAGTCTTTTTATTAAAAACTCTATATGCTTTACTATGGTTGGAGTAGCCAACAATGATTCCAACATCGGCTTTTGTATCAAATTTTTCAAGGTTATCCTTGGTGTTTAAAATAAAACATTTACATCCAAAAACTTTAAAAAATCTAATGTTGGGTTTTCTTCCTTTTCCAAAGTTCATAAGGAGTTTTCTTTATTAAAGCTCTAAGATAGACTCTATTGATTATAAAGCATGTGGTATTAACGGCTTCGGCCCAAAAATATTTTGACAAATTATTTTCAAGTAACATGGTCCTAGCCATTTCTTGGATAGTCCTATTTTTTTCTCTCAATAACACCATTTTGTTGTAGAGTTCTAGGCGTGGAAAAATTATGTTCAAAACCATTTTCATCATAAAGATTTTCAAATGCAACATTATCTACTTCACCACCATGATCACTCCTAATGGACATAATAGAATACCCTTTTTGATTTTGGACTCTTTTTGCAAATTTTGAAAAAGCTTGGGTGGCCTTATTTTTAGTTTTCAAGAATAACACCCAAGTGAATCTTGAATAATCATCCACAATAACAAAAACATAATACTTTCCACCAAGGCTTTTAGTTCTTGATGGTCCAAATAAATCCAAATGAAGTAATTGTAGATGTTTATTTGTTGAAATAAATTTCTTTTGTTTAAAAGAAGTTCTCACTTGTTTTCCAAATTGACAAGCATCACAAATATTATCCTTTTTCAAATTTTATTCTTGGAAAACCATCAATTAAATCATTTTTAGAAATTTTTGAAATTGTGTCCATGCTAGCATGACCTAATCTTCTATGCCATAACCAAGTATCATGATTAACAATGAAACATTTTTCTACATGATCATTAGCATCAATATCAATTATATAAATATTACCACATCTATTACCAATAAATAATGTCTTATTGTTACTAACATCCTTAATCACACATCTATTAGGCTCAAAAGCAACAAAATATCCCTTATCACACAATTGACTTATGCTAATCAAATCATGTTTCAAACCATGAACAAGCAAAACATCTTTAATAATAGGTGAAGAAGGTTTACCAATATCACCATGTCCGATTACTCTTTCTTTGGCATTATCACCGAAGGCCACATATCCTCATTTCTTCATGATTAATCTTGAGAACTTGGAGGCATCTCCGGTCATATGCCTTGAGTATCCACTATCTAAGTACCACTTGTGTTTGCCACTCCTTTGTTTTTACAATCTACATTAAAAAGCGACTTTTTGGTACCAAAATGTTCTTGGGTCATTGGGGGTTAGTTATGATACTTTTTGGAACCCATATTTGTTTCAAATTAGGATTTCTCTTAATATAGCAAGAATGCACTTTGTATTTTTTTCTTCCACAATAAGTACATGAATGATTAGGATTATTCCTAAAAGATGCATGAGCAAAATAATTTTTAAAATACTTTTGATTTTTATGAGTTTTATATCCTAACACTCTTTTATCAAAAATACACCTTTGGTTTTGTAACATAGAATTCAAATTTTTTGTGCTTTTTGTAAAACTATCAACAATATTTCTTAAGTCATTATTTTCCTTTTTCAAAATAACATTTTCTTTCTCTAATTTATCAAAATCCTTTTGTTTTAAAATCTCATTTTCAGTTTTTAAAAAATGTATTTGACTTTCCAAACTTTCAAAATCTTTTTGCTTTAAAATTTCATTTTCATTTTATAAAGCTTCATTTATTTCCACCAACTCTTCTAATTGAGATAACATGATTTTTGACTTCTTTTTGAAAGCATTGATTTTTTAATTTTGTTTATCAACTTGCACATGTAAATTTTGGAATGCTTCAAGTAATTCATCATATGAAAGCTTAGGATCATGGTTTAGAATACTTATCTCATTTTCTCTTAAAGCCATGAAGCACATGTTTGCCACTTCGCAATCTTCTTCTTTTCTCCTTCAAGATGATTTCATGAGTTATGAGAGAACCCATAAGTTCTTCTAATGGTAGTTTGGTGAGGTCCTTTGCTTCTTGAATTGCCGTCACCTTTGGCTCCCAAGATTTTGGTAGACACCTAAGAATCTTTCTCACCATTTCAACATTAGAATAAGATTTACCAAGAGATTTCAAACCATTGACAATATCCGTAAATCTAGTAAACATTTCAGAAATTGATTCATCCGATTTCATCTTAAAAAGCTCATAACTATGAACTAGCATACTAATTTTGGATTCTTTAACTTGACTAGTTCCTTCATGAGTTACTTCAAGTGTGTGCCATATTTCTTGTGCCGTAGAACAAGTAGATATTCTATTAAACTCATTTCTATCTAGAGCACAATACAACACATTCATAGCTTTAGCATTCAAACTCAATTTCTTTTTATCATCTTCACTAAACTCTTTAGGTTCTTTAAGCATGCATTCCCCATTTTCAATTTTGGTAGGAACAAAAGGTCCTTCCAAAACAATAGACCACAAATCATAATCAAAAGATTTCAAGAAAATACTCATTCTAGTTTTCCAATAAGAGTAATCACTTCCATTAAAAAATGGAGATCTAGAGATAGAAAGTCCCTCAACATATGAAGTTGAATTAAAAGTTGCCATAGCTCAAAAATCGATTAAGATTTAAAAAAAAAATTGAGCAACCTTGCTCTGATACCACTTGTTGACCCAGGTATGGCAACCCAAGAGGGGGGGTGAATTGGGTTTTTATTTATAAAAACGGATTTAGAAAACTTTTCTTGAAAGATCAAAATTATTTAACTCTTTCTTTGAGAATAAAGGTGAAGAAGATGAAAATAGAATGCAATCAAGAGAATAGAAATAAAGAACAATCACAAGAACAAGTAAATATAAAGAGGAAAGGGATAGAGAGAGTGCAAACTCAATTTACGTGGTTCGGCAAACCTTGCCTACGTCCACGGGCTCCTAGCTCCACGAGCTAAGCTTTCCACTAAGTTGTAGAAATCTTTACAACTTGCTTGATGAACAACCTCACCAAGACTTTTTCGTTCAATCCTTGATAACACCACATCAAGAGTTCTTCTTGATGAACAACCTCACCAAGGCAACTTCCTTCAACTCTTGATAACACCACACCAAGAGTTCTTCTTGATGAACAACCTCACCAAGGCAACTTCCTTCAACCCTTGATAACACCACACCAAGAATTCTTCTTGATGAACAACCTCACCAAGGAAAGAGTTATCTCAAGGATAACTTTTATCATTTACAAAAAGATCTCGCTCTCACCACAATACAAGAACAAAGATAATTTTTACAACAAAAGTATAACTCTCTTCAAAGAGTAGATAAAGAATATAAAAGCTCTCTAGACTTGATATTTCTCTTGTTTTTTTTTTGCTTGATAGATACTTCTCTTGCTCTTTCTAAATGCATGGGAGAAGGGCTCCTTTTATAGGCAAATAGGATGAACTTAATCAAATGAAGATACCAACTACAAATTTTCTGCCCACCATAAAAACCATAATTTATCTGCCATTTTTGTCAATGTTTCGTTTGAAATTTGAAAATCTGCAAAACATAAAAGATTTGCATAATTGAATAAGCTTTCTAACTCATCAATAACCAAGTCATTTGGATATCTGTATCTTAAGATATGACCAAAATACCATTTGGTGCTCATGTGACTTAATTTTTCTTCCATGTGTCAATCCACCAACTTGCATGTGTATTATGTCGGCCTTCTGTTTGAAATTTGGATTTCTTCAAAGAATATGAAATCTGCTTCATTGAATCATCTTTCTAATGCCATAAGAATAAGTCATTTGGATATCTCTAACTCAAGATATGGATAAAACATCATTCGGTACTCAAATGAGTTGATTTTTCTTCTCTGTGTCAGTCCACCGAATTGCATGTCAATTATGTCGGCCTTCCGTTTGAAATTTGAATTTCTTCAAAACATATGAAATGTGTTTCATTAAGTCCTCTTTCCAATTCCATAAGAATCAAGTCATTTTGATTTTTCTAGCTTAAGATATGTCCAAAAGAGTATTTGGTGCTCATGTCAGCTGCTTCCATTTGTCTTTCAAATTGCATGATGATTTGGACAGCCTTGCACTTGAAATTTGAATTTCATTAAAACATATGAAATGTTATAAATTGAGTAGCTTTCCAAAGGCTCAAGAATCACATCATTTGGATATTTGTAGAGATATATATGACCAATTGATTGAACATTGCTCATGTGTCACATTCCTTGAGTCAAACCTTGTTCTTAAACTTTGGTGCCTTTAAAATGTAGTCTTCTCCTTAGCTTCAACACTTCATTTTAATAAGTTTCTTCTTGATTTTATAATTATTTCAATGATCTTACTCTTGCACATAAATAAAAATGTTAGTAAATCTCAATTAATCAATGTGTATTGTTATCATCAAAATTATTATGTAGCCTTAAGGCTAACAGAGACTTGATAAGTATTGAATAGACTCACATATGGTGGTGAGGAATTCACTATTTATTGAGTCTCGAATTGATTGTTTATATTTAGATATGAAAGTTATTGCGAATGAATGTATGGAATATTTTTATTTGAAGTAGAATTATTTCATTGTTGAATAAAAACAATGTAATCCTCTTTCCCTTCCCCCATATTTGAAAGGAAATATAACTCCATTCTCCTCCCTCTTTCTATGGATGCTTATACAATTGTCATTGATTGATTAATCACCTCACATGTCTAATAAAGAAAAAAATAGAAAGGTGTGCATAAAATGAACAATGGTAAGTACACAAAGTAAAAATACGAGCTATTCTTATTTGGTATTTCCTTAGTGGAGGCTGGATTTATATTTGGGCGGGTCGAATGACTCGTACCTAATATCTCGAACCCATCTCTAAAAGGATGAGGATAGTTTAGGTCCTGAAACAAGGGATCAGATTGTCCCAATTCATTTCCAATTGAATAATTGGGTGGCGAATCCATTCTCCAGACATGCACATAGCTCGTTTGTATTCTCTTAAGTCTCAAAAGAGGCTTTGACACAATGTCATGGTCACAAATACTTTGGCAGGATGAAAGCCTCGTTCATAGTGGCAATTGCCCTGAGGATAAAAGAAGTTGATTTCGATGGAGATACGAAATTCTATTAGCTTGTGTTGGTATAATGAGTCCTTACATCACTACACATTTGCACACAATGAGCACGAATTGCCTAAACTAGCTGTGTGGCATTGGCATGATAAGTCTTTGGCTCCTTTCGACCCCTAGATGACTCATATTGGTGTCACCACCTTTAAACATTACCACTGAATTGGTATGAGATTGGCCTAAAAGGACATCTCTCATTTGAAGGAGCCCAGATCATTGGACCCTTGAAACTCAAGCCTATATGGACGACTCTAGAAACTTTTAATAGGAAGAATATCCAAAACCAATTTTGAGATGCATGTTTATGGTGTAAGGTTCCTATGATTAGAATAATATTGATTCAAACCTCATGGAACCGTGAACGAATACCACATGTCAAGTCACCCATAAGAATAAAATAGGGACATGTGCCATAAGTTAATGTTATCATGACGTGTAAAAGCTATGTTATGATAATCACGGAGAATCCAAACATTAACATGACTGTTAGAAATAAGAGAGAAAATTTCGTATTCCCATATCCCATGATGATGACTTGGGAATAAGGCCAAAGATCCTTAAAAAAAAGACTCAACCTTACGTGTGTGGGAGAAATAAGGTTGGAAGGTTGAAAGTGTGTCTATGCCCTTATATGAGCATGCATCATATTATGCATACATGTATGCATGCATGACATTAATATCTTTCTTTTGCAGTCATCATAGCTCGGGTTAGACGAGATGGTTGTTTGACAATGCAAGAAGAACTAGTTGACGAAATGGTTGTACCAATAATAACAATGCTAAAATGGCTCAAGTGAGGGTTGACATTACCGCGCTTCAACAACAAGTGGCCCAACTTGTTAAAACTCTACAGAATGGGCCCAACTATATGAACTAATCTTTACTTGAGGGTAATGATGGTGAAAACGGCGAGATAAGCCAAGGCAGAGATAGGGAGAAAAGCCCAGTCAACTAGGAAGAACCCGAATCTATCATGCAATTGGCTAAAGACATGGGAAAGGTCCAATCTTTCTTGAATAAGAAGGGGTTGAAAGGGACTGAAGACTTGGATGATATACTACTCATTGGAGACAAGGACTTGCCTCCAAAGTTTCACCTCCCGAACTTGCCCAAGTTCAACGGAGAGGTAATCCAAACACACTTGAGATAATATGCCACTATCATGGCTACTACTCCTTTAACAAAGGAGCATATATTAAAGTATTTCATGCTATCCTTAGAAGATGATGTGGTAGCGTGGTATCATGAACTCCCTAAGAGAGTTTAAGAAGATTGGGAGGAGCTTTCCCAACAATTTATGGAGCAATATCACCACAATACCCAACTAGGGATAACCTTGAGAGATTTGGAGATAAAAGGCAAAAGCCCAATGAAAATTTTTCAGAATATCTAGTTCGTTGGAGGGCCAAGGTAGCCAAGATGACCACTAGGCCTGTGGAGAAGGATCAGGTTTGCATGGTGATCAATAGAGCCCATAGTTTCATCAATGATAGACTAGCAGACTTCTCGATTAAAACATTTGAATAATTGTATGATTTAGGCATCCAAATAGAAGAGTTGGAATCTAGACAGAAGAGAAATAACTACCCTTGAAGAAGTCAAGGGCAGTATCACTAACCTAGTGGGTCTAGCGCAAAGCAAGTGGAGATAAAGCCAGTTTCCCCATAAAGGAAGTTTAGTCATTTGGGAATGCCGCTTTTCAAGATCTTTACAAGGTTGAGAGCCTAAGAGATCTTGCAGCGATTGCCACCAAGAGAGCTTCCAAATTCACTACCAAGGAATTGGAGGCATAATGAGAAGTGTGAATTCCACCAAGTGACCGGTCACAAAAACTTGAAGTAACCTATGAGCCTAATACTAGAAGTAACCTGTTACCCAATTATAATCGAGTGCCTCCTTCGTCAACCAACATGATTGGATCGGGCTTGACTGATGAGCAAGTCATGAACTCTTTTAAGGAGGGTAGATAGAGCATGGCCGACAGAGCTAAGAAAAGGGAGAAGCCTAAGCTTGAATAACTAGAAAAATCCACTGGAAAGGTGGCCTCGAAGAAGAAACCCAAGGCTAAAGAGCTCAAGGTCGAAGAACCCAAAGAAGAAACGCTTAAGGAGATCACTGAGAGGGTGGAAGACAAGCACATTCCTTTGGCAGTCAAGATTCACACCAAGAAGGGTGGGTGGACTAATATTACAATAAAGGGAGTCAAGCAAAAACTAGAACCTAAACTTGTGTACCTCAATGACCAAGAAGAGGAAAAGCCACAAGAAGAAGAAGAAGTTGAAGTTGAAGTGACACCCGCCAAGAAGAAGTCCATATCATCAAGTTCCTTTGCTAAGAAATGGATAGCCAGGAATGGCGCTAGGAAGGGCCCACCATCTAAAAGACTTAAGGTGAAGAATGGTAGCAAAGTTAGGAAAGGGAAGTGAGATATGGGTATTGTAAGGAGATAGAGTTTATCTAGAAGGTGTAAGGAGGTAAAAGTTATGAGAATTTGGGATGACATTCCTAAGGTCAAGACCCTTCCATACTTTTGGGTTGACTTTAGTAGTGATGAAGAAGAATAATTAAGAATTGAAGGAGAAACATATGAGGGAGAAACACTAAAGGGTGAGAGAGAGAATGTCCAATTAGTGACAATGAGTGATAGATTTTACCATGAGAAAGAGAAGGAGAAACAACCGAAAAGACAGTTGAGAAGGGCAAAAAAGTTACCAAGGAAAAAGCCAAAGAAGAAGAGGATCAAGTGATCAAGCAATTGAAGAAGACTCAAGCGAATACTAGCATTTGGGATTTGCTAATATCATCCTAAAAGCATAGACAAGCCATGGCGAAGTCTTTGGCAGAGGTAGAGATATCAATGGCCGCTACTACTAGCAAAATGATCACTTTTACTGATCAAGGTTTACCTTTCAAAGGAAGGAATCATAACAAGCCATTGTTTGATGGGAAGAAATCTCCTTATTTCATGGTAGATGATGGGTTCGCCATTAATATTATGACTATGAAGATATTGCACAAGTATGGTATCAATGGGGACAAACTTGAGCCTCGTGAGATGGTGATCAGGGCTTATGATAACTCGAAAAGGAGTGCTATTAGGATCTTCAAGGCATTAGTGAAGACTAGGCAGATTGAAGTTATGACAGAATTCATGGTCCTCGACATTCCAGTCAAATTTACTGCCTTGTTGGGACGAGCATGGTTTCATCCGCTTGGTGGAGTTTCTTCCACTTTACATCAGAAGATTCGCTTTAACATGGATGGGGAGATTGTGACCATTCATGCAGCCTTGACTATTGCACCAACCGCTCCAAATGTGAAAGTTTGAGAAATACTTACATGGGAGGCTTTCATGTAGCCATGATTGATGAGGTCAACCCAATTATAGCAGGGATAATAAAGAAGCAAGGATACTTGCCAGGGACTGGGCTTGGGAGGAATGGACATGGCTCACCATCCTTCCCAGATATCAAATGCAAAACATTAGAAAAGGTTTGGGTTATAATTTTGAGGGAGAAGAAGAAGACTTTGAGACCAAGAAGGCAAGATTCATCAAGTTTGTCAAAGCCCAAGATACGAAGTATGTGAGGGCTGCTGAGCCATGGGTTTTTAAGAGAATGTTGAAGCCTAGATTTGAGATCTTCAAAGATATCCTTTAGGCAGGAGTCTCCAAGGGAATGACTTAGTTAGAGAAATAGAGAAGATGACCATCAAATGTATATCTTATGAGGATGTGTTTGTTCCTAAACTCTTTGAAGAAGAGGATATTGTTTATGATTCTAAATTTGATGCAATAAATAATCAATTTGCTTACTTGTATCATGTCTTTCCTAATGGCATTGTGCATCATGATTTGCATTTCACTAGCATATTTGACATCCATACCATTCAAACTCATGAGATTAATCTTGGTACAATCGAAAAACCCAAGAATATATGCATTACACTTGATAAAACTTTTGAAGAGAGAGAGAGAGAGAGAGGAGAGAGAGAGATTTGAAAAATTACTAAAGAAACATGAAGAAGTCTTCACTTGGTCCTATGACGACATGCCTAGAATTGAGAGAAGCATCATTGAGCATGCAATTCCAACCTATCCGCACATGAAGTCAGTCAAGCAAAAACTGAGGAGGATGAGACTAGAGTGGGCCCAGAAAATCAAAGAGGAAGTATCTGAGCAAATTAAAGCTATGTTTTTAGAAGTGGTGAAATATCCAGAATGGTTAGCCAATATCATGCTATTATTGAAGAATGATGGAAGGGTTTGAATGTGTGTAGATTACCGAGACTTGAACAAGACCTCACCAAGGATGATTTTCCTTTACCTTACATTGATGTGTTGGTGGACAACGCTATTGCCAATGTAATGTTTTCTTTCGTAGATGGGTTTTCTGGATACAACCACATAAATAATGACCAATGAAGATAAGATGAAGATGGCTTTCATTACAGAATAGGGAGCCTACTGTTACATGGTGATGCCCTTCGGATTGAAGATTACCGAGCCACTTATCAACGAATGATAGCGACGCTGTTTCATGATATGATGCATAAGGAGATAGAAGTTTATGTGGATGACATGATCGTAAAATCTGAGACTCGAGAGGGTCACTTTGAGGCCTTAGACAGGTTCCTAGAAAGGGTGAAGAATACAAGCTGCAACTAAATCTGAAGAAGTCTATTTTCAGAGTCACCTCAAGGAAGTTATTGGGGTTTATAGTTAGCAAGATAGGGATAGAAGTATATCTAGAAAAGGTTAAGGCCATCATAGAGATTCCATTACCTAAGAATGAAAAAGAAGTTCAAAGGTTTCTGGGGAAGATCCAATACATCAGTCGGTTTATTTCTAAACTGACAACTGTTTGTGCATCATTTTTTTATGCTTTTAAAGAAAGATCAACCGTTGGAATGGAATGATCAGTGCCAAGAGGCATTCGAGAAGATTAAGAAGTACTTTTAGAATCCACCAGTTTTGAGATTATCAAAACCTGGTAAAAATTTAATTCTTTACTTGGCTCTTGAGGAGGAGGCCATCGGTGCTATGCTGGAACAAGAAGGTGAGGATGGTGTAGAGCATGCCATCTTTTACCTTAGTAAGAAGTTGCTTCCGAACGAAACAAAGTATAGCTATATGGAGAAAACATGCTTAGCCATGGTTTGGCTCTCAAAGAAGTTGAGGTATTATTTTCAATAGTATAAAATTAAGGTTGTCTCGAAAGAGGATCCAATTAATTACCTTTACGAGGAACCAGCATTGGTGGAAAAGTTAGCAAGATGGCTAGTGCAGTTGTCAGAATTTGGTACAGAGTATGTCACCAAGAAGGTGGTGAAAGGAAGACTAGTAGCAGAATTCTTGGCTATGAACCTAATTGATGATGACGAACCATGGAAGTTGGAATTCCTAGATGAACATCTGGGGGTAATCTTGATAGTGGGATGAGGGATGTTCTTTGACGGAGCCGTCAATCACAATAGTGCTGGAATAGGAGTTATTCTAGTGCTGTCAATGGAAGAACTCACTCCATTCACAAAGAAGTTGGAATTCGTGGTCACCAACAACATGGTTGAATACGAAGCCTGTGCCTTTTGTTTGGAAGTCGTGATTGTTATGGGCATTGATGAAATAGAAGTGTTAAGGGATTCAAAACTTGTCATCTCTCAAGCCAATAAAGATTAGGATCTATGGGAAGGAAAGTTGAAACCATACCTTGAACACATAAGAAGGTTAATTCGGAGGTTCAAACAGTACACCTTCACCCATCTTGCTGGGAGTGAGAATCAGATAGCCGATGTATTAGCTTCATTAGCATCAGTTTGGGTGAGTATGCAAGAATAATTGGTGAGACCAATAGTGATACCACAAGCACGGGATCCTTGTTATATGGAACCTCATGTAAAGGAGCATTATGGTAGTGGCGATTGACTACTTCACCAAATGGATAGAAGCTGAGTTCTATAGTACGTTAGGGGCAAAGTAGATGGCAAAATTTGTCAAGAAGAATATCATATGCAGATTTGGTGTACCACACCATGTTGTAACTGATAATGGGGTCTAGTTTCAAGCAGAAACTAGGGCCTTGTTCGAGAGTATGGAATTAAACACTATAAGTTGCCTCCATATAGGCCACAAGCAAATGGAGCAATAGAAGCGTCCAATAAAAACGTCAAAAAGATGTTGGCCAAGGTGGTACAGACATATAAAGATTGGGCAGAGAAGTTGTTATTTGTGTTATGGGGTTATGGAACAACACCCAGAAGTTCGATAGGCATGACACCCTTCTCGTTGGTATATGGTTCAGAAGTAGTCTTACCAATTGAGATAGAAATAAAATCAGCTAGGGTTTTGATAGAAGCGAAAATTCCTGAAGGAGAGTGGATTCGTAATAGATGTGAATTATTGGCATTGATCGATGAGAAAAGGATTAAGGCCAGATATCACATGCAACTATATCAGAAATGGGTTACTCGAGCCTTTAACAAGAGGATCAAGGCAATGAAGTTCGAAAAAGGGAAATTGGTCTTTAAACAGGCTAGGCCAGTAGTGTTTAATCCTAAAGGGAAGTTTAAGCCCAACTGGGAGCGCTCATTCATTATAACAAAGGTCATGTTTGGCAAAGTTGTCATCCTATCGGACACGAAAGGGAATGAATTCACTGAACCATCAACATGGACAGGTTGAACAAGTACTATGTATAAAAAAAATGAGAGGAAAAATAATTAATCAAAAAACTAGAAATGGATGATTTATGATAAAATTTGTCTCATTGTACACATATTGTTCAAAGAACAAAAGATTGTACTTTTATTAATGAAATGAAATTGTTTTGGAACAAATATGCTTTTGAAATGTCTTATTATTTTGCATAATAACGAAAGAAAAACATCTAGCATCTAAGCTAACAAAGAAACTAACAATATTGCCTTTGTCTCTTTGATATATTACGAATAGGCTTACCATATTGCTCACGACATCCTTTGGCTTGAATATCAAGATCAAAAATGAAAGCCTAAAAGATCACCAATCCTTTGGTCGTCTATCTCAAAATCGAGGTCATAAAATAAATTCCTCTCAATGGTTTAGTGTGGTCAGGAATCTTTCACATGCTTTAGATAAGGAGCAAACAGTCTCCTAAGACCGAAAGTAGTTGGTGAATCCATGATCTTTTGCTTCAAACCATATTGCCAACATAATCTAGCAGGATCATAGAATGAACTATAGGTGAAATCCTCTAAAGGCATACATGTGATATAAGTCATGACTATTACATGCTTCGGCCTCCACCATGGATAGTGCTAGTGAATCTAGGTATCAAGAATGACTTTTAGCTAGTCAATTCAAGAAGAACGTCTTTCAACTCTCCTCCTCGTAGGAAGCTGAGAGCTATAACATGAAATATCTTGTTCGGGCGGTGCTAGAATAGATAATCTTTCATGTAACCAAATCTAAGAAAAAAACCAAAAAAAAAAAAAAAGAAAACAAAGCCTACTAAGTAGAAAACCTGAAAAGGCGGCTTAAGCAAAAATTAAGGCAAGCCTGCTAAGTTGAAAACCTGAAAGAGTAGTTTAGGCAAAAATTAGGGCATGATAAAAAAAGAAAAGCCTGCTGAGTTGAAAACCTCGAGAGGGCAACTTCGATAAAAAGTTAAGGCAAGCTCGTTAAGTCAAAAACTTGAAGAGGGCATCTTAGGCAAGATTAGAGCATTAAAAAAAATGATGATGACTGAACTCGCAAAGTTAAAAGCTCAAGAAGACAAAAGGAATACCGGAAGAAGTAGAAGATTACCACTAAACCTCTGACTCGAATCCATCTTGACATGATCTAATCTAATCAGTGTCTCAGCCAAAATCAAGGGAACAACAATGAAATTGGGTCCCATCTGAGGAATGATGGTTACAAGGTGTGGATCTCCGAGATTGTCTAGTGAGACTAGTAAGAACTGGACACAGAGGCAAAATTGGAGAAGGCGAAGCTAACAGATGAAGACCTGTCCATCATTCTAAGCAAAGGTATGATGGAAGATAATATCACTCAACCACCTTGGTGTGAATGCCCATGGTAGAAATCGGGAAGTCGAAGAAGTGGAAAAGATCAGATGCTGATGGTGTCTGGACGGTAGGAAGAATGAGGCTCTCAGACCTAGATGAGTGACAACTAAGTGTGGTAAAGAATTCCTCATACAAGAGGCAAAGTTCTTATCCATTGAAACGGAAGAAGTAATCGTGAGGACCTCAGAAGGTTGTACAGTCCTTAAGAAAAGGGAGGTCGAGCTTGACATGACGAAGGAAATCATAGAAGAAGCCGATGGTGATAGTCTTCACTCATCACCGTCATCGTCAACATCAAAAGAGAAGGTAACAACCTAAACTTGAAGACGCTCAACCTCTTGTTGCAGAGGTAACACCTCCTGACGACTTGTCTAACCAAGCAAAAGAATCACATAGTTATAAAAATTTTTAAGATAGGAATCATGCATGCATAAAGCATATGAGGGTACTTTACCTGATACTGATATGACATCTACAAAACATACCCATAAGAAGCAGATTGCATAAAAAAATCTGTTCCATGGAAGATCATGGCGCTTGTATCACATTGCATTTTTATTAGTGATAAATGACAGAAAATTTGAGAAACTAATAATCAAAAGACTTACCAGAGTGGTGTCATGTAGAACAAAAGGAACAAGCATGTTAGAATCCTCAGTAATTACATGGTTGCTGATCAGCCCATTATCACCCCCTGTGTAGACAACGTTACTAAAGAAAGCTTGGAGGTCACCAATCATATGATTGGCTGGGAAAATTGGAGTAGCAAGAGGAGCTAGAGAAAGAGGTAGGTGCTGGACAACTGTAAAAAAAGAAACTGATGTATTAGTACTTGCAGAAGAGGCCTTCAATCTCTTCCCACGACGGACAAAAGAGCTACCAGTACTATTGGACACTACTGTAAGATGAGGTCAATAGTAGATCAGTCGAGCCTAATATGTAACAAGGTGGCTCGAACATAATCGATGTAAGAAGTCATCATCTGAGGGAACTCGATCGTGTTCAAATGAAACTCGGTTGTGAAATCTGACACATTTGGATCCATGGCTAGATCAGCCAAATCGATCATCAGAATAGGTGGTGAAAAAGAAATCATCCAGCCTGTTGGGCCCTCAAACCAATCCCACACATGATCGTCCAAGTACCACATCATGCTATTCACGTAAGGAAGGAGGATGCAGTAGTAGTTAAATGGAGAATCAGCCCTCATAGTCGCAGACCAGTTCTCCTCGAGTTCCCACCACTCTGAGTGAATTTGTGAAGAATAGAGAAGCATGGTAAGATTTTGATATAAATGAAAATATTGATTGTAGTGTTCTTTACCTTGTCCCAAGTTGTTGTATGGATGTAATCATGGAAGAAGTCCAAATCATGAGACCTCTCAAGCTTTGCACGATGTGCAGCCCACGTCTTCATCCGTGGGAAGGAAGAATCCTCAAAATCAGGATGAGGAGATGGTAAAACTCTTAACTCATATGTCCACATCTGTCATGAATAGTATAAAATCATAATTGAAAGTCATACGGACAAAATACGAAGGTGTAGTGAAGAAAGAAGTTACCTTAAGAAATAGAGCAAATTTAATGATCCTAGCTATGCCTCGATAAGCTTGGTCCAAACCAATATATAGCTGGCCAAGAGCAGCACGACCCCAGTCAAAATCCCTCACTCGATTGAGATCCTAGAAGGTGGGAAGTAAAGTCAAAGCGGTGGTGTTCAACACATTGATGAAGAACGTCGTATCAAGTAGATAAATAATGAAGTTGCGAGCATACTGATCCACCTCGACTGGAGTCAGGTTGGATCTACGTTTCCAATATTTGTACAAGGGAGCGCATCGAATAACAATGTTGCTCTTGACCTTCACCTCACACTCTAAAATATGTTGAATCAAATTCTGTTGATCCCTCAAGTCTGTAACACATACGTCAACGGGATTGACCTCTCCACCACATGGAAGTCCAGTCAAGGCCACAATGTCCAAAGACGTGATAGTCATCTCGCCAATCGAAAGATGAAATGTATGGGTCGTGTCCATCCAACTCTCACATAAGGCCACCAACGCTCGATAATCGGTGTGTCGAGGAGTATATAGAAGACAAGTGATAAACTCATAGAAGCCAATAGCTGCGATCCTACTTCTAACTGCCTCATTTTCTATTTCTAAAAATCAATTGTGGGCTTCAAAAAATGACCCACACATCTTGTTCTCATGGTATTCCTAAGGCAAGAAATTAAAGTCTCTACATGAATACATGCCTAGAAAATTTCTAGAAAATGGAAAATCGAAGAATAAAGAAGAATGCATGCCTAGCTGATCGTGTGGGAAGCCACATTGTCGATAATAGGCACCTTTTGATCCTTTGAAAGACCTTTTAATGTCGATTTCCAGACCGGATCACTCTTATTTAAGTCAAAATGGACTAGATAACCCACTAGTGGAAAGAGAAAGTTGAGACGAGCACATAGGAGAAATTTGAAAGTGAATCAGATGAAGAACGAAGAAGTTACGCACGAATGAAGTGATAAGAAGACGAACAGGCTTTATATAAGCCCTTGACCACTAGCTGGTAGTCAAACCACCGGGTAGCTATTGACTGACTATTAGGTGACAATCAGATAGCCAGGTAGCTATTTGACAGTCGGTTGGCTATCCCTCTAATGAGGGGCAGATCGGTTAAAGGAGAGAAGAAAAAAAGAAAGAAAGAAAAGAAAAGAAAAAGAGAAGAAAAAGGAAAGAGAGAGAAAGAAAAGAAAAAAGAGAAGAAAAAAGAGAGAGAAAAATAGGAGAGAGAAAATGAAAGAGAGAAAAGAAGAAAGAAAGAAAAGAGAGAAAAAAGAAAAAAGAAGAATGACTCTACATTGAACCTAAGACACCAAAGGAATTTACCGGTGACAAGCACTTGGCCATGACAATATTTTAGCAACTCACAAGGAACAAAGAGTAACATTAGTCAATATAATTTTTGATCAAAATCATATGGAAAATTCCTCCAAATACTAGAAAGCAGTTTGTTGAAGAACACACTAAACAAGGTAAAAATTTGAATTGATTTTATAGCATCAAAAGATGTTTGACATTTTGTAGGAACTTGCAAGAACATTTGAAAAATCCCTAGTGAGTTGAAGAATCAATAACATAATAAGAATTCCTTAGTAAAAAGCATGACGAATGCAAAAGAAGTTGAGAACGAAAAATGCAAAAACAAGATGAATTTCCCCAGTGGATTAGAAGGAATCAAGAATAGAAGTAATAATACTCGGGCATGAAACCCATTCAATACAAAATTTGGAGCAGATTAAAGAAGCTTGAAGAATACTTAGAAGATGGGCATGAAACCCAACGAATACAAATCTCGAAGAAATCATAAAAAGTACGAAGGATACTTAGTCGAAGGCACAAAAAATGAGAAGGTGTAAAGTCCACGAAGCAGTGCATGAGAGAATGTTTTTCCCAGTGGGCATACATTAGAAGGAAACCCTGAGAAATAGATGCACTTAAGAGTGTTTTAAGCCCTTAGAATAGGCACAAACCCTAAAAAGAGGGGCACTGAAGAGTGTTGAATACCATAAGAAGTAGGTACACATAAGAGTGCTTTAAGCCTTTAGAATAGGCACAAGCCCTAAGAAAAGGTGTAATGAAGAGTGTTAGAAATCCTAAGAAGGAGGTGCACTGAAGAGTGTTAGAAACCCTAAGAAGTAGATGCACTAAAGAGTGTTAGAAACCCTAAGAAGTAAGTGTACTGAATAGTGTTTTGTCATAGCATCATAAGGATACTTTCAAGCCCTTGAATGGGCACATCTACCCTTAGATGGGCGCACTAGCTCTCGAATGGGCACATCGACCCTTAGAATGGACATCTCAACAGTTGAATGGATGCACCGTTTGTAGGAATAGAAAAAGAGAGAGGTGAATAGAAAGTTTGATAGAATAAGAATAAAGGCAACGATGTAGGAGGTAAGCTATAGACACTGAATTTTTTAGGCTTGATGAAGGAATGAAGATGAATGTCGAGCAAAAAAAATGACCAAGATGCCCTTGGAGGCTAAGAAAGGAAAGGTTAGAAGGAATTGATGAAAGGTCCTGAAAACCAACATATGACTTCAAAAATTCATAGAAATTAATCCAAGAAGAATCTGATGGTGAGTCATATACCATTACGAAGCTACAAATGTGTAGTTTTCATAGAAATTTATGAATTACAAACCAGAACTCAATTCCATAAGCTAGATGCTATTGAATAGACAAAGGTTTAAAGGGACCACACTGTAAAAGGAAAAAATATGAAAGGCCTAATAGCAAACAATACGCCAGCTGTTGACCAAAAACTGGTCGGCCATCAAATAGCAGCCTGATTGTTGAATGATAGCCGATCGGCTGTTTGATAATCACCCAAAGGTTTGGCAGCCACCCAATGGTTTGATGATAGCCGCCTGGCTGTTTGTCGTTTATTTTCAAAAATTTCCAATTAAAACCTTCTTTTTTCAGAATTTGTTTCCTTTTACAAATCCAGCCCTGACCTATGTAAACCCCCATTTGGCTCACTTTTCCACACACCGAATTTTGCAACAATTCTCTCATTTTTTCTCTTGAAGGCACGCTTGAGAATTCAAGAAGTCTTTTCTAGTCTAAAGTTTTTAGGCGTTCTATTACTTTAAACCCGGAAAGGGTACGTTTTGAGAGCAGGATTCTTTCCTTCCTCCTATCTTCTCTTTTATTTTTCTTGCTTAGAATTAAGCATGTTTAGGTTAGTTTAAGCTTAGAATAAGTATGATTAGGATTAATTTTTATGCTTAGAAGCATGATTAGGGTTTTTATGAATGTTCTAACCCATATTTGTTTTGCGAGATGGATAAGCATGTCAAGGTAAGTTTGCTATCTTTTCTTTATTAGAATCATGTTTATGAATTTATTTTTACGAATACTTAGAATCATGCTTAGGAGCACATGATTAGAATCATGGTAAGAAAGACTTATATTTGCTTCAATACATACTAGGAAATAGCATAGAATAGGTAAGAATTACCATTTTACCCTTGGATGTCTTATTTGAGCTAGAATAGCTATGATTGATATTGATTACTTGAATTAGACTAGAAATGTCATGTTTAGGCTAGAATATGCCATTATAACTATGATTAGGCTAGAATTGCCATGAATTAATATTGGATTATGTTAGAATAGCAATGATAGAATTATCGAACTTAGGTTGAAGTGCTATGATACTAGATTATAGGTTTGTTTGATTTATAATTCGTTTATTTATTAATTCATGAATACTTGTATTATGATAGAAGTGTAATTGTTGGATGTCGTGAAGTATTGGTGGACTCATATTAAGGGTGAGGGACCATTATTTAGAATGAATATTCGGATGAATGAATGTGTGAATATACATGTGGAGACTTATAAGTATTGAATAGACTCACATATGGTGGTAAGGAATTCACTATTTATTGAGTCTCGAATTGATTGTTTATATTTGGATATGAAAGTTATTGCGAATGAATGTATGAAATATTTTTATTGGAAGCAATGTAAGGATTAACTTAAATAGAACTGTGAAGGTGGGTTTAGTCTTTAACTTTAGTTTCATGAGCTTGTTAACTCTTTATCATTATAACTTATCTCTTACAAAATGGATAAATCATATTTCTTCTATGTATGAACAAAGTTGATAGACTAGTATTTTGGATTATTTAGTTAGAGAGATGTTGGCCAATTTTGATTTGTCTAATTGAATTGAGTTCATTGAAGCAATTAATTTGGAGTACTTTGGTCGGGTTGGTTTTCAAATGCAGGTGGGCAGCCTTTTTTTTTTTATTTATTTGTTGTTATTGTACTAACAAGGGGTTTGGGCTTGTTCATCATATATAGATTAAATATAATAAAAAGTTTTCTTTAATCTACAATTGGTGTGTGATTTTTTTTTCTAAAGTAGCTTCTCAAGTATTATAAGGCAAAGTTTAATTAGTTGACTAGGTAAGGTTAGTAATAGAGGTGGTAATTCATGTTCGCGGGTCGTGTTCGTGTCATGTCAAGCTGTGACATGATAAAGATTGACTTAATACGAATACGACCTGTTTATTATTCGTGTCATAAAGGCTCAACATGAACACGACATAATTAATAAACAAATAACACAACACGACATGCGAACACGAATAATAAACAGGTCGTGTTCTTGTTAGACACGAATACGACCCGTCTAACACGATTAGGACACGTTTAACACGATTGACACAACTCATCTAACACGATTATTACACGTTATAACACGTTTACATCTACAACACAATTATACGTTAAGGCCTATTTTTAAATGAAAAAAATATAACCAAATATATAAAATTAAACAAAACTAAATTTGAAGAAATCATACAAACTTCAAATGTAATATTAATACAATAAGACATCAACTTCAACAATTCAAATGCAACAAATTAATAAAAATAAAGTCCATGAAATCCCAACAAACATGCATCACATTCCTAAATTCTAGATGACTTAGAACAATAAGTTCATCACAAACAAACAACACAAACATTTAAAAGTTATAGCGATCCATCATAAATCACAATTGAGTGCTTTACGAACAAACACTAAAAAGTTCAACTCTTCTCCTTCTCCTCTTCAACTCTTAAGCAACCTACCAAAAAAAAGAGAGAGAGAGAGAGAGAGAGAGTTCATACTCATGAAAAATCAAATTATAAAATTATATAAGACATACTATAAATTAATCAAGAAAGTTTTCAATTTGTACGCAGTCTCATAAACCATAACAATGGAAACTACAATATACTTGGCTAGCTAATACGGAGCTTTGCAAGCGAGTGTTTTGTTTGTGTTATTCTCTCATGGCATCAATAATAAAAGGACTCTCTTTTGCTTAAACTAAGTAGTGATCAACAATTTTCAGTCCGAAAATAAAAATCTCATAGCATAGTTAACAATTAATTGAAAGTCAATTCCATGTAGGACTCAACCCTATTAAATACATAATTTAATAAGAAGAAAATTTGGTTTAAACTTGAAGGTGATGTAAAGTGATGCTTCATCCAAAACAAAACACAAAAAGAAAATAATATGCATACGAGCTCATTAGAAATTTAATATTAATTGACTACATTCGTTTTACTATTAAATTTATGGAGTCCGAAAAATGCAATAATAGTCATATTGGTGATAGTAAATAGCTTAAATTATCTCATATTTTATACATCAACACAATTTCTTACAGCGACTAGTTAGCAAATAACAATATCATAGACACATTTTCTGTGCAGTGACAATTTGGACAATTGAACATGGCCCAGCATTTACAATAGAGCTTCAAGCCCAAGACGAAAGTTGACACGACCCGCCCCTAGCTAACATGGGCGAATCGTGCCTAAAACTGTACTAAGAAAATTTAACTTTTTTAAAATATGCTAATTTATGAAAAATTTGGCAGAGTTTCCCCTGTATTTTAGACTAATCCCCCTGCCAAGTACACAAAATTCAACACTTCCAAAATATTTATATAACCACTAACTTCCTTTTCGGGACCTTAAGTCCATCTGTTAAAATAATTGTATCTCCAAATCAGTCTTTAAAAGAAAATATGGCCTCCGGCCTCAAATATGATTAATTTTGATTCAAAAAGTTTACAACTAAAATTTTAATATAAGTTTAAAAACTCAAACATGATGAGTAAACAAAAATGTCTAAAAGAAACTGAAACAAATCTTTGATACATATACGATATCAAAATATTTACATATGCAAGTAAACCATCCACAATAATACAATAAAATATCAAAAAGAAAGCTCTCAAAACATCATCAAATGGCCAACCTCAAGCAGCTACTGGCGTTCCGACTGAACACTGCAATCTCCTGGGGAAAAGGGGGTTTTTAAAGAAAAGAAAATAGGGTGAGTATAACCTCAGTGAGTGGGATAGAGTCATTAAAATAGATAAAAATTTGCATAAAATAAAATACTATATCATAATAATAAATTAATTAAAAATTATGCTTTACTAACATTAATAAGAAAACTACTTAGAAAAGATACAAAAACGAGGAAGCAATTCTTTCAATAATTTCTATGCCTTTCACAAAATCAAATTTGAATATAAAAATCTTCTAAAGCATTTCTACTTGCATTCAACATTCAACATGATAAATATATTAAGTTTCTAAATCTCATAAAACTCATTTCTTAATTTAAATTTCTAAGTCATTACAGTTTTACTAATCAAGTATCCAAACTAATCTGACTGATCATGACCTGCTGGGGCTAGAATCGCTCAGGCCAAGATATCACTATACTGATCCTATGCATGTGCAGAGCTGCCCCCAAAGGGCTAAACATCCAGATCACACGACCCAAAGCCTCTATGTATGCCTGAATGGGTCTCAAAGACCTCTATAATTTTATTATCTGAATGAATTGGGTACTATCTTAGTAAAACATAAAAATTCAATTCTTTACTTTTAAATATCTAAAACATTAAACAATCATTTCCGATACTGCATAGACAAAATTTGATAAACTATAAAATATGCTTCATACTAGAATAAAGGAATATCTATTTACTAACATAATAAAGTTTTGCTAACAATTATAAATAAATAGAAATTTATAATTTATAGTTCAATTGTTGGTAAAAATAGTATTTTTCCCACTCACAATCTCATGGATCAATTTGTGTGGCAACCCCTTCTGCGATCAAATCCCAGTATGTATTAGGAACCGCAGTCTCACCTAAGGGAAAAGCCAAATAAAATTTTTTAATAGCACAAAACCTCAGTCTCACCAATAACATACTAATTCTCCTAATTAACTCCATTTCCACACTTCGTAAACAGAGCAATTCTGGTTCTCCGATTTTTAATAATTAATTCACTCATCCAAATGGTCTAATAGTTTAAAAAGGTCTTCTACACATACATACCTAATATCATATCAAATTGCATAGCATTCTGTGTTCATTAGATCCCTTAAATCCTTCATTTTTTTCAGATACACAAATTCTGTAAACTCATTTCCAGAACTGACCTCTCCCTATTCCAAAATACATGATAATTTGTACCAAATTCGTAAAATCACAAAAATATGCAGTTTTAAACTAGACATATAAACAAAATCATATCCCAAATTTCATAATTTTTGATGATCTCTAGTTACCTCAAATAACTTACCCAAAACAGATTTTCTGCAGAAAAATTAAATTTCCAGTAGTAAACAGTAAACTTCGAAAATTCATATAAAATTGTATACTCAACATTTTTCAGTGAATCCAACTTTAAACAATTCCTTAGGATGTCTATTTTAACATATATAAATTTCAGAATCAGATTACAAGCCATCAGATTGCTATAATTTTCGAAATCTATACTGTTCACAGAACCCTAATTTTCCATAATTATCATCAAAACTACAATTCCTTCAAACCAACTCCATAAAATCAACAAGAATGTGAAATACTTTGAATAAAACTTCCAATTTCACCATTGTTCTTCCTTCTCTCTCTAAAAAAATTCTCAAATATATCTAATTTCTCTCTAATATCATAATATTCCATTTAATTATAGTAAAAGTTGAAGAAATTACCTCAAAACTCTCCAAATTCCTCTTGAAAATCAAAATTGTCCTCTTGCCCTTTCACTTCCTTCTCTCCCGTCTCCCCCTCTGCCTTCTCTTGAATTTTTTTTTCTCTTCTAATTATGTCTTAATTAATCCTAATAGAAATACATGGCATATGAATGAATATATAAGCTGGGCTAAAATAACAATGGGCTAGGCTTACTTAAAAAAAATTTAATGGGCTTTACAAAAGTTGCTTTTGCTTTAGCTCACTTTAATCACAGCCCAAATATAGAAGTTGATGACGTGACAAAATTATGTTGATTATTATACCATCCAATTTTTGCTAATTTCACCAAGTGATTCGTTTATACATCAATTTGTAAATTAAGGCAACGGGGAAAAGCATCAAAAGCACAAAAAGATGAAAAACACGCTAAGAGGAAATTAAGGCAAAGTTAACATGCACATAGACAAATGTTCGAATTTGAAAGTAACGTCCCCCACTTGTAATTATATGTATCGAGAAGGCAAATTCAAGTCACTTTAGTACTAGTGTGTATTTTTGTAAATTTAATTGAGAGTGAATTAAATATGAAAAAAAGAAAAAAAAAAACCTGAAAACGATGGCGAGTATGAAGGTAAAAGCAGGGGTGAGGTTACTGACAACTGAAGCAAGCGTTAGAGAGCTAAAATTGATGCTTGTGTAAGTGTAACCCAAGATCTAAGATGAACTCTAGATACATATATCACAATCCAATCAAAACCTCTTCATTTCTAATTTCATTGACAAATTTTTTAGCAAAATGAAAGGCAAGAGTTAACTATACCAACCCTATGAGTCCAAGAAGGCCAATTTTACATAGTATAGTGAAAGTGAGTGGACGAATTAAGCACTCTTGATCTGTATACAAATCAAAGAGAAACTAACAAATGCAAGTTACAATTTTTCTTGTGCATGCATGAGAGTGAGTGTGAGAGGGAGAGAGAGAGAGAGAGAGAGAGAGAGATGAGAGTACTCGTGAGGGAAGAATAGAGCAGGAAGGAGAACAAGAGCTGCAATATTAGCATAAAAGGGTTGGACTGCTGGAGCAATGAGGAGAGAAGAGGGCTGGCGGCGGTGAGGAGAGGGGAGGTAGAAGTATTTTTTGAGTTGTGATGGAGAGTAGATTAGGGTTTTCACTTTTCATTGTGTCTTTAATTTTTGTTAATTGACTAAAATGTCTTAAATTTTAAAATTTCTTAGGTTTTAAAGTTTCATTCTTGGTTTAAAATTTCAAAACATTTAGGTACTAAAATGTCCAAAACTTAAAACGTAAGTTTATTATTTTAAAATTTAAAATTATTTTGTGATCGTGTCAATAGTCGTGTTAATCATATCAAATATGTTTTAATATGTATTTATGTTAGTCATGTCATAAACATATTAATATCGTAATCATGTCGTGTCATAACCATGTTCGCAGGTTGAAAACCCTCAACCCGAACATGACATGATTGTTAAACGGGTTGACAATCTCGACACGATCATGACATAAACACGATTAGACAAAAACTCAAACCCGCTATATCCCATGTCGTATCAAAAATTACCACCTCTAGTTAGTAACCATAAGTTAGGATAAATATTTAAAAATGGTTTTTTTAGTCATAAATGTAAACTAAAGCCGGTTTAAATAATTTTATTCAATATTATAGTCAAAATGATTGAAATATTTATATTCATTATTTTTGTCATCATCATTATGTTCTCATTTCGTAACTAACTTTAAGTAAAACATAAATCTAATGACAGATTATTGAAAGGTTGTTAACAAAGATTATATGAAGAAAGAGGTTTATAATTTTGGTAAAGTTAAAACTACTATAAAAGACACTTATTTATAATGAAAAATGAAGACAATTTCCAGTCTTTCCATTAACCAATTATTCACACAATTATGATTTACATAAAATAGAATTCTGTTGATGAATTGGTAGAAGAACCTATTAGATGACATGTTTTGATGCCTTAAAGAACAAACCGTTTTCTAAAAATAATTTTCTTGATTGTTTATCTTGTATTTTTTTAATTATCATTATATTGTTGTTACGATTATTTTTGTTTTGCATGTTTTGTCGTTTTGATTGCTCTTTGTTTCTCTATTTGTTGTGTTCTTCTATAATCACAATAATTCAATTTCAGATAATGGATCCAATGATTTACGTAATAGGGGACTAGGAAAGCTTAAAGTTAATGTACAAAGGTTGAGGATTTTAACAAGAGCATTGAGGATATATTGCAGAAAGTTTCTGAGGTGAGTTTTTAGTTTATTTTATGATATAATAGAAACTGCAACTGACTTAGAATTTGATTATTGTTCTCTCATCTTAATCCTACTTGTTTACATGCTCTAACTTGTTTGATCATGATCAGACAGGTATAGACTATAGACAATTCGACTATTGAGCGAAGAAGGAAGAATTTAAAAAGATGTAATACTATCTTTTTAGCTGTACAACTTTATTCTTTAATATTGACTTTTGATTATGTTATATTATGTATTTTATTGAATGATTTTTTTGCTTCTTTGTTTGTATAAATACAAGTTTATATAATGTTCAATTTTTAATGTTTAGATTAGATTCTAATCTGGGTTCTTGCCCTTTTCTTGGAGCAATGGCAAAAGTTATAACAAATATATATATATATATATATATATGATACTTAAGGGACTATAAAGTCTGTTAAGTGTATATATATGTGTGTATTTTTTTTCTAATACAGCCATACTTTGCGGTTAGAAGGCCGTGAAGTATGATTATTTTAAAAAATAAAAAAACCATAATTGTCAGTTAGAAAACTATCAAGTATGGGTTTTTTGAAACATACTTGATGGTTATTACAAGATAAGTATAGAAAAAAAAAGTGTCAAATATAGCTCAGAAAATCATTCCCAGGGCATAAATACTTGACTAAAAATGAAGAGTCAAGTATGTTACTGCTGATATTTAACTGTTTGACCCATTATGAAATAGTATCATATTTGAGGGTGCCATATTTGATGGTCACTGACCGTCAAATAGTTTCATAATTTACAACTAAAAGCGGTCAAATAATTGAGATTTTCTTGTAGTGAAGCTGGTTGACTTTGTCAACTAATCTCATGCATAGAGATTATGATATTTGCTTTGTTGATGAAGGTAACCTTTAATTCTCATGGGTGTTGACCTTGTGATTTGTGGGCTGGAATCACTAGTAGAAAAACAGCCTACAGCAACGTGCATTGCACATTGCGAAAAGGCTTTCGCAACGTGCAGGCACATGTTGTTGTTCTGCCTGTTGCGAAAAGTCCAGGACATTTCGCAACGTGCAATGCACGTTGTCGTAGGCCGTTTTGCATGTTGCTATTTGAGATTTCGCAACGTGCATCGCACGTTGTTAAATACCCAGAAATTATAAACTTTTAGCAACGTACAATGCACGTTGCCATTTGTTAAATAGCAACGTGCAATGCACGTTGCTGTACCTTAAATAGCAACGTGCATTGCACGTTGCTGTATCTAAAATAGCAACATGCATTGCACGTTGCTGTATCTGAATTTGCAACGTGCAATGCACGTTGCTGTATACCGTTAATGGCAACGCCCATTGCACGTTGCCGTAGGTATAATATATATAAAAAAAATAAATGCATATATATTTTTATAAATTTTTGGATAATTTGTGATACTTATAATATTTTATAACTATATACATCATAATAGAAATGATTTCATTCAAGTTAACAATTATATATAATATCAAATTGCATATTTAAATTGAAATGAATATCATTACAATAGTAAAAGTTTAAATACTTGTATCTATACAACAAGTAAGAAGCATTAGAATTGAAAATAAGTAACGTACATGAACAATAAGAAAATAACAAGTACTAGATGATTTGAGTGTTTAAAGTACCACAAATGAAACAACCATTAGAAATCAAATTGTCTTCTCCTCTTTAAAGTACTTTTGAAAGCTTTCCTCTTCCCTACAGTGTCTGCACACAACTTTATATACTTCAATCAAGAGCCGTGGGAATCGGCTTGCAAAATACTCATCAAATCCTTCTAGAACTGGTCCTACAAGTTCCTGAAATAGCCAACAAAAAGATAGATCTGAGTATCAGTGATTCAGCTTTCAATATTATATACCAGATTTAGGTTACCATCCATACTAACTCATTATAACAATAAAACCTTTAGGAGAAAAGGAAAATGTGAAAATGTACTGAGTGGATGGCGAGGTTTGTCAGGGTTAGATTTTATTTTTCCAAACATTCATTAAATGGATCATCATACCTGTACTAATGAAATCTTTCACTGACCCTCAACTATTACAAATTTAAAGTTTAATATATAATTATAAGTTTGGGAAGCTAACCTGAATTTCTTTGGGAAGTTCCCGATAATGATTCAATTTATTTCTCATAACTCGCAGTAGATCTCAGACACTGTCAAATCTATAACGTCGGTAGTGGCCAATATTAGCGATGAATGCAGGCTCCAACTTCTCATCCCATTTTGTACGCAGAGCAACTGGTGCGATACTTTGTAATGATCTCAACAGTTTGGAAGCACCATGCCTGTCTTCTAATTCTACCCTGTCACTAGTGTCACGAAAAAATGACAGTCTCATCTCAGGACTCCAAAACAGAGGATGGAGCAACACTTCCATTGCACTTTGCCTGACAAACCAGGAATATTTTATTAGCAAACATTAGAGAAATTACAAACATTTAAAGAGACTGAAATATCCACTCTGGCATTGAACACTATGGCCAGAGACTTGCAAAATAGTAATCTTACCTCAGTTGTGGATGAGGGTTTAACAAACGGAAAATAATATCCTCAGCTTCAGGTATACCATGCACCAATTTAAGGTCCATTTGCCAAAAGGATGTCTACCACCAGTGATGCAGAAAAACAGAACACAACCTAAACTAAACAAATCTATTGCGCGAGTTTGGCGGCCATGAAGAAGTTGTTCAGGTGCTTGCCAACCAGAACTGCCACAACCTGTAATTAAGTCAACAAATATTAGACTAAAACAACCAATAACCACTAAAGTTTTACATACAAAATCAGTAGGATACAGGATAGGAGAGTTGAACTCAGCAGGAAAAGTCTAGGATCACCAGCTCTACCACAACCCTGTGACATAAAAACTTGAAAATGGACCACAAGGGCTTAATAGAATAGATCTGTAGGTGGTCTAGACCTAATTAAATACTTATGGGGAATGACAATTCATATGGCCCTCTCCTCTTCTGTAGTAAATATAAAGTTTATACCACAGGAATGTTGCTAAAACTAGACAGATCATTGGCATAGCAAACCTATTTCTTGCTGATCTGTTGAGCCTTCTCTTCCTGCCAATCACGATGCATGGAGAAAAGCTCCAGTAGCACCTTTGGATTCACAATACCTATTTTGCACATAGAATAAACAATAAAAAGTAGCTTCATCAACCATCAGATTGTTTCATTAACAAGTTGTGAGCAGATTATGAAAAAATAACTTAAAAAGAACAAAAAGATTTCAGTTTATCACTCCTGGAACCACACTCATGAAAAACAATTAACCACCCTTACCACTTCATCTTCAATAAAACTATATTTAACAGGCAAAAATGGCTGAAGTAACAAGACAAATTATAAGACTAGGGAGGCAAACCCAAAGAAAACTCCTAAAAACTCATGGGATGTTTTGTAAAACTTTTGACATGAGGGCAACATGACCGGGGTAATTGACCTAAAAAATTATAGAGCATAAAAGTTGTAGAGATGATGAATAAATTTGATGATTATTTTCGTTATAGGCCATAAAGTCAGAGACAGTAAGTTGTATAAGCGAGCAGCTTGTAATGCATCCTTGCTTTTATTCATACGCATGAGCTAAAATGTTACAAGGCGAAAAAGGGCTAGTAGTCCAGAAGATAGGAAATCTACTTCAAGATTATGTATTTAGCTTGGTGGAAATTTAATTAAATGGAGTTCTCAAAAAGAGGAAGTTGTTATAAGGAGTTTTACAGAAGCTGAGTACAGAGCATTAGCTCAAAGAGTGTCAGAGCTAGTTTGGCTTCAAAGTTTGCTTCAGGAGTTGCATGTTCCTTTACCTTCACATCCAGTGTTATGGAATGACAATGCCCAGGGTCCAGTGTGATAGAGTGAGAGTGATAATGAGCCTATGAAAGCAGTAAACATTATGTTCACATTCAGTTATTTCAGATGAAAAGTGGATCTGTTGATAACGTTCAGAGTGAGCTTAGCCTTTACACTCTCCAATTCAAAGTATTTTTCTCATGGTGTTTTTCTTCAGAAAATAAACTTCCCTTCCAAAACCATATGAGAATCTTCAACATTAATCAACTACTTTGATCCAAAGTGGTAAGATTTCTCTAACCCTTTAACAATTGACAGTAGACTCTCTTCACTGACACTAAGCTTAATTTTTCTCGCAGAAAAAAATGACTGACAAACGGAACAAAGTCTTCATTTAAAAAACTAATTTACAACTATTAGAAAACAATTAACAGAATCTTTAAACTAAAAGACCAACCTGAAGCCGAAAGAAGACGATGTTCTCCTCATAAAATGTCAGTCAAGCTTAAAAATGGCTGAAGTACCAAGAAAAATTATATCTGGCTGGTGACTCTTGCAACTCACCTATAAGATTAGGGAGACACACCCAAAGAAAACTATCTCAAAACTCATATCATGTTTTCTAAAACCTTTGACATGGGGGCAACATGACCTGGATAGCACAAGTATCACATGCCTTAACAAAAGTAGAAACCAAAACAAACAAACAAACACAAGAAAGCAACAAAGATAAATGGGTTTTACAAGTGAGTGATGATGATGCAACTAAGAGACTCACTTCATATATCTCTTGCTTGAACTCAGTTGCAAGACACTCACCTGCTATATCATCTCCGAATGCTGCAGAACCGTCATCATCGGGTGAACCGTGGAGCTGTGGAGATAAGCCCGTCGTGGAGGTACTAAGAGGCTGGAGTCGTGGAGGGGAGCTGGCCAAAAGAGAGGAGGCTGGACTGCTGGAGCCGCGGAGCAGAGGCGATCTGGCTGTGCAGGAACAGCGACGTGAGAGTGGAGCTGCGGAGGGAAGCTGGCAGGACAGTGGCTGGCCGAGAGGGGGCTGACCCAGACCGCTTGAGACGCTGAAATTCCTGGAGCCGCGGAGGAGGACCGACTACGAGTAACAAGAGAGGGTGGCACTGAGGAGTGCGGTTAGGGATTTGATCAGCTTTCCAGCGAGACGGCAACGAGAGACAGAGGATACAGAGCATGCGTTTGGAAGATTTAGAGGAAAAAATTTTTTCTTTATATAGGTTTGTAAAATTCCCGGATATCCTAATATATTGAAGAGTGTCACAATTACCCCTATCAAGTTCATTTAAGTCCTCATATTTTATTTATTTTCATACACGCCTTTATTGCCCTTTCAAGCTGAAACGACAACGTCTTTATTGCCCTTTTATTAAAAAAATAATAATAATTTACTTAACTTTCAAATTTTATATAAAATAATTTATTTATTTCTTTAAATTTTTTAGTTTCTAATATTATATCTTAATGAATTTAAATTTAAATTTATCTCTTATTTGATATCTTGAATAATAATTTCAATTTATCATTGTTCTTCCTTCTCTATCTAAAAATTTTTAATGATTAGTGTAATTTTCCATAACATTTAAAATTTAAAATAATTTTAATTATTTTTAATAATTTCATATGATTTTTTAAATTTAATAATACAAAATTATATTTTTTATTTTTATTTTGATATTTAACATTTTCTTTTTAATATGAAAATAAATTCATAAGAAAAAACATTTTGTATTTATAGTATAATATATATACTACCTTAATGGCTTTATGAAATTTTCATTTTTCTAAATTTTTTGAATATTATATTTCTTAATTGACTAAAATTAAATTTTTTCTTATTTCATAAATTAATTAATTGCGTGTTATTTATTTTTAAATTTCATATAGTTTACGAATTAATATAAAAAATTAAATAATAATTTAATTTATTTCTTAATTAAGGTTTTCGCAACGTGCATGTGTTGCACGTTGTGAAAACCACATTTTAGCAACGTGCGCAAGGTGCACGTTGCTAAAACTTGTTTTTCGCAACTTGCATTTGTTGCACGTTGTCAAAAGGTGGCTTTTGCAACGTGCACATGGTGCACGTTGCGAAAGGCCTGTTGCCATAGACCTCTTTTCTTCTAGTGAATCTGATAGTACTGTCTTTTACTAAGGCTCTTGGGAGTTCGATGAAATAGAAGGAAGCTGCTTCCAAGGAGAAGGAGATAAGTCAAAAGAGTGAAGAGGATAATATTCGAACAACCAAGGAGAAGCAAAGTGAAGGAGAGGGAACATCCGAGGAGACATCTGAGACAAGCAAAGAAGCAGAGAGTGCAGGGAGGGAAGAGGAGGTTTCTAAAGAGGGTGATAATGTACGTACATCAACAGGAGCTTGGAGGGACATCTAACATGTTAGGCTCAGGAAGTGCATCAGCTCACCAAGATGACACTACGATAGCCTTTGATGACATGGATATATAACCATTCTGCAAGTTGGTTTTGGCAGAGGTTAGGGCCAAGGAGAAGGAAAATATTGCTAGTGTCCAGAAACATTGCTCAACGGATTCGCCACAACAAACTCTGTTGAAGAAAAGCAAACTAGATCATTCACTACAACAAAATGACCTATTTGCGAGTGTTATATACCTTTGCTGAATATGTAACGCCCTCAGAAATACTCCTTCCCAACAACTAAAGGCCTTCGATTGCGGTTGCTGATTCTTTTGCCGGCTATGATATTTTTCCAAGACGCCCTCGATAACAATATAGTTTTGAGGACTAAAGCCCTCGCTCGAGTGGTTGGTAAGATGATTTTATTTGTCTATAGAGTGCTCGAATTTGGGAGATCGGGGACATAGAGGATTATGCCCAGGGAGACTGGGGAGATGCACCTTGGGGTAGCTCACCAAGGTCAATTCAGTCTTTTCCTAATGACATAATATTTTCCCTTTACAGCAGTAAACTTGTTAATGCATTTGTTTATGGTTCTTGATTTACTTTGATTTTAGTTTCACCTTCTTGTGTTACTGGGTTTCGATTCTAGTCTTCTATAGAGTTTCATTGGTACTGGTTCTACTAATTATCTTGAATCAGTTTGGACTTTTATTTATGAGAGGTGCAAAACCTCTACCCACTGCATAAGGTTCTGACAATGGAGCTTTTAAATTTGTCCCGGGCAGGTAACGCGTATAAATCCTTTACATTTGATAGCAATGTAAATTAACTGAAGACTTATTTATAAGTACTAAATGATAAAATATGGATCCTATATTGGTACTGATTGATCATCTTTTTAAGTAGTAAACTAGTAATATGATCGATTAATGATTGGGCTTGATCTTGTTAAATTATGGGATGAGAATTGATAAATGAGTCGATTTGTTTAGGTTTCTTCTTTTTAGTATAGCTTTATATGCTCATCTTTCTTTAATTTAGTATCTTTGCTTTATACGATTCTTGCTGGTAATTTTGTATTATAGTCTTTTCTAGGTTGATTATAGGAACTTGATGTTTAAATTAAAAAAAAAACCTACAAATTTATAATTATGTATTGTATAATATGCAATTTCTTTGTAAGATTTTCCATCAGTAGAAATGCTATGATGATTCAAAATGATTTTCTGATAATATGCTTAAATTTATTAATATAAGAGGCTGTTCTTGAAAATGGCATTCTGCAATTTATTTAGACTCTGCCTTGAGCAATTTTATGTGTTCTCTTGTTTGGTTATATTTTTATGATTTTTTTAATTTTTAATTTTCTATGGGCTTCAGCTTTAAGTTTAGATACACAGATCAATCTTGACGTTCAATTACCACTTCATGGTCGTGGTTGGTATTTTTTTAATAATTTAATTTTTTTCTCAAATTGGTAATATAAAATTAATAATCATATGTATAATTTTTTTTTTTTTTGCGATTTTTACTAACAATATGGGGTATTTTTTGCGATCGAAAGTTACCACAATCAACTGAAAAAAATAATCGCATTTTCAAAAGCATCAAACACTTTACTTCTATATCTTTCTAATAAAACAAATTATGTTATAATCAGCTTCAAACTTGAGAGAAGTCTACAAACACATCTAAGGTTTGATTTAATTGTTAGTCAAAGATAGTCAAACTTTAAAGTTACAAATTAGTCCCTGTTTAATTTTTGCTTCATTTGATTGAGGGTAGTTTGGGTATTTGATAGAAGAGGTAAAGAGGTCTCTCGAGGTTTCTTGAAATTCTACGTAGCTATTGTATGTTTCTAAAAAAACTCAAATACTTTCCATTGTCATTAATCTCTATTAAGTTTTTTGCTATGTATATAAATAAAATTAGTATAATATCAAAATTATTTTCTAAATTTAATATTAAAAAAGGTGTAGTAATTCAAGAATTAATAGAGTTTATATTAAATAAATATAATAAAAACAAAAAATAATTTAGTATAAGTATATTTTTATTAAAATAGTTAGAAAATTTTACTAAAAAACACTTTAAATAAATTTGACAAATACTTTTAATTTATTATTGGTACATAATTGAATGAGAAATCTTAAAAAGGTAAAAGCTCATTTTCCTATATGAGACATACTATTAATAATAAATTTTTTTCATTTTATATTTCCTGCATCTCTCTCTCTCTCTCTCTCTCAAATGAGAATCATAAGATTGGAAATGGTTTTTTCTTGCAATTTATAACAAATGGTTGCCCAATGGACTTTTCTATTATTTTTTTAAATTAATAAAAATATTCATACTCTTGTATTAGTTTTTTAAGAAATTATACCTATTTAATATGTACTTTATAATATTTTAAATTAACATGCCCATTATAATAGTAAAGTTAGAGGACAACTTCGTAAATATATTAATGTTATTGATATTATAATTTAAAACTTGATATAAATTGATGGTAAGGGAGGTATATGATATTTTATAAACTTGAGTGGCTATGTGGAATTTCAAGAAATCTTATTTTTACCTATTTTTATTAACACAAAAATTACCTTCTATCAAACTGAAATCAAGGACTAATTTGTCAGTTTACATTTTGACTGCCTTTGACTGATAGTTTCTCCCAATCTTAGGGGTACATGGGACTTCTCCCTCTCAAACTTAGTTACTTATTAAATTATTTTATAGAACACCTTCATGATAGCAGAAATCCTAAACTAGGGCTGATCCAAATGATTGGAGTCTTGTGGTAAAAATCTTTGTAACTCTCCAACTTGCTACTGATTATGTCTTCCGATTACGTGCATGATCATTAATACTCGTAGTTTTCACTTAATTTAAAATAATTAATGAGAAAAAGAAAATTTAACAAAATCAGTTTAAGAAGGTGGAGGATGATTAGTTATTTTTTCACATCACGTCAAGAATTAATTCTCAACATAAAAATTATAATTGAACCCTTTATTTTACTTTCAAACTTGATTGTTCTACATATGAGTTGAGTTTCGCTTGGAATTATATTTTAAGGCTTAGTGAACATGTTTACTCATTGAAATCCCAAAATCTTAAGAATTCTAATAGTAGTCAGTTTATTAGTTTCCTTTTCTTGCTATTATTGTAATTCCTTTTACCAACCTGCAACTATTTCCATTTTCTTTCCTGAAAAATATATCGTTAGACAGTGATATGTTTTTTTCCGACTTAAGTTATTTTACTTCATATTTTGCCCCAAAATAAAAATCCTAGTTTTCACCTCGATTGAGTAGTAATAAATGATTGTGTGTAAAACAATATGCAATCAAAGATCGTTTAGAGATTCTTAACTTGATTCACTGAAAATCTTTATATTATTTTAATTTCCGTATTGTTTTGTATTTGTAAATAACATAACAAAAAAATAAAAAAGACATCTTGATATTACATTCGTAGAAGATATGATTCTTTGAATATCAAGAATCACCATGTAGAGATTATAATATGAAATAATATAAAAAAAAAAAGTTATTAAATTTTATGCACTTAACATTTTATTTGTCTACGACGAATGTAGACTTTTTGGGCATGTTAAATCAACAACAAAAGAACTTCCACAGGAAAATTTTTCAAATATTTTTAATAATTCATTCTTAATAATAAGAGATAACAAGCCTCTTTATAGCTGAATAACTTTAATTCTTTGTAAAATAAGTAAAACCTATATTAAGAAATAAAATCTTACAAATATTCCATATCCTAATTAAATACTAAAAATCTTAGTTAAACAAGAAAATAATATTTGACTTTTTAAAATAATAATTGAAAACCCTAATTAAATTAGACTCTTAACTCTAATAACTGTCCTACGTAACTGTGAGTATGTTTCGTTTATTTTAATTTTAATTTTTTACTTTGTTTCTTATATAATTTGTTTCCAAGTCTCCTGTATCGGTACTCTCCTCACCTATATTCGTAATTAACCTTTTCAAGGTCCGCAATTTGATTCAGTCACTTTACACTCTTTTACTCAGATGTTGGCTGTTACTGAAACTGCCATCTACTCCCCAACATATAATATTAAACTTCGATTTTATTGTTTGTTAATATCTCACGTGGCTTAAGTACTACTTAATTATTTCTAAGCACCAACTACATAGGTTTCCCATTAATTTAAAAACTTATCGTTATACCAAAGTTAGGTTTATGATGGATATTTTAATTTTTTGCAAAGGACATATTCATTACCAAATTTTCGATGAACCTGTACTAATTAATTGCATTTGATGAAGTTAGGTAGGAACATTATTTTGCCTTTCGCCGTTCATCATTTTGATATGAACTTGTACTGAGAAAGTGGGTTAATAATACAGACAAAAAATTCTTCAATATTTAAAATTTTTTTTTTCATGGATTGGAATTGTAACACTTTCTTCTGTTCCTCTATAATGTATAGTTGTTAAATAATTGACTAATCCTATATGTACAATCAAAATGTATAATTAAATATATACAACAACTTAACGTGATATAAATTTATTGGATGAATAAAAATAAAAATAAATTAAAAATTTTTAATAAATAAAGTAAAAATCACACATCTAATAGTTTTATGACATGTTAGGTTGCATAAGTAAAGTTCTACATACACAACTAACTTGTATGATCTAATACATATAATCTGATTCGGTACAAATTTATTAAATAGATGAATACCACTCTGTTTATTAAAAATTTATTAATTTATTTTTATTTATTCTGTGAATTTGTACCATATCATCAGATTACATAACTTGGCTATACACATGATATTACTCTTTGTTTGTTGCCATCTTCTTCCTGTCTATCCATCGCATAATACTTTCTTCTTATCATACCCCTCTCTTTCTTGTTATCTTCCTCTTGCATTTTTCTTCCCGGAAAACACACAAACAGCCAAATGAATCTATGCTAACTAGCCTAAGCACATGCCGACCTTTAACTTAACTCCGTTGACTGTTGTTGTCCCCTTGTCTGAGTCTGAATACAATTACTTATTTATTTATCTATTATGGTTGTTAATTATTTAAGAATTAAGATGGGAGCATTTCGACCGGCTACATGGATATGCCTACGTTTTATCATTCAGTTTATGCATAAATTAATCTTCTTGGAAGCTATAAGGTCGGTAAACAAAAACATTGAAACCTGTGATCGCAGATGCCACCTCTCTCATCTCTTTGATGCTCCACTTTTGGGTGTCAAATAATGTTATATTACTCTACCAATTCAAACAAACTACATGCACAAACGTAAATGCACTCCATTATGCAACCCACTGTATACGACCTTGTCTTCGGATTGCAGTACTATTATTTGTGGTGTTCGCTTGGCAGTAACGATACATTTTTTAAAATTTATCATGAAATTATACAACCCAAATAAAATAATATAAAATTAAAATTATTATATCACTCGTTACGTTATCACACTATCTATTTGACAAGTTTATATTAAATATATATCATTTAAAAATAAAATTTAAGAAATAATTTGAAATAAGTATCATTATTTTTTTCAGTTGATCTAGAACAATTGAAAACCCAATAAAAAAAAAATAAAAGAGAAAATCAACGGATAGTACTCGTTAAGGAGAGAATCTGCCCCAAAGCTATTGCATTGCGGCGAATGTAGGGCAGCTTCTCTCGTCAGAGGTGCATAACTAGTTATTCATCCTGTTCAAGTTAAGAGATTAAGTCAAAATAATTGTATTCTTTATTCTTCTATGTATGAGTTATGTCTTGACTGGATTTGTATGTTAAGGCTTGGTGATAACATAAATTTATTAAAATCCAAAAATCTTAAGAGTTCTAATAAATTTGTTGCTTTTAATTAAAGTTTCTTTTTCTAGTTATTATTTTAATTTTATATTTTATTTTATTAATCACCAAGCTAAACAAGTAAATCAATTTGTGATAAAAAGGAAGCACACTTCTTTCATTGATGAGCAACACATTATATACAAGATACAAGTTGAATATTATGGCAAGTATTAATAACAAGCTTTACACACGGTAACAAATCAGCCAGCAAAGATATTTTAAGATTTTCCGTAATCAAGGAGAATGGGATTTGATTTGTTTTCCTCTTCAGACTTGGTTCCGTAATCAAGGAGAATATGATTGAATTTGTTTTCCTCTTCAGACTTGGATTTGTATTCCTCTTCAGATTTGTTTTCCTCTTCAAACTTGGATTTGTATTCCTTTTCTTGAAGGCTTCCAAGTATATTTGGCTTATATTCCTTAACATGCCCCCTCAACCTGGCGTGCGAAAGGCAGTGAACGCCCAGCTTGTTTCGAAACAACAAGAAAGGATATTTAAGTAACAGTTTGGTGAAAATATCAGCAGGTTGAAACGAGGAAGAAATATTTCGAGTAACAAGATGCCCCATAACAACTTTTCACGAACGGAGTGATAATCCAACTCAATATGTTTAGAACGAGCATGAAACACGGGATTAAAAGACATGTAAAGAGCACTAACATTATCACGAAACAAGTGAGGAGCCTGAGAAAGGGAGACGCTGAGTTTGCAAAGAAGAAAAGTTAGCCAGGTAAGCTCTGCAGCAGTAGATGCCATGGATCGATACTCAGCTTCAGACCTAGAACGAGAGATAGTAGGTTACTTTTTGGAACTCCAAGAAACACAATTTGTATGAAGAAAAACACAAAAACCACTAGTGCTACGCCTTGTAATAGAACAACTAGCCCAATCAGCATCGCTAAAAGCATATAGAGAAATGGAACTTTGAGAAAGAAAGCGAATACCATAATTTTGAGTACCTTTAAGATACCATAAAATGCGCTTGATAGCTTTAAGGTGGACCATAGTAGGATTGTTAAAATGTTGACAAACACGGTTAACAGCATAAGTGATGTCAGGCCGAGTAAAAGTGAGATATTGCAAGGCACCAACTATGCTACGAAAACTTGAAACATCGATAGGATCTGTGTCTGTGAGATTAGATTTGCTTTTAATGGCCATTGGCGTAGCAAATGAGGCATTCTCAAGCATATGTGTTTGAATGAGAAGATCTTTGATATATTTCTGTTGAGATAGAAAAACACCTTCAGAGAAAGAAGTGATTTCAACACCAAGAAAATAATGTAGTGATCCCAAATCTTTAATTGCGTACTCAACATCAAGCTGAAAAATCAGATCCTTGAGAAAAAAACATCATTACTAGCAAGAATGACATCATCAACATAAATAAGAAGCACAATCGTAATAATGCTAGTGCGATAGATAAAAAGTTAAAAATCAGCCTTGCTGCAATAAAAACCAAGATGAAGCAAAAACCTGGAGAGACTATCAAACCAAGCCCTAGGAGCTTGTTTGAGACCGTACAAAGATTTCTTTAAGAAACAAACATGATCAGATTTTGTAGAATCAATAAATCCAGGTGGTTGCTCCATATAAACGGTCTCTTTCATTTGGCCATGTAAGAAGGCATTCTTCACATCAAGTTGTTGCAGCTTCCAATTGAAAGTGAGAGATAAAGTAATAACAAGACGAATGGTAGTTGGCTTAACAACGGGACTAAAGGTCTCATCATAATCTTTGCTGGAAACTTGAGTAAAGCCTTTGGCGACCAAACGGGCTTTAAAACGATCAATTGAGCCATCCTCTTTAGTTTTGATATGATACACCCATTTTGAGCCAACAACATTAACATCAGATGGTCCTGGAACAAGCTCCCAAGTATCATTATCTCGAAATGCTTGAATCTCATTTTGCATAGCTTCAACGCATCGAGGATCCTTAAAGGCAGACTTGAAAGTTTTTGGTTCCTAAGGAAAACTTAAATTACATGAACCAATAATGGCTAGAGTGGCATAATCACGCAAGTAAGCAGGAGGATGTCTATTTTTGATTGGCCGAGAAGGAGGTGGAGAACCTTCCAAAATTTCTTGAGTCGAGTTTGTGGAATTATCATGTGCAGGCAGACTAGTAGTAGATTCCGTAGGCAAGTCTACCAGGGAAGTAACATTTTTAAGGTGATCTAGTTCGGCATGATTGTCTATGCAGATGGATTCAAAATGGTTGGAAGTATTATTTGCATTAATGAGAGAAGAACCTGCAACATAATCATCATCACAATCAAAACAATTAATGTTAGAGGATTTTGAATTTAACTCAGAAGTTTCCATGGGTGGAGAAGCGAGATTTGGAAGTTTGGTTGCATTTTCCTTTTTGTCAACCCACTCATCCACCGAAGGGAATTCAGAAAAATTAAAAGAGGAGCTCTCATCAACTGCAGCAGTATTGTAAGGAAAAATTCCTTCATTGAAGACAACATGTCAAGAAAGATAAATCCGTTTACTTTTAGGCTCTAGACAACGATATCCTTTATGAATCAGACTATAACAAACAAAAATGCAAGGATAGGTTTTCTTCCAAAATTTGGGCCCTTTTGATGGCGTAAAGAAGGAAAACATTGGCATCCAAACACTCGTAAGCCACTATAGTCAGGATTTCTATTATAAAGCTTGTAATATGGCCTGTCATTATGAAAAACTGAAGAAGGTAGGCGATTAATAAGATAGACCGCAGTAGAAAAAGCTTTAACCCATAAGGACAAAGGTAAATTTGCATGGAATAACATTGTAAGCCCGGTTTCAACCATATGTCTATGCTTTTGTTCAACCATTCCATTTTGCTCAAGACTCTGTGGACATGAAACATGTAATTCAATTCCACAATTCACAAGATGTTCAAGAAAAGAATATGAACTGTATTCACCTCAACAATCACACTGGAACATTTTTTTTTTTGATCAAATTGATTCTCAACCAATTTTTTAAATTTCATGAAACAATCAAGAAAATCAGATTTTTGTTTAAGAGGATATAGCCATGTGAATCTAGAGAAGTCATCTATATAAATAGCATAATATCAAAAATGTTGATTTGAAGCTATCGGAGTAGGACCCCAAAGATCAGAGTGTATCTTATCAAGAGGAAACTTTGAAATTTTATTAGATCTATTGAAAGGTAGTTTATGTTAGCCCCAAGGCTACATGATAATTTTGATGATAACAATACACATTGATTAATTGAGATTTACTAACATGTTTATTTATGTGCAAGAGTAAGATCATTGAAATAATTTTAAAATCAAGAAGAGGCTTATTAAAATGAAGTGTTGAAGCTAAGGAGAAGACTACATGTTAAAGGCACCAAAGTTTAAGAACAAGGATTGACTCAAGGAATGTGACACATGAGCAATGTTCAATCAATTGGTCATATATATCTCTACAAATATCCAAATGATGTGATTCCTGAGCCTTTGGAAAACTTACTCAATTTATAACATTTCATATGTTTTAATGAAATTCAAATTTCAAGTGCAAGGTTATCCAAATCATCATGCAAGTTGAAAGACAAATGGAAGCAATTGACATGAGCACCGAATACTCCTTTGGATATATCTTGAGCTAGAAAATTCAAAATGACTTAATTCTTGAGGCATTGGAAAGATGACTTAATGAAGAACATTTCATATGTTTTAAAAAAATTCAAATTTCAAACAGAAGGCCAATATAATTGACATGCAATTTGGTGGACTGACACAAAGAAGAAAAATCAACTCACATGAGCACCGAATGGTGTTTTGGCCATATCTTAAGATACAAAATATCCAAATGCTTTGATTCTTAATGTTTTGGAAATATTATTCAAATATGCAGATCTTTCATGTTTTGAAGAAATTCAAATTTCAAACGGAAGGCTGATAGAATTATCATTCAATTTGGTGGACTGACACAAGAAAGAAAAATCAAGTCACATGAGCACCGAATGGTGTTTTGGCTATATCTTGAGCTACAGATATCCAAATGACTTGATTCTTAATGTGTTGGAAAGATTATTCAAATGTTCAAATCTTTTATGTTTTGTAGATTTTCAAATTTCAAACGAAACATTGACAAAAATGGAAGACAAGATTACGGTTTTTATGGTGGGCAGAAAATTTGGAGTTGGTGTCTTCACTTGATTAAGTTCATCTCATTTGCCTATAAAAGGAGCCATTCTCCCATGCATTCAACGTAGTGCAAGAGAAGCATTTTATCAAGCAAAAAGCAAGAGAAATATCAAGTCTAGAGAGCTTTTATATTATTTATCTACTCTTTGAAGAGAGTTATACTTTTGTTGTAAAAATTATCTTTGTTCTTGTATTGTGGTGAGAGTGAGATATTATTGTAAAGGATAATAGTTATCCTCGAGAGAACTCTTGTTGTGTGTTATTAAGAGTTGAAGGAAGTTGCCTTGGTGAGGTTGTTCATCAAGAAGAACTCTTGGTGTGGTGTTATCAATGGTTGAATAAAGTTGCCTTGGTGAGGTTGTTCATCAAGAAGAACTCTTGGTGTGGTGTTATCAAGGTTTGAAGGAAGTTGCCTTGGTGAGGTTGTTCATCAAGAAGAACTCTTGGTGTGGTGTTATCAAGAGTTGAAAGAAAAAGTCTTGGTGAGGTTGTTCATCAAGCAAGTTGTAAAGATTTCTACGACTTAGTGGAAAGCTTAGCTCGTGGAGCTAGGAGCCCGTGGACGTAGGCAAGGTTTGCCGAACCACGTAAATTGAGTTTGCACTCTCTCTATCCCTATCCTCTTTACATTTGCTTGCACTTGTGATTGTTCGTTATTTGCCATTCTCTTGATTGCATTCTATTTTCATCTTCTTCACCTTTGTTCTCAAAGAAAGATTTAAATTATTTTGATCTTTCAAGAAAAGTTTTCTAAATCCGTTTTTATAAATAAAAACCCAATTCACCCCCCCTCTTGGGTTACCATACCTGGGTCAACAAGTGGTATCAGAGCAAGGTTGCTCAATTTTTTAAATCTTAATCGATTTTTGAGCTATGGCAACTTTTAATTTAACTTCATATATTGAGGGACTTTCTATCTCTAGACCTCCATTTTTTAATGGAAGTGATTACTCTTATTGGAAAACTAAAATGTGTATTTTCTTGAAATCTTTTGATTATGATTTGTGGTCTATTGTTTTGGAAGGACCTTTTGTTCCTACCAAAATTGAAAATGGGGAATGCATGCTTAAAGAACCTAAAGAGTTTAGTGAAGATGATAAAAAGAAATTGAGTTTGAATGCTAAAGCTATGAATGTGTTGTATTGTGCTCTAGATAGAAATGAGTTTAATAGAATATCTACTTGTTCTACGGCACAAGAAATATGGCACACACTTGAAGTAACTCATGAAGGAACTAGTCAAGTTAAAGAATCTAAAATTAGTATGCTAGTTCATAGTTATGAGCTTTTTAAGATGAAATCGGATGAATCAATTTCTGAAATGTTTACTAGATTTACGGATATTATTAATAGTTTGAAATCTCTTGGTAAATCTTATTCTAATGTTGAAATGGTGAGAAAGATTCTTAGGTGTCTACCAAAATCTTGGGAGCCAAAGGTGACGGCAATTCAAGAAGCAAAGGACCTCACCAAACTACCATTAGAAGAACTTATGGGTTCTCTCATTACTCATGAAATCATTTTGAAGGAGAATGAAGAAGAAGATTGCGATGTGGCAAACATGTGCTTCATGGCTTTAAGAGAAAATGAGATAAGTATTCTAAACCATGATCCTAAGCTTTCATATGATGAATTACTTGAAGCATTCCAAAATTTACATGTGCAAGTTGATAAACAAAATTCAAAAATCAATGCTTTCAAAAAGAAGTCAAAAATCATGTTATCTCAATTAGAAGAGTTGGTGGAAATAAATGAAGCTTTAGAAAATGAAAATGAAATTTTAAAGCAAAAAGATTTTGAAAGTTTGGAAAGTCAAATACATTTTTTAAAAACTGAAAATGAGATTTTAAAACAAAAGGATTTTGATAAATTAGAGAAAGAAAATGTTATTTGAAAAAGGAAAATAATGACTTAAGAAATATTGTTGATAGTTTTACAAAAAGCACAAAAAATTTGAATTCTATGTTACAAAACCAAAGGTGTGTTTTTGATAAAAGAGGGTTAGGATATAAAAGTCATAAAAATCAAAAGTATTTTAAAAACTATTTTATTCATGCATCTTCTAAGAATAATCCTAATCATTCATGTAATTATTGTGGAAGAAAAGGACACAAAAAGCATTCTTGTTACATTAAGAGAAATCCTAATTTGAAACAAATATGGATTCCAAAAAGAACCATAACTAACCCCCAAGGACCCAAGAACTTTTGGGTACCAAAAAGTTACTCCTTGAATGTTGATTGTAGAGACAGAGTGGCAAACACAAGTGATACTTAGATAGTGGATGCTCAAGGCATATGACCGGAGATGCCTCCAAGTTCTCAAGATTAATCATGAAGAAAGGAGGATATGTGACCTTCGGTGATAATGCCAAAGGAAGGGTAATCGGACATGGTGATATTGAATTTAGATGATGATATTGTTGAGGAAGAAAGGCAAATCAAGGAATCAAGGCTTGATAAAAAGAGCCAAGATGAATTACAACTTCAACAAGAAAAGCTTGAGGAAGTAAATGATTCTTCCCAAGAATTACCCAAGGAATGGAGGTATGCAAAAGCTCACCCTAAAGATCTCATTATTGGTGAACCATCACAAGGTATGAAAACTAGATCTTCTTTTAAGAACTTTTGTAATCATTTTGCTTTTGTCTCTCAATTTGAACCAAAATCTTTTAAAGAAGCCGAAAATGACGAAAGTTGGATTTTGGCTATGCAAGAAGAATTGAATCAATTTGAGAGAAATCAAGTTTGGGAATTAGTCCCTAGACCCAAAAATCATTCTATTATAGGCACTAAATGGATTTTTAGAAATAAAGTAGATGAAAATGGCACCATTATTAGAAACAAAGCTAGACTTGTTGCTCAAGGATACAATCAAGAAGAAGGTATTGATTATGAGGAAACCTTTGCACCGGTTGCTAGATTAGAATCAATTAGAATATTGTGTGCATTTGCATATTATAAAAATTTTACATTATATCAAATGGATGTCAAAAGTGCATTTTTAAATGGTTATATTATGGAGGAAGTATATGTAGAGCAACCTCTTGGTTTTCAAAATCATGATTTTCCAAACCATGTTTTCAAACTCAAAAAGGCACTTTATGGCTTGAAACAAGCACCAAGAGCATGGTATGATAGATTGAGCAAATTTCTCATTGATAATGGTTTCGAAATGAAAAAAGTTGATACTACTCTTTTTGTTAAAACAAAAAATGATGATTTATTAATTGTTCAAATCTATGTTGATGATATTATATTTGGTGCTACTATGTCTCTCTGTGTGAGGAATTTTCCAAGTGCATGCAACAAGAATTTGAAATGAGCTTAATGGGAGAATTAAATTTCTTCCTTGGACTTCAAATCAAGCAATCAATAGATGGGATCTTCATTAATCAAGCTAAATACACAAGAGATCTTCTCAAGAAGTTTGGCATGGATAATTCAAGGACATATAACACACCTATGGGTACATTAACCAAGCTTGACAAAGATGAGAAAGGAAAAGATGTTGAGGTAACAAAATATCGAGGTATGATTGGCTCTCTTTTGTATTTAACTGCTAGTAGACCTGATATTATGTTTAGTGTGTGTATGTGTGCTAGATTTCAATCTTGTCCAAAGGAATCTCACCTTAAAGCTGTCAAAAGGATATTTAGATATCTTCTTGGAATCATAAATCTAGGTCTTTGGTATCCTAAGTGTGATACTTTTGATCTAATTAGCTATTCGGATGCGGACTTTGCTGGAAGTCTTCTTGATAGAAAGAGCACTAGTGGCTCTTGCCATTTTCTAGGACATGCATTAGTCTCATGGTTTAGTAGAAAACAAAATTCTGTTGCCTTATCAACCGCGGAAGCCGAGTATATTGCAGTAGGAAGTTGTTGTGCACAATCTCTTTGGATGAAACAAATTTTAAAAGATTATGGTGTGGTATTTGATCATATTCCCATCAAATGTGACAATACAAGTGCCATCAACATTTCAAAAAATCCATACAACACTCTAGGACTAAGCATATAGAGATTAGACATCATTTTATTAGAGATCACGTGCAAAAAGGTAATATTTCTTTAGAATTTGTTCCCACCGATAAACAATTAGCCGATATATTTACTAAACCCTTTAGTCAAGATAGATTTAGCATAATTAGAAGAGAATTAGGCATGTTGGATATGTCTTAATTTTGCTTTAATATGATAGCATATGTTAAGGGGGAGAATATATTTAGGGGGAGTAGTTAATTTGATTACATTTTTTTGATGATAACAAAAGGGGGAGAAATAGTTGGATTGCTTATATTCATAACAAGTGCCATTCCTTTTGCTTATTGTTGATTTTATTTTCATTCTTGATTTTAGATTATATTTTAAAGCAATCAATGGTTTGTCATCATCAAAAAGGGGGAGATTGTTAGCCCTAAGGCTACATGATAATTTTGATGATAACAATACACATTGATTAATTGAGATTTACTAACATGTTTATTTATGTGCAAGAGTAAGATCATTGAAATAATTTTAAAATCAAGAAGAGGCTTATTAAAATGAAGTGTTGAAGCTAAGGAGAAGACTACATGTTAAAGGCACCAAAGTTTAAGAACAATGATTGACTCAAGGAATGTGACACATGAGCAATATTCAATCAATTGGTCATATATATCTCTACAAATATCCAAATGATGTGATTCCTAAGCCTTTGGAAAACTTACTCAATTTATAACATTTCATATGTTTTAATGAAATTCAAATTTCAAGTGAAAGGTTATCCAAATCATCATGCAAGTTGAAAGACAAATGGAAGCAATTGACATGAGCACCGAATACTCCTTTGGACATATCTTGAGCTAGAAAATTCAAAATGACTTGATTCTTGAGGCATTGGAAAGATGACTTAATGAAAAACATTTCATATGTTTTGAAAAAATTCAAATTTCAAACAGAAGGCCAATATAATTGACATGCAATTCGGTGGACTGACACAAAGAAGAAAAATCAACTCACATGAGCACCGAATGGTGTTTTGGCCATATCTTAAGATATAAAATATCCAAATGCTTTGATTCTTAATGTTTTGGAAATATTATTCAAATATGCAGATCTTTCATGTTTTGAAGAAATTCAAATTTCAAACGGAAGGCTGATAGAATTATCATTCAATTTGGTGGACTGACACAAGAAAGAAAAATCAAGTCACATGAGCACCGAATGGTATTTTGGCTATATCTTGAGCTACAGATATCCAAATGACTTGATTCTTAATGCTTTGGAAATATTATTCAAATTTTCAAATCTTTTATGTTTTGTAGATTTTCAAATTTCAAACGAACATTGACAAAAATGGAAGACAAAATTACGGTTTTTATGGTGGGCAGAAAATTTGGAGTTGGTGTCTTCACTTGATTAAGTTCATCTCATTTGCCTATAAAAGGAGTCATTCTCCCATGCATTCAAGCAGTGCAAGAGAAGCATTTTATCAAGCAAAAAGCAAGAGAAATATCAAGTCTAGAGAGCTTTTATATTATTTATCTACTCTTTGAAGAGAGTTATACTTTTGTTGTAAAAATTATCTTTGTTCTTGTATTGTGGTGAGAGTGAGATATTATTGTAAAGGATAATAGTTATCCTTGAGAGAACTCTTGTTGTGTGTTATTAAGAGTTGAAGGAAGTTGCCTTGGTGAGGTTGTTCATCAAGAAGAACTCTTGGTGTGGTGTTATCAAGGGTTGAAGGAAGTTGCCTTGGTGAGGTTGTTCATCAAGAAGAACTCTTGGTGTGGTGTTATCAAGGGTTGAAGGAAGTTGCCTTGGTGAGGTTGTTCATCAAGAAGAACTCTTGGTGTGGTGTTATCAAGAGTTGGAAGAAAAAGTCTTGGTGAGGTTGTTCATCAAGCAAGTTGTAAAGATTTCTACAACTTAGTGGAAAGCTTAGCTCGTGGAGCTAGGAGCCCGTGGACGTAGGCAAGGTTTGCCGAACCACGTAAATTGAGTTTGCACTCTCTCTATCCCTTTCCTCTTTACATTTACTTGCACTTGTGATTGTTCATCATTATTATTCTTTTGATTGCATCTTTTATAAATTCTAATTTCATCTTCTTCACCTTTATTTTCAAATAATGAGTGAACTAATTTTGATCTTTCAAGAAAAGTTTTCTAAATCCGTTTTGATAAAAAAAAATCCAATTCACCCCCCCTCTTGGGTTACCATACCTGGGTCAACAGTTTACAACTTTTTCCCATTTGGCAACTAACACATATATTAGGCTTAGATATCCAATGGTATCAATAGCCTTTTTATTCTTCAACAAAGTGAGCAACTTTGAATGAGGATGTCCAAGTCGTAAATGCCAAATAGTTGAAGTAGCATCACCTTTTCTTATTGCACTCAAAGCTTCATGTAAAACACCGTCTAAAACATATGATGGCCTCTCTTATGCCCCCTTGAAATTATTCTCTTGTTTTGATCCTTAATAACAATATCAGTTGATGAGAACTCTATAGTAGAAAAATTATCAGATGTAAATTTTTCAGTAGAGAACAAATTCTTTTTTCAAATCAGACACAACAAGTACATCATTCAATCTAATTTCCCTTCTTTAGTAGAGAGACATGCATCACCAATATGAGAGATGGACAGTCCATTCCCATCACCAACATAAATTAAATCATTTCCATTGTATGATGTTATGGTTTTTAAGTTACCTGCATCGTTTGTCATATGTGAGGTAGCTCCAGAGTTCACATAAAAGACAGGATCATTCTCAACATTTATAGTGAGTGCAACAAGTGCTTGATTTAGATTTTCGGATTGAAAAGAGTAGTCAAACCTATGCCAACAATCAATAGTAGTATGATTAGATTTTCCACATATTTGACATTTAATCTTACCACTATTTTTAAAATCAGTAGGACATGACTGTTGTCGTTGACTGTTGCCCAGCTTTGGATTATTGACATGGCTCACATTCTGTTTGTTCCAAAATTGATCACCATTTTGGGTATCATAGCGTCCAGTTGGAGTGAAACCTCTGCCATGAGAATTAAATTGACGTCTTTCACCACCACCATGTCTTCCTCTTCCATGGCCTCGTTGAGAGAAAAAGGCTTGTGCATGCTCAATGAATGTTCTCTCTTCATTCCTCTGTGAGGTAAGAGTTTGTTCGTGGCCTTGGAGAGCCAAAACAAACTGACTAAAGGAAGGATATGGTGGTTTGGAAAGCGTAGCTGTGCGAAAATCCATGTATTGGTTTCCAAGGCCGTGAGCAAACTGAAAAACCTTATCTGAGACAGGCTTTTGGATTGCAGCTAGATTGTCACATATTGTTTTAAACTCCTTCAAATATTCATCAATGGAGCGAGAACCTTTTCTGATTCCCAAAAGCATATTTTTCAAGTTTCCTTCCTTTTCAGCAATGAGAGGAAGAAGTTGTTGCTGGACTGAATTCCAAACCTCAAAGGCAGTACTGTCTTCAACAAAAATCATGTCAAGAATTTCTTCTTTCATGGTTCCAAGAAGCCATGAAGTTAACAAGCCATCGTTGGTCATCCAAACTTGATGCAATGGATTGGCTCTCTTGTTTTTATCTTCGTCTTCAATTTCTTCAGCAGGTCTATCACTTGTCGTGAGATGGTGATAAAGACCAAGATTGTGGACAAGGGGAATGATCTGAGAACGCCATAAGAGATAATTCGTGGTACTTTTTGTGGTGCTTAGTTTGATAGAAATCAAACTAGAACATTGGTGAAAGGCTTGGATATTGAGTTCAGGTTCTTCCTTCTTAACAGGATGGAGGAATGAAGATGAACTCATATTTTGTTGGCTGGAATATTGGCTTACGAGTTTAAGGCTCTGATACCATAAACAAGTAAATCAATTTGTGATAAAAGGGAAGTACACTTCTTTCATTGATGAGCAACACATTATATACAAGATACAAGTTGAATATTATGGCAAGTATTAATAACAAGCTTTACACACGGTAACAAATCAGCCAGCAAAGATATTTTGAGATTTTCCGTAATTAAGGAGAATGGGATTTTGATTTGTTTTCCTCTTCAGACTTGGTTCCGTAATCAAGGAGAATATGATTGGATTTGTTTTCCTTTTCAGACTTGGTTTCCTCTTCAGACTTGGATTTGTATTCCTTTTCTTGAAAGCTTCCAAGTATATTTGGATTATATTCCTTAACACAAGAATGTTAATCAAATTATTTTATGAAAAATATACTGTCAATATTAATTTCAGACGATATAGATTTATTTATACTGTATTGTGTTTGTTTCCTGAAAATTTTTATCACCTTCGCAATTTTTTGTTAAATTTTATGCCTATTATTTTAAAAAACTGTTTTATAGGTATTATGGATGCAAAACTTGGATGCAAATAATTTCAGCCTTTTACAATATGTGAGATGCGATCACTATTAAATTGCGTAAATACTAGTTAGCTAGCTAGTAATCTGGCTGACAACTGGGTACAATTAAATATTATTCAAGAACGTGAGATAAAAATTGATAACATTCAGCTTGTCATGCAGCCAAAAAAATAATGCAAAGAAAATTAAATATTTGGGAACTGAATAGTCTATTATTTAGATTGGTTAAAAAAACAAATAAGACAACCTATTTATATATTTATAATACCCAATGAGAATTAATAACTAATTCTCTAATAATAAAGTCCTATTAAGACAAAAACACTAACAAGACCACAAGCCATGACCCCTAACAATAAAGTCCCATTACGATTTGGTTTAATTTAATCGCCACAGAGATGAATATTAGTTCATCCGTTCATAAATTAATCTTTTTGGATGTTTATAAAATCATTAAACTAGCTAATACATTAATTGAAAGCTACAGATGAGAGATGTCATGCCACCTCTCTCTTTCATGCTTGACTTTTGGAGTTTCGAATATTATTGATTATATTTACTCAAATCAAGCTGAATATTTGGCTTAATTATTTCGATATTAACCTAAGATTTAAAATAAACTTCTATATAGGCTTGATAAATTCTACATGATCTGTTAACAAGACACGAATCTATTTGATAAAAATATGTTTTGAATCTAATATTATCGGATCAGATCATTAATTGGTTAACACGATATAACCCTTTTGATATTGGATCATGTTTGGTTTTATTCTATAAAAAAAACAGTTTCACCTGTTTAACCCATTAATGTTAAGGATAATTTAGTAAATTTATTTATAATAAAAAATGTAACAAATTATTACAAATACTAATTTATAACTATGTTTAACATAATTAAAATTATTATAATATAGTTACGTTACATTTTTCTTACGTGTGTATGAGTATGTTATTTGGATGAGGAATACTAGAAAAAATTTATAGAATGTCCTATTTTATTTTAAAAAATCGTTCAATAATTGGACATTTTTAGTTGTTTATCTTAAATATACTTTAAATGAACCTTCAAATAATGTTGAATACCAAACTTTGTTTATGTTTTTGTATTATATTAAATTTGGATATTTTAATAGATTGCAAAATATTTGGTAGATATTAAATTTATAAACTATTAGTTATATTTTATGTTTAGAACTTATACAAATCATGTTAAACATATTGTTGTCTAACTTGAAAAAAATGGGTTCAATAGGTTGGATTTGGGTAACACATTTAGTTAACGGTCAGGTTTAGGTTTCAAGATTTATACCCAATAAATTAATTGATCGAATTTGGATTAATATAATTTAACACGACACAAATATGAAACAACGTGAAATCACTCTTACATGATCTGTTTCTCTATTTCACATTAGTTAAAATTTTCAGATGTTCTTATTTATCTTAGAAATGTAAAGATTGTTGGAGATAAAAGGTTTAAAACAAATATTTACATCATGAGTTACAAAATTTATTTTGAGAATAATTTCATAAGTTACAAGTATAATAAAAATATGAGTTACGACACTTATTATTTGTGACGTGGATGTTTTTATTAAGAACTTATGGCTTGGGAGTTACAAGAATTAATTTGTAAGTTACCTAAGCTATGAGATTATTATATAAAGGAGTCTCATGGTTATAACATTAGAATGTGAATAGTCTTTTACTATTTTCTATATTTTGAGCAACTGCGACACATGAAGACATGTTATTTTCTTTCGGTGATCGTGCTCATCGAGAAGATAGGCTGTGAGCACTGGGTTATATCTTGGAGCCATTGAGTACTGATATGACCCACACGAGGGGACGACTCTTTAGCTTTAGGACAATGCCTTTGACATGCCTCCCAAGTGCTCAGGCCACATATTTCTTACTCTATCTTTTTACTTGTTCTATTTATTTAATATATTGTTATGTTAATTTAACTTATATTATATTATTTCTTCAATATATTATTGTTTGATTATATTATTTAAATTTATTATAAATATTTTCAACAAAGATTATGTTATATTAACAATAAAATTTTATTAAAATTTTTTAATTGAATTTAATTTTTATAAAAAAGATTAATTTATTTGGATGTATTTGTCAGATAATACATAGTTTTTTGTTATTTTTTTAAATAAAATATGATTAAAACTTTAATTTATATACTTTATTCTATACTTCATTATTATTAAACATTTCTAAATAAATAATAATTGAATATATTAAAGTGGGTAAACTAACAAATTACAGCTACGTATGCCAACTCCTTGTCTTTAATGCTTGACTCTTTTACATATAAATTTCATTTACTTTATGATATAATAAAATTTTATTCAATTGAAGATAATTTTCAACGCTTAAAATAAGAGAAAAAAAATCGTACAGACTGGCCGCAAGTTGTACTGTTTATATGTCAAATGATTGAACGTCCTGTTTTGAATGTAATATTCAGTGTCTCAAAAAAATTTTTTTCTTATGTTTTATATTTTAAAAAGTACGGCATTGTCTGAAGAAAGACGAGCAATCCCCAGTCTAACAGCTCAAGCATTTTAGTTATCAAATGGACCCCTAACAAATGCATAAAAAAATATTAAATTTTGATTAATCGATAAGAAAATAAAACAAGGATTTGGTTACATTTTAAAAGATATCCTAAAATATGGCTACCTTTTATAGTTTTCCTAACAATTTTTGTTGGTCATTTAGACTTATGAAACACTTAATTAAAATCGGCGCAACGAGGAAATGAGCATTATTTATTGTGTATAATGATACTACCTTTGTAGAACATATATATATATATATATATATATATATATATAAAATTTGTATAAAATGATAAACATAAAAAATTAATATAAAAAATTTTGATGAATAATTTGATATTGAATTAGTGATATTACATCAATTTTATAATTATAATATTGTATACAACTATCTAAATTATATCTGTTTTTTATGGGATAATTGCAATTCTTCCCCTTATGTTCAACTAAAAAGAAAAGATCATCCTCAGTGATCAATCATTGCAATTTGCCCATTACAAGTCACCCGAAGATTGAGTTAGCAAGGTTTGAACTATGAAATCCCTATATTACCGTTAATCATTTTTAATAATACAAATCAAACAATAAAAAATATATATGTTAATTTATTACATAATAATTACCATTATAAATTATTATAAAAAAAATAGAAATCATTCATCTTTCTCGCCTCTCACTCCCATCACCTGCCCTAACCCTAATCCTAACTCAGCTCTTCTCCTATCGTTCCCATCTCGCTCCCGTCACCGCCGTTGTTGTTTCCAGTACTGCCGCCTCCTACGTTTCCATGCACCAACGACACCATCCACCTCTTCAATTCCTCCTTTTCGCTTCCCTCGATGCCCCCCTCCACCATCGCTCTTCTTTAGTCACCTCTCTCGCCTTCTACATTCCCAAAACCTCTCCTTCCCTTACAACCTCATGTCAACCTAAGCTGATGGCTTTCTCTCCAATTTTGATGCTGAACCTTTCGTACCAAGCTAGCAGCCACACCTTACCCAGTTTGTCTTTCTCATTTTATTGTTTGTCACAAAAAATTGTTTTTTTTTTTTTGTCAATTGGGATTTTGGGTCCGTCGCTGAATAAGATCGATATAAGCATTTCTTTGATCGTAAATTTTGTAAGTTTCACTTTTTGGTGGTGAAATTTCGTGTTTTGGTTCGTCGGTTTGGTTTTTGAGTCAGTTAAGTTGAGTTTCAATTCATAAGTTACAAATTACAAAATTAAATTTGTAACCACAATTTTTTATTCAAACCATAATAAGCTATTAAATAAAACTTGTAACATCAATTTTTTTGGTTTGCATAGACAGTAAGATAGCAATAGGAGAAATTGAAGACAAGAGGAGAAATTTCAAAAGGGCGAGTAACATGGGGAGGATAGGAAATGAACAGTAGCTGGTGTTTAATTTAATTTAATTTATATTATTATTTTATTATATTTTGAATATCAATTTAAAATTTTAAAAATTGTAATCTACTCCCTTTCTATACCTTTCCCACCTAGTTTTTCCTGTGACTTCTGAAAGGCAAATTGCAATTACTAATCTCTGAGGGACGACTAATTTTTTTTTTTTTTTTTTTTTTTTTGAAGTTGAATCTCTGGAAGAAATTACGATCATCCTGTTTTTTATTGACTTTGCTGAGAGTGAAGCATATGAGCATGGCCTAACAAGTATTTGTCAAAGCAATTAAATATTTAACAGACGCAATGCAAGATTCTCTATTAGTTGGTAGTTGAATATGATTCGTGTATGAAACTCACTTGAAGACAAGAACCTCGACCTGAATCTCCTTTGTGATTGATGTTGCCTTTTTGTCTTCCTAAGTTAAAAAAAAAAAAAAAAGGTGTTCGTTGCTGTACTTCTTTGACTAAGAGTAAGCAAATAATCGGTCCATATAATTTACCACTACAATTATTTAGATTGGTACCAACATCCATGTTATATATTTTGAATATAACAATAAACATTAGCCGGAAGATTTTAGTTGTATCTGCTTTGTTTATGATTCATTTCAGACTGCTAATAATGCAATTGAATTATTTTATTTGTTATTATTTCAAACAACCCATATTTTTTTTTTGGTTAATAAAAGATTCCCCCATAAATTTAGGGATTAGGCTAGAGTAAAGCAGCTAGACACATGCATCTGCTTTTTTTTTGTTTTTTTTATAAATAAATTTGTAGATTTCTTTTGTAAAATTTTTCTTTTTTTTTTTTTACAAAATTAACATTTTTTTAAAAAAAAGCTGCTGCACATGCAGCTCATGTACTGTAGACCGCATAAATTTAATAGCAAAATTTGATAGATAACTTTCCTAAATTTTTTCAGTGTTTATTAATTGGTCAATCAAACATGAAAGCAAAAGGTTTGGTAAACTAATAAATATTACTATATATACAACCAGTCCATACAATCTGAACCTAACGGGCATTATCACAGAGACAATCACTTGACAGATCAGAAAACAAAAACATTTTATTTAACGATTTAATGACCGGTTTTGTCATCTTAAGTTCGTTGTATACATAATATTATAGTAATTAAAAAAGTACCGACACCCTTATCCATTTATTTTAAAGACGAGAATATATCTAAGCAATTATTTTGTTATGTAAATCATTAGTAATTTAATTAAACTGAAAAGATTGAATTGTGATAATTAATCCCTTATCAATTAAAAATATAAAGAAAATTTTAAAAAAATCCACTTAACTAACGTTCCTCGCAAGTCATGCAAAAATTAAAGCAGAGTGTTGTGTTCCCTCCCTTCCCTTATTCTTCATAAATAAAACCACTGCACTTCTCTATAAGCTCTCATGTAAACTTGTCCCGTTTTCAACATCGATCTCTTCAACTCTAGCAGTACTCTACTGTTAAAAATAACTTAGTTATGCGTATTTTCATCTTCATCCCTCGTGATCTTCCTTATGATCAAGGGAATCGTGCCTATGAATCTCATGATGGCGACTATCAACGACGCAATATCGATCCCACCACTATTTTGACCTTGTGGGAGCCGATCTCTTCCTTTATAAAATCTTTAGGTGAACTTGAAGGCAAAAAAGGAGGCTTAAAATTAATATTAACTGCTATGTCCATCATCATCTCCATCGTCGTTATCGCCTTCCTCCTCCGGAATTTCGTTAAACCTAGCAAACCTGAGTTTCTCCTCCGAGATATCACCGTTTACTCCTTCGACGTCTCTAGTCCAAACTCCATCACCTCCAACTTTGGGGTCACCATTTCATCACGTAATCCAAACGGCAAGATCGGTTTTTATTATCACAAGCTCGATGTTTACACCACTTATCGTGGTCAGCCAATCACCAGTTCTACAGCTATTCTTCCGAATTATCAAGACCACAAGGAAACCAAAGTTTGGACACCAACTGTTTATGGCACGGCTGTGCCTTTGGCGCCATATAATGCTATTTCAATTTATCAAGATCAAGCAACTGGGTCTGTTATGCTGATGTTCAAAATTGTTGGACAGGCGAGCTGGAAATTTTGGTCTCTCACATTAGGCAAACATGATGTCAACGTCAAGTGTTTGGCTTTTGTTCCCTTTGGTTCCCAGCAAACAGGAGTTGTCGTGGACAATAACGCTGTTAAGTATCAGCTGGTGCATGCCTGCAGCAAATGAGTGGGTGATGGAGTTGCAGATCTTTTTTCTTTTTAATAATTTTATGAAGAGCAGCGGTAGCAATATTCTCTGCCTCACTCTCGACCTCTAGTGTTACTGTAAAAGTTCTATTAAATCAAAATAATGGTTAGTGATTCACTGAGTTCGATACTAATAACTAACGTTTAGGAATACGATGTCAACGTATGAACTTAAAAGTGTGTAAAGAGAGTATTGTTAGATTTTTTTCATGAATAGTTTATTTGTGCATTATGCTATGCTATCGATTAGGGACGAATATTTGAATGAGCCAAATAAATCATCATCGTGGCGCAAAAATGATTTGCTTAATTATTTAAAGTTTGCCATGCATGAAAAAGAAGTTACAATTTCAGTTTTTCAATTCTTAAATACAGTTGTCTTCCTTTTCTGTTTTTACTCGATCCACTCTCTTTAGTTAAGTTTGATTTTTAGTAACAAAACGTGTTACCGTGTAACTGGCAAATAAGTGTGTATAGGCACAGCAGATTCCAAGAAGTCCCACCTGGACTCACTCAACACCGCATGGCACAATATGTGCCCACACGATGCCACTTGGCAAGCAAAGTGGCCAAGACTCATAGCAAACAAAATCCTTGAAATTAAGGAAGTAGATTATAATCTCCATGATCCAACGAGGATCCTTATCATTCCCCCGCATCAGCAAACCTAACCTTAGTTAATTGGTAGTTACTAACTTAACTGACGTTAATTGATGGTTATATGCCACTTGCCCATGAAATGAGTGCTAATTCACAATTTTCTCTTCCTAATGAGAAATATTTACACGCACTTAGTATACCACCTCATTTTGCTTATGTGATGCATCCAACGAATCATAAATTGTCATATAGTACAAGTCACCATTAATTTTTAAGTCCATCTTATCATCAATTTAAATTTCAATCTTTGTTTTTAAATTTTATTTTTTCTTAAATTATCTCACTCAACTTTCTAGAAATAATGAGTAATATCTTGTCTTAATCTTTGATTTCATATAGAATAATAGAGAAATACTTATACGCACCTAGCATATCATCTCATTTTATTGATGTGGTGCGTCCAACAAATAATAAATTGTCAAATGATGCTAACTCACTATCAGTTTAAGTCCAGCTCATCATCAATTTAAATTTCACTTTTTGTTCTTAAATTTTAGTATCTCTTAAATTATCTCACCCAACTTTCTAAAAAACAATGAGTAATATCTTTCATTTCATATCATTCAATCCAATCATGTAATATTTTGAGATTTTGCCTATTAAAAGATTTATATAATAATACATCAATGATTTAATCGACCACATATAAATCTCAAAATATTATATGCTTTAGGATGAAAATTAACTTAATCAAAAGAGAATTAACATCAACATATAGAGTTTATTCACTGATATAGAGATCGATACTTGCAAAATGTAGTATATATGTAGGGGCCAGGACGACCTTGCAAAATGGGCACCGAGCATAGGAAATAGTTGGAGAACAACTTAAGACATCAAAGATACTTGGGAGAGGTAAATTACTTAAAATGCAAATTAAGAAGAATTCACCATCAGTGAATTATTATTAAGTGTAGCTAAGTATGTGTCTAAATTAACTAATTAAGATGGAATTGTGTTTAAATTGCAGTATGATATCACGTGCTGATCAGAATGATGAATCGGCAGATTATGCCGGACCGAGGGTATGGAAAGGTTAAGCCAATCTAAGCAATTCATAAACACATTAATTAATGATGCATTTTTGTTGAGCTATATATATATACACTCATGCTATACTTTGCCGTCAATATCTTATTTAGATGCTGACATGCTTGAAGTTGGGAATGGAGGAATGTCAACTAAAGAGTACCACTCCCATTTCAGCGTCTAGGCTTTAGCGAAGGTCATTATTAAGGATATCACATGGTTGGATTTGATGGCATGAAATGAAAGAAATTACTCATTATTTTTAGAAAGTTGGATGGGATAATTTAAGAGATACTAATATTTAGGAACAAAAAGTGAAATTTAAATTTGTCAAGACAGCTCATTGATTTGCCCACTGTTAGTTCATTTAGTTCTCTATGTCTGTGTTTTATCTCTTTCCTATGTTTAATTGTACAGATATAGTTAAGTCTATTAATAGACTATTAAGTTAGTTAATTATCTATTAAACTTAATTAACCAGGTTTGTCCCTATACACTTTTATCACCTTCTAGTGACTGCCATGCAATGCCTTTTGATTGGCTAATGGTGTGGGACTCCTAGTTGTTGACACCTATTATAGGTGAGCTGTAATTTCATTTTTCATATATAAATATAGAAATCTTCTCAGCTGCTAGATTTAGCTGAGTTCACTATTCATCCCTAAAATCTAAGTTGGTATCAAAGCCACCTTAAGGCTAACGCCATGTCCTCTCGATCCAGTCATGGCAGCCTCTCCAGTAAAGATTTTGGCTCATCTTCTAGATCAAACTCTCTGATTGGGAACTCACCTTTCAGAAACACGTTGAACCAGACTTTTCCCATCAAGCTTGATGAGGACAATCTCACAATATGGAAAGCAATGGTGCTTCCGGTTCTCAGAGGTTACAAACTAGAGGGCTTTGTTCTTAGAACCAAGAAATGCCCACCTGAGTTCATTCTAGCAACAATTGAAGAAGATGGAAGTAGCTCTCAGCTCAAATTCAACCCGGATTATGATGACTGGATTACGTTAGACAACTTGTTGATGAGTTGGATTCTTGGTTCTGTCACGAGTGAAGTGGTAGCTCAGGTAATTGGCCAACCAACTTCTCATGATTTATGGAAAGAAGAGTAATATGGCATTAAAAATAAATCTAAGATATCAAACTTGAGGTTTGATCTTCAAACCACCAGAAAAGGCTCAATGAAAATGGGGGAATATCTTTCTACCATGTAAAAGATCGCTGACAATCTTGCTGTAGGTAGGAGCCCAGTGGATATGAATGATCTGATTTCTTTTATCACACTCGGTTTGGATGCTGACTACACTCCCATTGTAGTACAAATTCAAGCCAAGGAAGGAATGTCATGGCAGGAACTCCAAGCTACTCTTCTAAATTTCGAGAACAGGCTGGAGAGACTTAATAGTTTTGCAAGTCTCGATTTGAATCATGCCTTAGCAAATATCGCTCTTGGAAAGCAAGGAAACAATAATAGAGATCTCACCAAGCATGGAAATAGTAATAGAAATTCCAACCAGGGATTTGAAAGGGGGTCGAGCAATAGCAATCCAAGAGGAAGAGGTGGAGGCAGGTTTGGCAACTCTAGGCCAATCTGTCAAATCTGTGGGAAGATTGGACACCGTGCTTCCATATGTTTTTACAGGACTAATCTAAGTTACATGGGGTCAACAAATAGAAATAGAAACAACAACAATGGCAGGCAAGGCATCCCAAGACAGAATCAGCCACAACAAGTTTTTTGTGCTACTCCAGAAGTTGTTGGTGATGACTCTTTGTATGTTGATAGTGGTGCCACCAACCATGAGACAGCTGACCCAAGTCTCCTCAATACCAAGACTGAATACATTGGTAACAAAACTCTATCTGTAGGTGATGGTAATAAATTATGCATCTTTCATATTGGCCATTCTAAAATTCCTGTCAAAAATGCCTTATTAAATTTGAAAGACATTCTTTGTGTGCCTAAAATAACCAAAAATCTGTTAAGTGTGTACGCTGACCAAGGATAATAGAATTTATATTGAATTTCATTTTGATCTTTGCCTTGTGAAGGACAAACAAGCCCACCAAGTTCTGCTATAGGGGAGCGTTAAAGAAGGGCTCTACAAATTTTGTCCAAGTCACAAAATTTTAACAACTTTCCTTTCTAGTGTCTCTAGAAGAAATAAAGGTTCATCCAGTCCAGTAACTGCAATCTCCTGTGCTTCAAAGTCTAGTTTGTTACCTAAGAATTCTAGTAAATTTGATAATTCTAGGATTTATAATCCTAGTAGCTTTGTTGTTTCAACCATGTCAGATATGGATAAACTTACCATTGGGCATAGAAAACTTGGTCACCCTTTTGTGAAGGTCTAGAGTCAAATCTTGAAAACCTGTAACGAATCTGTTGATGTCAATGAGAATTTCAATTTTTGTGATGCTTATCAAATGGGGAAATCTCATGCACTACCCTTCAAAAACTCAAACAGCAAAATAAAACATGCTCTGGAATTGATTCATACAGACCTATGGGGTCCAGGCCCCATTTCCTCCAGTTCAGGCTACAAATATTACATCTACTTGATTGACGATTATAGTAGATACACCGGGATTTATCCCCTCAAAAACAAATTAGAAGCCTTGCCAACTTTCAAACAATTTAAGACTTTAGTTGAGAAGAAATTTGAAAGGCCAATTAAAGGCATTCAAAAGAAATTTGAAAGGCCAATTAAAGGCATTCAACCAGATTGGGGAGGGGAATATAGAGTGTTTAATAAATTTCTCAATCAAAATGGAATTGAGTCTAGAATAGCTTGTCCCTACACTCATGAGCAAGAAGGGAAAGCTGAAAGAAAACATAGACATATTATGGAAATGGGGTTGACCATGCTAGCTCAAGCCAATATGCCATTAAAGTATTGGTGGGAAGCCTTTCACACAGCTGTATGGCTTATTAACAAACTTCCAACACCTGTTCTTAATGGCATTTCTCCTTGGCAAAAACTCTATAGCCAAATTCCTGATTATAATTCATTAAAAACAGTTGGCTGCTCTTGTTTTCCTTGCCTTAGACCCTACCAAAATCACAAATTCCAGTTTCATACTACCAAATGTATCTTCTTAGTTATAGTGATTTCCATAATGGATACAAGTGTATGAGTCCCATAGGGAGAATTTACCTCTCTAGGCATGTAGTTTTCCATGAATCAGAATTTTCATTTAAACAAGGATTGATGAATGTCAAAAATAATTTCCGTTCATAGCCTACCATTATTGATTCATCTATTAGTCTTATTCTTGCTCTAAGTAGATGGTCAAATCAAAATCAAAGTTCCAAAGAACTTGAAACTAGTGACTTCCAGGATAGGAGAGTCCCTCAGAACTCACCTACTACAGCTAAGCCTAACCAAAACATCCTCTAGGATGACTCAATCTCCTCTCCTTTCCAACACCCTACCCCAGTCAGTTCTACAAATACACAACCAACTCCTCAGCCTAGTGAACCAATTATGAGTGAAAACCAAAGTATACCTACAGATTACCAACCGGTTACTCCTATTATTCCTTTTCACCCAATGGTTACAAGGTCAAAAAGTGGTATCTTTAAACCAAAAGTTTACACCATTAACCAGCAACAAGAAATTGATGATGATAAAGTTAAACCTGTGTCAGTTTCTGAAGCAATGAAGTCAGAATCCTGGAGAAAGGCAATGGATACAGAGTTTGAGGCTTTTATCAGATATAAGACTTGGGCTTTAGTCCCTTTTTCATCTGATTTTAATTTGGTAGGCAACAAGTGGGTGTTCAAGCTTAAACTGAATAGTGATGGTAGCATACACAGACACAAAGCCAGGATAGTAGCCAAAGGCTTTCATCAAACACCAGGCATTGATTATTTAGAAATGTATAGTCTTGTGATCAAACCTGGAACAATTAGAGTGATTTTGACTCTGGCAATTACAAGAAATTGGGAAGTGAGACAACGAGACATAAATAATGCCTTCCTCAATGGCAAGTTGGAGGAATCAGTTTACATGACACAGCCTGAAGGATATGTTGATTCATCTAAGCCTTCTTATGTCTGTAAATTCAATAAGGCATTATATGGCCTCAAACAGGCCCTTAGAGCCTGGTTTGATAAACTGAAGAGCACTCTATTGGATTGGAACTTCATCAATTCAAAATCAGATCCCTCATTATTTATATTCAAAACTAATAGCACCCTGATTTTTATTTTAGTATATGTTGATGATATACTCATCACAGATAATGGTAATTTTATCATTCAAGGTCTAATAGCAAAACTAAACAATCTGTTTGCTCTTAAGGATCTTGGAGGACTTCACTATTTCCTTGGGATTGAAGTAAGAAGGGATTCTACAGCTATGTACCTAAATCAGGACAAGTATGTTTCATATTTGCTTAGAAAATTAAACCTAGAGCACTTAAAAACCTGCACTACTCCTGCTGCTGCAAACAAGAATAAAAATGCCGAGAATTCTGAACCATTTCGTGACGAAACTCTATACAAAAGTGTTGTAAGGGCTCCTCAATATCTTACATACACAAGGCCTGACATCTCCTTCATTGTGAATAAATTAAGCCAGTCTCTCCAAGCTCCAAAAGAAGTTCACTGGAAAGGAGTAAAAAGGGTACTCAGATATCTTAAGGACACAAAGTTTTTTTGTCTCCACATCAAGCCTTGTGAGTAATTGAACATCATTGGCTACTTTGATGTAGATTGGGCCTGTAGTTTAGAGGATAGAAGATCCATTAGAGGCTATTGTGTTTTCTTAGGTGACTCATTGGTCTCTTGGCAATCCAAAAAACAACAAGTTGTCTCTCGATCAAGCACAAAATCTGAGAATCGGGCATTGGCTCTGCTTGCTACTGAGATAGCTTGGATGCAATCACTTTAATCTGAACTACGCTGTCAACCACCTCAGTGTCCTATAGCCTGGTGTGATAACACTAGTGCAATCGCATTGGCCTCCAATCTAGTACACCATGCCCGAACCAAGCACATTGAAATTGACATTCATTTCATTCGGGATAGAGTCTTGCAAAAACTTCTTGAAGTTAGATATGTACCTTCATGTGATCAGATTGCTGACTGTCTTACAAAGCCTCTTGCAGCTCCTTAGTTCCAGCTCTTTTGATCCAAACTTGGAGTCATTGACATGTCGTCCAGTTTGAGGGGGGATGTCAAGACAGCTCATTGATTTGCCCACTGTTAGTTCATTTAGTTCTCTGTGTCTGTGTTTTATCTCTTTCCCATATTTAATTGTACAGAGATAGTGAAGTCTGTTAATAGACTGTTAAGTTAGTTAATTATCTCTTAAACTTAATTAATTAGGTTTGTCCCTATACACTTCTACCACCTTCTAGTGACTGCCATGTAATGCCTTTTGATTGGCTAATGGTGTGGGACTCCTGATTGTTGAAACCTATTATGGGTGAGTTGTAATTTCATTTTTCATATATAAATATAGAAATCTTCTCAGTTGCTGGGTTGAGCTGAGTTCACTATTCATCCCTTAAATCTAAGTAAATTGATGATGAATTGGACTTAAATTGATAGTGAGTTGGCACCATATATCAATTAATGATTTGTTAGACACAACTACATCAAAAAAATGAAGTGGTATGCTAGGTGCATGTAAGTATTCCTCCTAATTGGAAAAATTCTACACTAAACCATGGAAGGGTGACAATAATATGGATATGTCTTAAAAGTATCCAAATTTTGTTATGAAATAATTTGGAATTATTTTATTAAACTTGGACAAAATAGCTAAATGTGCATTCCATGTAATAACTTGGAGTAAAACTTCTGTAAGTCATAATAGAATTTTGTTTTTCTGCTTATTACTTGGATTATTCATGATTAGATGATCACAAGGAAAAGTGACTTCCAATTGAATTATCCTTATCGGTTAATTGAAAGAATTTTGTAAGGCTTTCACCTACCTTAAAGCACAGGCCATCTTTGGTCTTAATTTTAAAATCCATCAAACTGATGATTTTAATGCGAAAGAAAAAGAAGAGAGTATATATGGTCTATCAATGTAATGAAGGAGCCTGTACTTTACTCCAAGAATTACCAGATTCATATGCATGGAATCATCGGCAAGACGATGAGTACCCACTGGAGGTTCCATTTCCCAATCAGTGCCTGTTATCGATGTCCATGAAGCTAATGCCGCTCAGCTAATTGCTGATGCATGCAAAACTTGGGGAGCTTTTCAAGTCATAAACCATGGCATTCCCACTTGCCTGCTTGACAGGGCAAAGAGTAATAGTAGCAGTTTGTTCTTTTAACTTCATGAACAGAAGCTCAAAGCTTATCGATTGCATGATGGTGCTCCTGAAAAAGTCTTTGATTTATTATTATATGAATCTTTCAAAAGCAAAATCTCAAAATATCACATTATTAGATTGAATGATATGAAATGAAAGATATTATTTATTATTTTTAAAAAGTTGGGTAGGATAATTTAAGAAAAAATAATTTTAAGAACAAAAAGTAAAATTTAAATTGACAATGAGATTGACTCAAATAGATGATGAGTTTAACATCCTATGACAATTTATGATTTGTTGGGTGTACTACATATGTAAAATAAGATGGTATGCCAAGTGCATGTAAGTGTTTCTCTTTTCGAAATACATACCATCTCCAATTGTAAGCTAAAGAGGCAAGTTCAAGTAAGCTCATCTATTTCACCCATCTTAGCTCATTTCAATTTATTCAGTACTTTTATACTAATTCTGATAATGACTTATGCATCGGACTGACTACGTCGGCATTCTCATTGGCGCACTTATTGATAACCAGATTCCTATTGTTTTTAGAAAATCTTAGACAACAATATCCTCATTTCATAAGAAGCTCATGATTTGTCGTAGGCCAGAACCATTAACTCAATCCATTTTTGTAAGGATTTGGGCTGTGCAAATTTCCACACTAGCATATGTATCCCTGCTTACGATTACCATACGGAATTGTAATGAGTTTTGTGATCCAATAACGTATTTTCCTATTGGCATTGTACCATCAGAAGTGGATTTTATAATATTATTTCCAAAAAGTGAATGTTAGAAATGTTATAGAATTATTTCTAGAAGTGAATAATATTGTATCATTCCTGAAATATAATTATGACATTCCCCAAAAGCGAACCCTATGAACAATGTAGTTATTTACAAAAAAAAAAGAAAGAAAGATTTATACTAAACCACTAGAGGAATAAATTCTGATCAGTTGATTGGTGATAAAAATGGCCAAGTAAATAAAACTTATTGTTCCATTTATTTAACTTCCATTTATTTTGTTATTATTTATTTTAATGTTATTTTTGTAATATGTTATGACCATACCTAATTTATCTTCATCAAATGAAAGATGCGAACAAAGATTGGCCTAGATGCACAAAAAGAATACTTTCCAAGTAGAATTGAAAGATAAGAAATATTTCTTGAATTTATTTTATTTATTAATATTTCATTTAATAAATTAATATTTTAGATTTTAACTTATATATCATAAATATGACGTGAGAGTTTGACCTCTCTCACTCTCTATATATATATACACCCACACCCACACACACACACAAACACACGCACACATTAGTGCGAAGCCCACATTGGGCATAAAATCTTGCGTGATCTTATTCACACATTAAATATTACTAGGTCTCATTATTGACTTACTAATATTTGTTGATTTTGAATTGGTACTAAACATATATTTTTATTTGCTACCCCTTAGTCTTAAATCTTAGTCTACTGAGTTCCATATCAAGTTGCTGTATGCTTAAAAGGACAGAACAAATTGCCATTGTACATCATCCTTTCAATTCTTCCTATCTTTCTCTTATTAATTTCTTCTCCAAGAAGTTAAATGTAATAAAGTTGACAATTTCTTTTTTTGTTTAATAATTTATCAACAGGATGCCAAGTTAACAAGTTAAAAGTTGACTTTAGTTATACCGTCTTAGATTCTTGTTTAGGATTGTGCTAAACACAGTTAATGATAGGGTCTAGAGCGTCCCATCCCCACAAAGCTGTTAATGACACAAACAACAAAATGTGTTGGGATATTGACTTGTTTTTGTGTATAATGATCACACTCGCTTAGTAGTTTTCATATCTATCCGTATTTCAACTCAAATAATTGTATCATAATAATAATCAGTATCTTTAACTCGGTCTTTTATAATTTTAGACCATGGTTCAGATTCAGGTATTTTCATAAAATATTTATCTTGTATAAGTTTCAAATCTAATTCCGGCTTCTGTTGCATATTTAATCAACTATGAAAATAAACTAGGTTTTACAAAAATTGAGATAATGGGAGACATTGTACAGAACAGATGGCCGAAAAGCAACTCAGGAAAACCGGTTTCTCATTCTGTAAAGATGTAAAGATTATATAACTAGGCAAAATTTTGGATTACAAAAGAATAGAAAAAGAAACTTGAAAGAATAATTAAAAAAAAAGTTTCAAAAATTATAAACCATTCAAGAAAAAGAGATATGTTTTCGGAAAGGCTACAACATTTAATAAAAGACCTAGTAATAGAAATTTTAATAGAAATTTCAAAAAGAAAAACAGAAATATGAGCAGAAATATTTTAACAAAAAGGATATAGAAATAGTTAAAGCATTTAAAGAAGTAAAAGATTTACCCATATTAACATTACCTACATCAAAAGATTGTATTATATATGACAGAATGTGATAGCAGTAAAGAAGGATTGGGAGCTATTTTAAAGTGTAAAGAACATGAATCTTTATCTAGAAATGAAGAAAAAATTTGGCTATGCTTCAGTTAAATATAAAAGTTAAGCTATGTTACGCAATATTGAAATGAAAGTTTTATTCATAATCCATTAGCCAGATAAATTTTGATTATCCTTATACAAGCCATTAATTTATTGTAAGAATTCTTTGCCAAGCTATAATTGAATTTGTTTGAAAAAGAAAGACCAGAGGCTAGAATAGGGATGGCAAACCAACCCGGCCGGGACTGGGGACCTGGAAAACTCGATCATCCAGGGCCGGGGAATTACCCAGAAGATCGGGGCAATTGGCTGGGGCCAGGGTGGGAATTTTCTGCCCGGCAGGGGCTGGGGTGGGGGTGGAGGTGCCGGGGCCGGGGCCGGGGCTGGGGACCCGAGATCAAACTCGGGGTGCGTAATTAAATTAAAAAATTATATCAATTTAATCCATCAAATTTGTATTCTTAATTATAACCCCTTAAACGACATCCTCTATTATCTACAATTCACTTGCCATTAGCTTCAACCTGCAAATATAGGGTCGTTATAATTAAATATGATGCAAAAAGACAAAAAAAAAAAAAAGCTAAAACAAGCAACTTGCTAAAATGCTCGACACGGCTCGACATGTAAGTGTCAAGTGTTGGATGCATCATCCGACACTCGATGTCTTCGAAAATAGACTGATATCGAGTGTCGGTTGGGAATCCGACACGACTCAATATATAAATATCGAGTGTTGAGTGGATAGTTTCGAGTGTTGGATGATGCATCTGACACTCGATGTCTTCGAAAATAGTCTGATATGGAGTGTCGGACTCGAGTCGACATATAAGTGTCGAGTGGATTGTGTCGAGTGTCAGATTCATCATCCAACACTCGATGTCTTCGAAAATAGACTGATATCGAGTGTCGGTTGTGAATCCGACATGACTCGACATGTAGGTATCGAGTGTCGTGTGACTAGTGCATCATCCGACACTCGATGTCTTCGAAAATAGACTGATATCGAGTGTCGGTTGTGAATCCGACATAAATCAACATATAGGTGTCGAGTGTCGGATGATCGTGTCGAGCTCTGTCGAGCGCGTCGAGTTTTGTCGAGCGTTTTGGCAGGTTGCTTGTTTTAGTTTTGTTTTTTTGCAACCCAGGTTTTAATCCCGGGTTATTGGAAAATCTGGCCTCGCCCGCGGTACCCCGGACACAGCCCTGGGAAAAAAATTTCGGAGAATTTTCTGGGACCGGGGTGTGCAATTGAGGGCCGGGGCTGGGGCCGGTGGGGTTTTGCCATCCCTAGGCTAGAATAGGTTATAATGAAAGAAGCTGGACTGAATTTTTAAAATAATATAGGGATATGATTATGACATAAAATTTAAATAAATTAAGGTTTAAAAAAATATAGCAGCAGACGTTATCTCGACAACAAATTAACCAAGAAAAAAATAGATAAGATAGCTCAACAAAAAATTTGTCAAGATATATTGCATAATGATATTAACAATTTTTTGATTGCTGGAGTCGGATGCCAAAAGAGCATTTACAAAAAGAGGCTCAATCTGAACGGGCTCTTCTCAAGAAAGATCTTGAAAGAATTTAGAAAAAGCTCCAATGGTCGAAGATTCATCGAAATAATTTGTATCCTTTGTAAACCTCATACTAAAAGCAAAAAATTTGCATATAGACCCATGAGGCATCTTGAGGATGATCTAGCAAAAGAGGACAGGTGTCTATTAAGACAATTTATGAGGATCCTTATGGAGTTCTCATGTTAACAAAAGACCAGAAGATGCTGCACTCAAATAGTTTTCTTCTGCAGTAAATGCATTACCACTTTATTTAACAAAAACTGAAAAACAAAATACGGAAATACACTCATTATATGGAATACAAAGGATTTACTCCTGAAAGTTACAACTCTGGGGGACAAGTTTGTGAGGTTACAAAAGGTTTCAGAAACCTTTAGTTATCAAAGGATTTTATTCCCACAAAGATGCATTCTTCCATTATTAGAGCTTATTATGAAAAACAAAACCTTCAAAGATTACTCTGCTAGATTAGAAGAATTTGAAAAAGAAAATCAAAACCTTTTACAAACACATAGCCTTCTAGAATTCTGTCTTTTCATTCTTTCTTAGGATAATTATATATATAATCCTTCAAAAGGAAGAGCACCGAGAAAGATAAAAAACTAGTGAGGCATTCTTCTCGTACCTTCCAGTCTCTATTTGTCAAACACCCATACGATGCCTCCATCCTCTGAAATAACATATGGCAAAGATAACTTAGCCATTATCAAAATTTGGAAGCGAAAATGCATAAGAAGGTTGAGATAGAAACTTCCAGATAACAATTAGGTTCTGGTCATGCTCATTAAACCAATAAGTACATCTATTTCCAGTAATTTCAAATGTTTTAGGCACAAGCTCAACTTAAGCCTGGGCTAAAACAAGTCAGATCAATTTTCAAACATGAAAGAAGGTAATTTCCCTGATTCTTAATGACCAAATAGGACACGAAGAATTCCTTTATGACACCTGATCATCTCCCATTCCCCCTGATGGCTACAAATTCCCATGGATATGATATGCATTACGATCAAAAATTACAGCAAATGATCAGCGTGTTTGTAATAGACATTCTCTCATTTATCGCAAAAGTTCAAAAGATATAGACCCTGACCCTGGATCTCATCAAAGTCTCGTAGGGGGCTTATGATTCGTGAAAGTGTCCACCATACATCACGACACATAGCCCTAGCATGACCTTCCCTTCACTTTAATAAGTTGCATACCACACTTACTTCACATTTCTGATAGCGCAAAGGATAAGCACTCAAAAGAAATATCCATTTGTTAAATACAATCATGTTTCCCTAGTGAATTATAAGTTTGTTAACAAGCTGTACAGGACACTCATGAAAAATTTTCAAATTATAATTCCCTTTCAACGCCTGAGGTAGCATGCTCTATAAATTCTTGAAATCAGTTGCACATCCTTGCAATATAATTGCATTGGTTTATTCTCTTACTGTAATTATATACTTTTATATATGTATAATTTTAGGCCCAAAAGGCTTATTCATTTAGGGCTTTTTGCCCATTGTCAAGTACAAGGATTCAATGTCGAGCAACACAAAAAATGGAAAGGGTTTAACCTACACTAATAGGAATAAAGAAGAACAAATAAATTCTTGGGCATACATTTAGCTTCCTTGTTTATCCAGATCTCCGGGAGCATTCTGGCACCAATGCCACCAGCAATGCATGAACCATAAAAGGCTATGGCAGACGGTAGAGATCTTCGAGGAAGGAAATAGTAATCAGGAATTTGCCTAATCTTTTTTGGAAGCCGCTTCTTTACAACTGGTTGAACACCTGCACCAGGGTCCTTTTGTAATTCGCTGCCAATAGCTTTCCAATCAACCCTTTTCAACGGGTCTTTTGGCACTTTAGTTCCCATGGTCGATACTTTTACAGCTCAATTCTGCACCTACAGAGCAACAAATCGTTTGCAAAATAAACCCGTCAACGACACAATTATTATAAAGTAAACCCACAAATTTTAATGGGATGACAAAATCTCGGATTTAAAATGTTTATAGAAAGCATACAACATGTGCGCTCAATAATTGGAAAAGATCATAATCTCACTGCGATTTCATCAAACATATTATGTTCATAAACATTTTACTACAGTTCCAACGACAACCTATCTGTAAATCCACAAAATAAGATATAATCTTGTTCAATGCATTAATTAGAAAATACATAATCATCATATTATCAATGAAATACACACAAAAATAAATAAATAAATAGAAATGAATTATGGTACTATAGCTATATAAATGAACAAAACAAAACGAAACGAATCGAAACAAAACAAAACAAAAAAAAAACAAAAAAAAACTGTAGGTAAAATTTCAAAAGTTTTTGGTATTTTAAACTCTAGGCACAAGTTCGACGAAAATGCTTACTAAGACAATCTCTAGTAAGTGTTGAATTTTTAATTTGTTTCAAAGGCTGGCTCAGGCTCAGGTTCAGTTTGTCTGCAAATATGGTTAAAAACAACTTTAATGCCAAAATCAATGCACATTTAAAATTTAAACATATTTTAAAAAATTTAAATTGCAATTACAAATCAACATATATATATAAAACTTTTTCTTTTTTCTCTAACACTCATAATCTTCATTTATAATTTTTATAATGTTGAGTGTTTAAAAAAAAATTATATCTCTTTAGGGTGACATTCACTTTTTTTTTTTAAATGAAGAAGAAAAATGCTATTATTTGCCAATTTTGAACCATCAAATATATTCATATTTGCTTGTTTCTAAACAACACTAATGACAGTATCAACTATGATCTATATAACGATCGGTAAAACCCTCAAATATGTTTTTGCACCATACATGTCACATCCAAAGAGACAAATAGGCCCTCCAGGAATTGCTGTTTCGTTGCATAATTGTCAGTTACCTACCCTTTATTTTAAATATATTTGTCACTTTTGAATGAAATATATATCCAACAGCCAAAATTTTTTAATTTTGTTCATATTTGGTGGTTTTGTAGCTGCCAAGTATGATTGATAAAAAAAAAAAAAAAACACTTGGCAGTTTTGTAGTTGCCAAGTGTAATGTTTAATAAAAAATTATACTTAACGCATTACTACAAAGAATCAGGCAACTAAGTAAACCATCTAATGAAGTCAAATTCTATTATGCAGAAAACAATGATTCTTTAACTCAATAAAGAGACATCCATTAATTGCAGAAACATCAAGCAGTTATCTAAGGAGGTGATACACTCATAGTCTTTGCTAGTGGAAATTGAAATTTCATATCCTAAAACATATACAAACAAACTGATTAAAAGTAATTACTACACTTGATATAGTCACCGGATAGCCTGCACTTAATTTACAAATTTGTGAATAATACGAGTTATAGTCAATGATAATTTTACTCCCACTAGCCAGACAATCAATGAAGCCTAAGATATAAAGGTTCGCCAAGGATATGGTTAAACAGCTTCAAATAAATCTGTTACATTATATTCATTTTTTGGCACCTAACATGGTAAGGAGCGGCACTACTTCATTCAAGAAGTGAAATAATGCAACCTCGCAAGAATTCGGCTCAAAGACACTGGCAATCTTAAAACATGGAAGCAAAATACCTTCAAACTGGAATTAGTATGATTTTTTTTCCCACTTCAAGTGCAAGTAATGATTTCACTCACACTAGCCAACCAACTAAGAAAGCCCAAAGGGAGATCTATGAAGGGGTATTACTCAAAATGTTCAGAAAATCTCTTACATAACATTGTTTTTTCCACAATTGACATGATAAGAAGTGGCGCTACTTTGTTGAATATGAAAGATGGTATAACACAAGCAAGAATTCACTTATACATCAACATCATGTTACAGCAATTTAAAATTGAACAGCACGAACAGAGAAGAATATCAGGAAATGTATAAACCAGAATATTGGCACCAATGATAGTTCTAACAGCAAAAAGGGGAGCTTCTGGATATTGACAATGAAAATGGGTAACAACTGTACTCAGATCCTCTGTCCATCCAGGATTATAAAGCAATCAGATTGACCTTGCGTTTCTCGACAGACAGAAAGGAGCATTATTAATTAATAATTTATCAAGAATTTAGACTGCAAATCTCTCCACAGATAGACTTCATGCAATGTCATGATTGGTTCACAGCAAAACTACACAGAATGTATTTCTGAAAAATCAAAAAAAATTTTGAAAAAGGAAGGAAAAAAAAGTGTTAAAATGAAACACAATTTATGAAGCATGTGTGCATATATCCACAAACCAATCAATGCCCATTAACTGGCTTTAAGGAATATGAGATCAACTAATAACTCACAATTCACTCCATAAATCAAAACACCAAGAACAAAAACTTAGTCGACATAATCCAAACTACCACCAACAAAGAATCACCGTAAACTTTGAAGAATTATTCAAAATTCCTGCCCTGACATGGAATCAAGCCTCATGAACCAATTTTGAACTTTCTAGAAAAATTCAAAGGAAATACACTATTGCACAAATCAATTTCCTTATTTTAGTCAAGAATCTTGTATCTAATTTATTAAGTTTTTATGAATTTACTATATTTAGTAAGGACCTGATATATCTTCAAGGAATTAGTAGCGATTTCTCATTAACATATTGTATCAAACAAAATCTGAATGAACAAGTGGATCTACAAAACTTCACATCCAGCCTGCATATCCTTGTGGTTGCCTTAACTTTCATGAATTGAAAACTTGTGAGACAAACAATTCATAAGTAAATTCAGAAACAAAGATATTATAGAATAAGTAGGCAAAACATAGTATGTCAGAATATTATTACTTAATAGAAATAACAAGACTGAATTAAATTGCATGTGTGCGATTTAATTTGTCTCCTTACACTTGTGTGTTGTGTTATCACCTATTTCCTATTAAATTAATGTCAACACATAAGACGTACTATTGATGTTATAGGATTTTATATCTTTTCTTACATGACTACGAAGACATCCGTGCATCAGTAATATGATCAGGTATGGGAACCTTGCATGTAAAGATGAAAAGAAAAAATGATCAGTGAAAGTTCTGGAGATATGCAGTTATAAATAACAGTACAGTCAACTATAACGTAAAACAATACAAGAGGATTTTTACGTGGTTCGGTTATAAAAACCTACGTCCATGGACAGCTATTGAGCTGCAATTCACTATGCTCTTGTTTGTACAATCTTTAGGACCTTTTACAGTGCTGACTCACCCTCACACACAGATATAATCTTTGACAAACAAAATCTTCGCAAAGATTCTAAACACTAGTGAAATTGCTCACTCTCTGTTACATAGAACTTAACAACACACCATTAAGTTAAACTTAACACCCGATATCTGATAGAGTAAAACACTCAACCCTCTAGATTCTCAAGTGTTTAATAGAGTAAAACACTCAACCCTCTAGATTCTCAAGTGTTTAATTACTCTCTCAGACTGAATCAATACCTCATGTACGGTTTTTTTAATTTCCATACATGATTACTATAACTCAATAAATCAAAGAAACAAAGTCATTCCTTGGCGTTCAAGCTTGTCTCTTGCAAAGTTGCAGAATGCCTTTTTAACAATCAACAATCTCTCTTATTCATGAAAGACCCTCTACCTCAAGCTACTGCCGACTTATTATACATCAATAAATATTGAGAGGTCTTGATACAATCTTCCTAAAAGTCCTGTAAAGATCTCAATCAAAATCACATTAGAATTAGGATAAAACAAAATTAGGAAATACTTTATAGTTAATCTCCTAAAGTAATAAGGATATATTAACTATCTTCCTATTTTAATTAGGATACAAAATATTATCATGATCAAAAGAGATAATTATCAAAATAATTCCTATAATAATTATCTAAAAATCGTAAAATAGGAATAAAATACTTTAATTACTTTTATCACAAGTTAACCAAAATTTATCACCAACAATCTCCCCCTTTTTGGCAACTTGTGATGAAAGCACTTAACTGTTTCTAAGGACATCACATGATAAACCAGTTAACAAAAATAAATGTTCATGAACAGTAAGACAGACAAATGACCTAAGCAAAATAAGTAGAGAGCTGTTATGTAACTCATAATAGTACACTGTCCTGAGATATATGGCAGAGCAGAACATAGTACTAAGTAAAGAGTCACTAGCACATACTGCAAAACAAGAGAAAATGTTTGTTAAGCATAACAGCACTAAAAAGTCATGTAAGTCATGTAAATGCACACCGCATATAACAGAGTCATTCTTCCCCTCACTTCATACTTATTCCCTTTGAGAAACAAGTAACACAACAAAATTAGTAAGCTGAGAGAATAACAAAATAATAGCAAACAAAAGTAGTTCAGAACAGAATAAAAACAAATAGTTCAAACATCAAATAGAAAGTCCTAGCAACCAAAGTAAATTCTCCCCCTTGATATGAGATCCTCTTCAAAAAACATTCTCCCTCTTGATTTGAGCACAAGTAGCCAAAATCTAACCAAGTTTGGGAGACTTCTGAACAGGTGAAGATGAAGAGCTGCCACGGCATTTGACAGATTTTTGAGCAACATGCTTGACTTTGCGCTTAGGAGGAGAGGTTTGCGAAGCAGATGTGTCTGGTTCTGTTGAAGCTGCGATTGGAACTGGGTGTGCAGCAGGAGCTGATGCTGGAGGAACTTCAGTGTTATCCGAGGAAGTGGCTGTAACTTCAGCAACTACTCTGCGGATTTCTCGTTCAATTCTTTCGGCACTGGTTTCAGTGGTTGGAGCAGGCAGTTGTGAAGATGGGACTGGCGATGCTGGTGCTAGCAGAGGAGAAGATGGTGAAAGAGGGGTGTCGACAGCTGCTACAGTTGTACGAATGTTTAGGGAATCTGTTTCAGCCGATGGTGAAGGCTGTTTTGTGTCGGTTTCTACTTTTGTTGGTTTATCTGATTTAGTCTCATCACGCAAAGTAGGAGCAGATTTTGCTGATTTCTGCTGCTTCTGACCAGATGACTTTTTCACCATTTTTAGTTTCTTCTTTCCCTTTTTGACACTTCCCGTGACAGAGGCCTTGTTGGATTTTTCAGTTGGCCTCTGTGCTGTTGCTTTGTCTTTCTTAACAGTAGGCTGTGCAGATGGACTTGGAATTATATGCTCAGATGGTGGCGCAGTGGTTTCAGGAAAATCAGCAGCTGGTGATTTTGGTGCCATAGGTGCAGGTTCAGGTTCGGATGCCATCGTGGGAGGTGCTGTGGACTGAACCTGTCCAAGAAACTGACTTTCCAACACAGATTGCTTGTGTTTAATATCCTTTAAGTCCTGCAAAATTTCTGTCAAGGCAGTATTGATTAAGTCAAGTTTTTCCTCAACAGATTTCATTTGGTTCTTCTTGACTCTAGTGGGTTTAGGTTCAGGTGCAGGGAGATCAGTTTGATCATGTAATCTCTAAAGAAAACCCTTGGTGATTGATTTAGACAGAACTTTAGTTTGTTCAGAAGAACTGACAAGGACATTGTTCTGAGCAACTATGCCTTGGATCAGACAGGGGAACACAAGCAGATAGTAGTCCGATTGATAAGAACCAATTTGAACAATTGTTCTGTATGCTAAAAGTCCAAAGTTCACAGGCCTATTAGTTCCTAGACAAAAAATGAGTTTCAATTTATCTTCCTGAACCTGATTTTGGTGGGAAGAAGGGAATCAATCAAACTGAGCTATTTTGTGAAGCAAACGGTATTTTTTCTTTAGATATTTCTGGTCAAGGCCATCTCTAGGTTTCCATTGGATATCCGTTTGACCAGTAACTTCCTTGATAATATCAGCCATGTCAAATTCTTCATCAAGAGAATGCATGCTTCCTATTGGAATGTCCATAAACGAATTTATGACATTGGGAGAAAATTTTACAAACTTTCCCCGACAATAGACTTTGTCATAATACATGCTCCTAGGATCATCTATGGTGCTTGAAATGCTAGCATAGAATTCATGAATCAAGGTTTTAACAAGAGGAAGAAAATTTGATACCGTTCGAGTCCAGTAATTGGACTCTATCATCTCGCTGACACCATAAGAGTCGAAGTCTGAGAGTTTTACAGGTCGCTCTAGCTGAAGCTTCCTCTGTGAGGTGAACTTGTCGAACTTCTGTTTGATTTCAGCTGTGAGAAATTTGTTGTACTTTGGCTTGATCTTTTCTTTGATTTTCTTTATTGGTACTTGCTCGTCAGTGCTCATGGCAAGATCCACTGCTGTCTGGTCTTGTTTGTGTTGTGTTGGAGGCGACTGGTTACTGTTATCACTTTCATGATCGGAGCCGTTTGAAGAAGAAACACTTGCTGTTGAGTTCGAAGACGCCATAGCTAGGGTTTCTAAACTACAAAAAATTTTCAGAACAGAAACAGAGAGATGCGAGACAGGGAAGCAACTGTGGAAGAGGGATTATGTGAACAGGAAAAAGCCCACAAACTATTTGTTATATATATACTAGGCCGATTTTTGAGGAAATTATTGATTTTCAATAAAACTCAATTAATTGTTTTTCCTTTCCAAAAACTGTCTAATAACTCCCTTCACAATTCAAATCAAATTTGAATTAAATTCAAAAACAGAATACTAATAGAAAAAGGATTCCCACCATTGGTACTTCTCCCTCTTAATTCAATGGTGCTGACTTGGCAAAAATTTGACACATGGACACACATGTTATTTAATTTTTGAAAATAAGCACATAGGCTATAGTTATGAAAAACATAACAGAACACAGTTATTCATATCATAACAGGTATATCTGAATTATCATATTTCTCATTCTAAAGAGCATAGTTTTGGGTTTGAGAGATTAACACATTTAAGCTTTCTTTTGAATATATTGAGTAAACAACTAGAGTATGCTTCTCACATACACAAAAGTTAGTCTCAATATAAATTTGCTAAATAATACAGTAGCTTTCACACATGTATAGAGGTAGCCCTTTTCCATTTGAGTAGGTGGCCTCACCATATTTCCTAGATACAATAAAGCTACTCTCAATGGATGACTTTCACACATCATATACTGGTAGCCCTCTATGTATCTTCATTATTAACCAGTATTTAATTATTCACACAGTTTGTATCTCAACTTAGAAACATGCTAATTTAGAAGGAAAATTATGATACTACAGATATGAATAACATAACAGAATATTGTGTTCAATCATAAAACTGACAGATACCTAAAGCTTTTCTAAGATTTTCAAATCTTGTTGTGTCCAATGCCTTAGTGAACAAGTCAGCCAGTTATTTATCTATGGAGATGTGCTCAATGTGTATCACCTTAGATTCCAATAGTTCCCTTATAAAATGGTATCTAAAATCAATGTGTTTTGTTCTAGAATGCTGAACAGGATTTTTGGAAATATTTATGGCACTAGTATTATCATAAAACACAGTAATGGGTTTCTGTTCAATATCATAATCACTCAACATTTGCTTCATCCACAATATTGTGTACAACAACTCCTTGCTGCTATGTACTCGGCTTCAGCTGCAGATAAAGAAATTGAATTCTGCTTCTTACTGTGCCACGAAACCAAGTTAGTACCAAGATAAAAACAACCTCCTGAAGTGCTTTTTCTGTCATCCGCATTCCCTGCCCAATCTGCATCACTGAACCCTGCAAGACAATCATTTGTATCTTTGGAAAACCATATTCCATAATCATAAGTTCCAAGAACATACCTGATGATTCTTTTTACTGCTGAAAGATGAGTTTCTTTGGGATTTGCTTGAAACCTTGCACAAATTGCACTACAAGAAAAATAGGAATAGATGACAAAAACAAACAGTCATAAACGAGGGTGGATGATAGAAAATCAAACAGTCATCTATGTCACTGTCACTCATTCATGATAGAGAAAAAGTCTATCATCAACTTTGTGATAGATTTTACATGTCATACATCTATCACACTAGGTAATTAATTTTATAATTTTATGATAGTTTTTACATGTCATATGTCTATCACACTAGGTAAATAAGTATTTAATAACCCTTAAAAAATTTTGGCGGGAAATTATTTTTTCTTTTTTACTTTGAAAATTTTGGCGGGAAATTTTTTTTTTGTTGGATTCCAATTTAATTTTGGCAGAATAATTTTGACGCCAAAATTATTGGTTAATTTTTGGCGGATAACTTATTTTGTTTGTGACAGAATATATGATTAAAATCTTCTATCACAATATTTAAATTTAGTTGCATAGAATTGATTTTTTAATTTAATTTATTCATTCTTGTATCTAAAATTCATTTACAAATTCAATATGAACTAAAATTAAAATGCGCATCCAATTGAGTCTGAAACCATTTCATATTAATGACATCCACATAACAATATATCGAATAAGTTTCATTGATCAATTGGTGTATCATTTCCAAACATAAGCTGAACCATTTCAATAACTACAAACAATAAATTGTAATTCTAATTCTAATCCAAAAGTAACAACAAATGATAGCTAACTAAAGCAAACTTCAAACAATTTTTTCTATGGCCAACCAAATCAGCAATAGTGAATATATTGGCAAGAAATTATACACCCTTTCTGCTGTCGCTGCTCATCACTGATAACAACCTTTGTTTAACACTGCAGAAACTTATCAACACGTTCTCCTTGTTCAGCAACCACAAGCACATCATTCTACCAACTAGATGAAGCATATCTAACAGGTCAGGAATAGGACTAGAACCACTGAAATAAATAATAATAAGGAAAAAAAAAGTTTCAAACGAAGAAAAAGGCATGTTTACCTTAATATTGAGCCCACTGAATCATTTTGAAGGCCCAAATGTAAAATGCCCACTGGTGGTTAATTCTGCCATAAGACCATTTTTGAAGGCTTCAAATAGTTACTGTTTTGTTTAGCTTTAATAAAGATTAATTCAAATTTCTTCTGTTAGCTACTCAGCATAGTACATAAAAAGTAACCTAATGATTTTCTTGTCTAATTAAAAAATCAAGAATTTGAAAAGGACTAAGAATTGGTAAATGGTTACAGAGAATAACTAATCAATTTTATATTTGGGGCATGAAGCACATTATTTGAGTTAGATCTTGCATGTATCTCATCCCACTGTTCCACTGGAAAAAGAGATTATCTTATGGTTATACTATTTAGCACTGCCTTCCATGATTTCTAAATAGAAGAAAACAAAATGCAACTTAAGCCTAACATAGCATATTTAATTTGCAACCACTCTTTCGTGTGGCAAACTACTTCATTAAGATGATAAATATCATTATTTGGGGAAGATTTGACAATAATATAAAGAAAATAAATTTAAAACCAGATAAAACAAATATAAAACCAGTAAAAAGAAAAGAAAAAAGAGGGAACAAACTTAGCAAGTGAATATAATTCTTTGAAGGGAATGGATATTAAATTATTTATGCCTATAAGCAAAATTCACAATAAATCAAACATAACTTGCCACAAATGCAATGTTATTCTGTCCATACTTTTCACTGAAGAACAACTATTCCACCAGTTTAGTGAAGAAAATAAGAGCGGAGCAAAAACATGAGAATTTATCAAGATGATGTTTGATCTACAGAGTAATCACAGTTATGAAACTACAATCCTTGATTAATATAGTAAGAAACACCCACTGTCAGAAAAGAAGCAAAACCAGTTATTGCAGCTTCCATCTATTGGTCATGATTGTAGCTTACTATTAGAAGTTCAAGAAGACGCTATGCAGAATGATTAACTTCGAAATTTTTATTTTTTTAAATTTTATTAAGCAACTTGTGTGTAGACACGCACACGCACACAAACACAAAAAGATTTATATAAATTAAAAAATTCAGTTTTTTATATTATTTTTTATTGCTTAAATTATGAATCAACTTTTGACTAAAATATATTAATAAAGATGACAAAATGACATGAATAATATATAAACCGAGACCATTACATTATTTCAACTATATTAAACTATAGAATTTATCATTATAACAAAACTATAAGAACAAACAATCAACTAATTATTTCCTTGACATAATTGACAAGCAATTTTGTCTTGAAGTTGATACATAAAAGCTTGATCTAGTGATCGAAAAGATTGGCTTTTAGTTGATATTTAATTTTGATATATCTCACCTTCGTATGGAAATTTGGTCAATAAATCCTTTTCAGCCGCTCTCTGCACAACATAAAAATGGTAGGATTTAATGATAGGTAAGGTCCTTATAAGATATTAATCATCATAAAACTTCTGAAAATGATACTTCCAGTTTTCTTGAAACATTTAATACTTCTACATCTGACAAGTAGCAATTTTGAAGAGAGTACCTTTCCGTCGTAATATCCTTGTAAGAAGTAGTTTGCCACACAAAAGTCAACAACAGGGATATAAACAAATCTTTTTACACTTGTAGAGAAAAAAGAAGTGCTAGTCAACCATAAAAAATGGAAAGAATAATCTCTTGCTTTTAAAGAAGCAACTCCACTCCTTTATTTATTTATTTATTTAATTTTTTTGGATACCCTGAAATCCTTCGACCATTCTTGTTCACCAAGTCCAAATGAGAGGCTACATCCACACCCTAAAAGTTTGTTCGCTAAGAAACATGTGACACAGATATATGTCCCAAGTCATTGCCCCCAAGGAGATGTTAACCCTTGCACTTCAATAATAGGACCAAGTGCTTCTTACAACTAAGCTCAACCCTTAGAATTACACTCCTTTACAGTCAATCCTACTGGCTACAGGCCCAATAAGTCAGCAATTGACTTCCTTTCAAAAAAGCACAACCATACCTGTAAAACTCAACCAGGATTTCGTCATAAGTGCCTGCATTTATTATTTTTTCCCATTCCAACCTTGAAAAGTAAGATGAAAAGTTCTAGACAAATTCTGGAATTGTCTCTCTGCAGGGAATGGTAGAAGAAACTATGTCCAAGCCCACCAGGCACAGAGGTTCAGATGCTATAGCCACATAGTCACCATGATGGGACACGTTGAAATTGAAATTGGGAAATTCCATTCTGACTTGATCACATACCTGGAGGACATGAAGAGTATCCATGGTAAAGCAAAAGAAAAAATGAGTGTAATGCTAAAAGTATAAGAAACTTGTAAAGGGACAGAAGAAACGGGAACATATCTCAAAATAGACAGCAAAAAATTTCCCAAATAATCAGATTGTCATTCCAAACCTGGTTGATCAAACCCATTGAAAGTAAAATGTCACCAATTAAAAGGGGAGAAATCAATTTCTCAGTCATGACAACATCAAGTTGAAGCCATTATACAGTATCATTCATCATTTAATGATTTACTAATGCTTCTTGGAGATTCTTCTTGATCACAAAGCTACATCACTTTTGATATGACCATTTAATAATAGAGAACCAATGAAAAAATATATCAAAAAGTAACTAATATTAGACAGCTATTTATCTGTACCTTCTTCTGAAGCAGCTCTAATCGCATTGATGTTGGCAGTTCCATTAATCTTGTAAATGTAAGAGTTCGATCCAAAACCACCAACACAAGAGATCTAGAATATCAAATGTCAAGTTAGCAAGCAAAAGAAAGCAATAAAAATAGGATGATCATATCCAAAGAAACTAGTAAAAGAAGTTTTTACAACAAAGAGTGGTGCTGTATGTGCAAATATGTTTGTAAAAGAAATTTTTACAACAGAGTAAAAGACAGTTGAATTTATGTGCAAATATGTTTGTATATCATGAACACACAAGAGTGGTGCTGTAGGATTGGTTTAGATGAGTTTGACAAGTGAGAATCAAGCATGTCATTCACACACACAACTCTCCCTTTTGTGTGTAGGAATAGAACTTGCAAATAAATAAGGGTTGAAAACAATAAATAAAAAGCAAGATCTACTTCTTCATAATTATTTATTTATTTATTAGCCCAGCTCATTAGTCTAGCTTAGAAACATCAACAGCAAATCAAATTGAAAGGGGCCATGAATGAAACAGGCCGAGGCTGCCACCTCAACAAACTAGTATTAAAGAATTACCTCCAGTGAGATGGCTACTTGGGTCAATTGTTTTTTAAACCCATGATGCATGTGTGCCTTGTGCTAATCTAAAGGCAGCAAGAATGGATATTCCACCCTTACCTAGAAAATGACTAAAATGAATAACACCACGCATGAAGCAGAGGCTGAAAAATCTAATTAAGTTTTATTGGAGTCTGCTTGATCCTTGGCAACCAAAGAAGGAACTACAACTAAACCATAAAACATCTTGCTGAAATTGAAATAGGAGAGCCATCAGTATCCATTGCAATTGCAAAATGAAATTTTTTCATCAATATTATATAATTATAGTAAACATCATATTTGAAAAGACCAAAAGTTTAAGCATTAATTTTGCAAAAATGTTCTTAAAGAATTTGCCACAAACCGAGCGAACAAGTAGTTGCAAACCCCAAAATGATTGAATAAAAATGCAAAAGAAAAAAGAATTTCAAACCCTTACTCTTTATAGCCACTGCAAAGAAGTGAAACTATGGCAGGAATCTCCACTCCTCTTTCCCTCTGCATCCAAGAAAAACGTGAACTTGAAGCCCAACTCCTCTGCTAGAGCACCAATAGCACCATAGAAACCACCATCATCATAACCAGCGCGACCATAACACTCTCTCTTCCTCCACGACAAAAACCACAACCAGCATGACCATACCCACTGTGACCACATTGATTTTCAATGTGATATTGTAGAGTTGAGAAAGCTACAAAAGATTGGAATTTTGATTAAAAGGAAGACGAACGATAGAAGAGGGAGGAGAGCATAAAGAAAGAGGAGGTGGAGACTAGGAGTTTGAACAACAATGGTGCGTCAAGTGGGGTTGATAAAGATTTGAAGAGAGAGAAGTCGAGCGATGATACCATGATGGGATTAACTCCAATACAATTGATCAATTTCTCAAATAAATGCCGGCATATTCGAATCAAAGAAGTTGAACTTCAAATTTCATAGATGCTAATTCATCAATACCATACACAAAATGAAATAAATCACACATAGTTCCCCTATCCAGTTTGTTCACAACCCATTTAAATAACACGTCTAACAGCCTTAAAAAATGCAAATTGATATATAAAGACTCACAGTGGCAGTCGCAGATGGTAAAGGCAAGCAAAAGAACAAGTGAGCTACAACAAGGTGAGAGGACGTTGGAGACTCAGAGACGATCCGCGGTAGAGGATGGCGTAGGTAAGCTTCTATTAGGGCTCCAATGAGTAAAATTTCCCATTATGTAAATAGGGATGGTTATTGCGTTTTAACGGCTTGTCGCTCACTTCATCCTACAACTTAGTGTTAATTACAACTTAGAACAAGAAAATTAGAGTATCGATGGAGAAGAGGAGGGCCAGAGGAGGCGGCCATGAGAAGAGAGAGTAGAGGAGGCGGCGATTGTGAGAGACGATGGTGTGGAGGCGACTCACAAGTGCGACAACGACATCAAGGTAGAGATGGGCTGCGACAACAAAAACTTCGAGTGGACGTGAGGAACGACGATATTGTGCCGACTGTTGAGGGAAGCCATGGCGGGGGGGAGCAGTGGAGAAGTGCCTAAAATTGCTATAGGAGTGGCACGCGAATTTGGGAGAACTAAGAAGATTATGTTGAATTTGGGGCTGAATTGCTCACCCTTAAAACCATACAAAAACGACATCGTTTGCCATATAATTAACTAATTTAAATATATTAAATAATTTATTTTTTTATTAGTTATAATTTATTAACTGAAGATTATAAATTCCAATATAAAATATTAAACCATAAAATTATATTATTTAAATAAAATATTTAATGTTAATAAATATTTAAATTTTAAAAATTATAACAGTATATAATTTTTCAAAATTTTAATTTAGTTAAATTTTTAACATTAAAAATTTTAAATCTAATATATCTATGTTCAAAGTTTAAAAATATTTAAACTTTTCAAATTCACATGTGGGGGGAAAGTTTTGTTGGAGGCAAATGAAAAGTAATTCACTCTAGGTTTTTTTAAGGCATTTACTGAATTTTTCAAATAAAATATTAATTTAAAATTTGGTCAAACACGGTCAATAAGAAATTTCTATCATAAAGTTTTTGATAGAGTTAATTTCTATCACTAGTCTATCATCAATTCTTGATAGACAAAAAATTTATCACAAGTACATCATTAAGTGTCTGATAGATCATAATTCTATCACGACTCCATCATCCTTTTATGATATAACGATTTTTGTCATAAAGTGTCAGTCATCTATTCTCATTTTTTTTGTAGTGAAAGTCCTACACTAAAACTCAAATCTGGTCTGCTTGCTGTGAGGTAAAGCAGGCTGCCAATAATGCTTCGATATAAGCTTGCATCAACTTCTTTCCTCGCATTATCTTTTAAAAGTTTCAGATTAGTACTGATAGGATTTTTCATTGGTTTTGCATTTTCAAGCCCAAATTTCTTTACAAGATTTTTGGCATATTTTGATTGAAATATAAATATCCCATCATTCATTTGTTTAACCTACAATCCAAGAAGGAAATTTAATTCTCCTACCATGCTCATCTCAAACTCTTGCTGCATCAACTTAACAAACTCATTAATTTTGCTTTTGTTAGTTGATCCAAAAACAATGTCATCAACATATATTTGAGCAATAATAAAATAGTTTGATGCATATTTGATTAACAAGGTTTTATCATTGCTGCCTCTTTTATATCCCTGTTGATTAAAAAATTGGTTAGCCTTTCATACCAAGCTCTAGGAGCTTGTTTCAAACCATACAAAGCTTTGTGCAATTTGTACACAAAATCTGGATGTTTAGGATCTTCAAATCCTTTAGGCTGTTCAACAAAAACTTCTTCATTGAGATAGCCATTTAAAAATGCGGTTTTAACATCCATTTGGTGCAAATAAACTCAAGCAAACAAGCAATTGCAAGAAATAATATGATTGATTCAAGTCTAGCTACTGGTGCAAAGGTTTCATCAAAGTCTATGCCTTCAACTTGAGTGTAACCCTGTGCAACTAGCCTAGCTTTATTTCTAACTACTTGCTCACTTTCATCAGTTTTATTTTTAAAAATCCATTTAGTTCAAATGACATTTGTATTACATGGCCTAGGAACTAATTCCTACACTTCATTTCTCTTAAACTGATTAAGTTCATCCTGCATAGCTTGAATCCATACTTCTTCTTTTAAGGCTTCTTTCACATTCTTCGGCTCAACTAAAGAAACATAACATGCAAACCTTACCTGGTTTCTTACCTTGCTCTGAGTCTTCATCATGTCATCTGGTGGTCCAATGATAGAACTTGTTGGATGTGCCTTCTGAATCCATGTGGGTGGATCTTTTCTATCATCACCATTCTGAATCGAATGTTGGTTTAAATCTGAGTTGTCAGATGCTACTGTTACATCGGGTGTAACAGCCACTGTTTCTTCTTTCATAACAGCATCTTTTTGTTTGTTACTGTCTGGATCAGATTTTTTTGCATCTTCTGTGAAGCTGATTATGTTTTCCTCTTGTGAGTATTCTACATAATCATCATGATCATCAAATACTACATTTGCAGATTCCATGACTGCTTCAGTTCTTAGATTGTAAACTCGAAAAGCCTTGCTATTTTGTGCATATCCCACAAAGACTCCTTCATCACTACTTGGATCTAATTTTTCTAACAGTTCTCTGTCGTTTAAGATGTAACACCTGCAACCAAAGACATGAAAGTATTTCAAATTAGGTTTTCTTCCTTTCAAAATTTCATAAGATGTCTGATTAGTGCCAGGTCTAAGAAAAACTTTATTTGAAATATAGCAAGTAGTGCTTATTGCTTCAGCCCATAGCCTCTTGGTCAACTTCTTGCTATTTAACATTACTCTAGCCATCTCTTGAAGAGTTCTATTCTTCCTCTCCACAATGCCATTCTGCTCAGGGGTTTTAGGAGCCGAAAATTCATGATCAATTCCATGATATTTGCAAAAGTTAGCATAGCTAACGTTTTCAAACTCTTTTCCATGATCGCTTCTTATTCTTATAATCCTTCCAATGTTCCTATTTTGCTCGTTTTCAAGCTTGACACAAAGGTTCCTGAAAGCATCAAAAGTGTCAGATTTTTCTTTAATAAAGTCAACCCAAGTGTATCTAAAAAAATCATCCACACAAACAAATATATATCTCTTACCTGTGATTCTTTCAATTTGCATGGGACCCATAAGATCCATGTGAAGCAAATCAAGTATCTTAGAAGTACTAAGATGTGGATTTGATTTGTGTGAACTTCTTATTTGTTTTCCCATTTGACATGGTCCACAAATTTTATCAATTTTATCATCAAGTTTAGGAACTCCTCTTACAGCACTTAACTTAGTTAATTTAACCAAGTCTTTGTAATTCAAGTGTCCTAATTTTTGATGCCACAATTCTAAATCCAAAATCCTAGCATGAAATGCAATTTCTACTAGATAACAATTATCTAAAGATCTATTACCTTGTAGAATGCATTCACCAAACTTATCTAAGACCATGCATTTGTTTTGTGTAAAGTTAACGGTATACTTTTCATCACAAATTTGACTTATGCTAATAAGATTAGCCTTTAAGTCTTCCACTAAAAGAACATTTCTAAAATTGGGTAGGCCTTTGACATTCAAAGTGCCTTTACCAATAATCTTACTTGTTGCTCCATCTCCGAATGTGACATTTCCATCCTTGCATGCTTTAAAATCTGTTAGAAACAATTTATTTCCAGTCATGTGCCTGGAACAACCGCTTGGAAATTCAACAAGTCATTAGAAGCATGATTAAGTGCAGTAAAGGCAACATGGCATACTGTTTTGTCTTTCTTAACCCATTGTTGTGTTGATTTTGGTAACAGTTTAAATTGTTTCAATTTTTTATGCAAGAGATTCCACAATTTAAAGCATCTAGGCCTAATATGTCCTTTTTTACCGCAAAAATAGCAAATAGAAATGAATTTTCTTACCTTTTCAGGACTGGATCTGAAAGAACTCAGTGGAGAAACATACATTTCACTGCTCTTAGTGTTTGGACTTGACTTTAAAGAAGTAGTTTCAAGGTTCTTACTTGATGTTGAAGCTTTCACAAAGACTGTTTTGGATGAAGATGCAACGTTTCCTTCAGTGTACCCCAATCCATGTTTGTTGGAGTTGTCTCTTCCAAGATTCAAAACTTGATCAAGTTTGGTTGCTTCAATTTTGAGCCGATCCACACACCTTTTGCTGTCAGCCAGTTCTGTTGTGATTTTCTTGATGTATACTGTTTTTTCTGTTAAAATAGGCTCAAGTTCAGTGATGTGATTTTCAGCATAAGCTTTCTCACATTTCATAACTTCAATTTCCCGCTTCGAGGTGTTGATTTCTTCTTTCTAGCTCAGCCATTCACCATAGAGTGCATTGTAAGTTTCTTGCAACTCTTCATAATATTCTGGTCCATCTTCTTCATCTGAATGATCAATACTGTCTTGATAGTCTGCTGTTATGTTTGACATAACAGCCTTTCCTTTATCTGCTGCAGATGCAGTAAATGCAACAAAATTACTCATACAATCTTGGTCTTCTGACTCCGATTCTGATTCATCACTCCATGTTGCTGTTAGCTCTTTGTTTTTATTTTTGAGATTAGCACATTCAGATTGAATATGCCCATAACCAGAACATTCATAACATTGAATCTGCCCTTTCTTTTCAGGTTGTTTAGCTTTCTTTTTATCATTCTCCTTGCTGAATTTTCTGAACTTTTCTTCACTTGTGTTTGATGGCTTTCCTTGATTCTTTTTTATGAAATTTCTTTTCATAAACTTGACATAATTTTTTGTCAGAAAAGCAATTTGTTTAGAATCAGTTTCATCAAACTCATCACTACATTCATCTTCAGATTTTTCAGCCTTCACATTAAACGCAATACTTTTACCCTTTTTTTCCGAGTACTTTGATTTATTTCAAAGTTTCGAAGAATGCCTATCAGCTCATCAACTCTCATTTCATCAGTGTTTTTAACTTCTTCAATGGCAAAAATTTTTGGTTGAAATTTGTCAAGGACTGACCTAAGTATTTTACTAACAACTTCTGCATTAGTGAATTTTTTACCAAGCATGTATGCAGAGTTTGTTATGTGACATATCTTGGAATAAAAATCAGAAATTGATTCATCTTCATGCAGAGTTTGTTATGTGACATATCTTGGAATAAAAATCAGAAATTGATTCATCTTCATGCATCATCAGATTTTCAAACTGAGAATTCAGCCTCATTAATTTAGATCTTTGGACAGATGCAGTACCTTCATGTTTTACCTCAAGTATGTCCCATGCTTCTTTGGCTGCTTTGCATCTAGAAATCTGTTCGAAGTTATTCAAGTCAACTGCAGCAAAGATTGTGTTAAGAGCCTTGGAGTTCCAACTAGATCTACGGTATTCTTCATCAGACCATTCATCCTTTGGTTTTGGTTTGACATTACCAAGAGCATTCAATTTCGTTGGAGGTGTCCACCCCTTAAGTACACTCATCCAAGCTCTATCATCAAGAGACTTGGTGAACATCATCATTCTTACCTTCCAATATGGATAATTGCTGTCATCAAGAATAGGTGGTTGCATTCCAGATCTTCCGTTGCGTATAAACTTCATCCTTCCAGTTTAACTTGATCATTTTCTTCACTTGTCTATCAGTGAACCTGCTATAATACCAATTGAAAGTTCTGGAGGTATGTAGTTATAAATAACAGTACAGTCAACTGTAACGTAAAACAACACATGAGGATTTTTACATGGTTCGGTTATAAAAACCTACGTCCACAGACAGCTATTGAGCTGTAATTTACTATGCTCTTGTTTGTACAATCTTTAGGACCTTTTATAGTGCTGACTCACCCTCACACACAGACCTAATCTTTGACAAACAAAATCTTCGCAAAGATTCTAAACACTAGTGAAATTGCTCACTCTCTGTTACACAGAACTTAACAGCACACTATTAAGTTAAACTTAACACCCGATATCTGACAGAATAAAACACTCAACCCTCTAGATTGCCCCTGTGTTTAATTACTCTCTCAGACTGAATCAATACCTCATGTACGGTTTTTTTAATTTCCATACATGATTACTATAACTCAATAAATCAAAGAAACAATGTCATTCCTTGGCATTCAAGCTTGTCTCTTGCAAAGTTGCGGAATGCCTTTTTAACAATCAACAATCTCTCTTATTCATGAAAGACCCTCTACCTCAATGCTACTGCCGACTTATTATACATCAATAAATATTGAGAGGTCTTGATACAATCTTCCTAAAAGTCCTGTAAAGATCTCAATCAAAATCACATTAGAATTAGGATAAAACAAAAATAGGAAATACTTTATAGTTAATCTCCTAAAGTAATAAGGATATATTAACTATCTTTCTATTTTAATTAGGATACAAAATATTATCCTGATCAAGAGAGATAATTATCAAAATACTTCCTATAATAATTATCTAGAAACAGTAAAATAGGAATAAAATACTTTAATTACTTTTGTCACAAGTTAACCAAAATTTTGAACATATATATCACATGTGTGATGTTTATCACCAACAACCAGAAATTTTTGAAAAATAAAAAAAATAAAAGAAAGATGTCATCATCAGCAAGTAGTAGTGGAGTAAGAAGATCTACATGTAACAACAAAATAAAAGTCCTATTATTGTTCAAAAATCTGCAATTGTACGTGCAAGGGAGTTTACGTTTTGCAAAAACATATGTTAATTAATTTATAGGGTACTTTAAAAATTAAAAAAGAAAAAATGATCTGAGTACATGCATAGAACCATACGATGTAATTGGTTAGCCTTATAATGACAATTATATGTGACAGTCAAAAAGATTTCTTCACTAAAATAACTATACAATAGAAACTGAGTACCTAGCACTACTTCACACTACCAAGAAAAATAAAATAAAATTGGTCATATGCATAACTCGGGTCCAATCCTCTACCCTTAGATCATGTAACATCAACCAGTTGATATTAACAAAAAATATTGTATCTCCTAGATTAAAAAAATAAAAAAATGCACAAAAGAGAACATTGTTTTGTACCTAAGGCTATGAATACATTCCACAACTTATTTATAACTGTAAAGTGTAGATCATCAAACGACTAGCTACTTAAGATTGAACAATCCTACCATTCCTATATGCTTGTAACTATCACTCTGAACTAAAATTGAAACTAGAGCTGAGCTAACTAAGGTGATAATGCAGAGGACACTAAAAGTTGCTGTGGTTAGTAGATGACAAGGCTGGTGTGTAAGCTTTTAGGTTCTATGCAATTTTGGGTTATAGCTACACAAGTAGTTCTTTTTATTCCTGCACCCACAAATTAAGAACATATTCTGAAACAGTAAGAACAGATGCTTAATCCATAAAAATGTAGATTTACTCTATCTTAATGGCTTTGAAAATATTAAAGGGAATGCTGACAATTAAACCTAGAACCTGTTTATCCCTATCACTAAGAAATGACAGAAACAAATATAAAATTACCATAATAATAATCATCACCATCAATGCGGTGCAACTATTGCAAGTATGTAAATCCATAATTAAAGAGTTAAGGATCTCAAACAAATTTGTAATGATTTTAAAAGTGCCAGAAGGAAATAGCTGCAAACCAACAATCGGTAAGTCAAAATGCCTAGAGAAATTAGCCACTGTCATGGGTTACCATATTACACTCCAATATATTGAAATTAACTGTGAATATGAAGGTATAACCTTAATTCCATTTCTTCTTCTTGCACTAGTTGAATTGGTGTCGTCTTGGAGAAAAGCAAAATGTGGTGACTAACTTCTCTAATACGTGCAGTTTCCAGGAACTTTTTGTGGGTTTCCAAGGACTCATCCCAGGAAAAGGAGTGATTAGGATTTAATCAACCGATTCATGTGCGTGCATACTGTAACATCTTAAATTTTGTACTATACATTGTGTCATATATTATGAATATATGTGTATTAATATGTGTTAATGTATATGTCATATATTTAAATTGGAGTGTAATAAATGAAAGAGTGATGGGCTTAATGATAATAAAAAGGGAAGAGAGTGACTAAGTGACAATTTGGCGTAATGTTTTTCTATAAAAGGGAGAGAATTCTATCATTTTGCTCCCTAGCTCACATGTTCCACCCCTTGCTCTCTTTATTTTTCTTCACAAAAACCACCAAGAACTCAAGGAAAGGAAGGAGAAGAAAGGAAGGAAGTGGTAATCCGTCCTGCCCACTGCTTCAGTGAATTCCTTTCAGTACTCATCTCTTCTTTAGAATTATTGTTTTATTGTTTATATATTTGCAAGAATTCCTTTGGCTTGTGATATGAGTATGAGAATTGTTGTTTGATATGCTGGAAATTGTGTGGAAATGTTAATTTGAATGAGATTTGAAGGTCTCTAAGTAAGGGGATGAGGATACAAAGATAGAAATGAGAGTTTAGTTCAAATTTTGCGGTATTTTTACACTAAACAGTACATATTCCAAAAATTCCTAAAAATTAGGAAAATGTTTTCTGGTTCTAGAAATTTTACTGGTGAAAATAGACATGTCCAGGAGTGTATAAAAATTAGATTCACTCAAAAACTCAAAGTATGTGAATTGTAGTGAATTTTTGAACTTCTAGTATGGGATTTCACATTTCCCCTATCCTAGAACAGAGTAAGGGAAAACGAATTTGTTTGAAGGTCCAACTCTTTGTAAAATTACTTGATTTTTGGTATGCAAGTTCTCATACATGTCATTTGTGACGCTATAAATTTTCACTAAGATTGAAGCTCTGTATGAATTGCTATGAATTTTTAAATTTGGCTTGATAAAACTGAAACCTTTAATTTTTGAAACAGGGCAATTAGAAATAATTGGGTTTGAATGACTTAAACTCCTTGTAAAGCCATGATTTTTGGTATGGAGCTATTTATATGTGTTATATACTAGCCTGTAAAATTTTGTAGTTATTTAAGTAGTATTGTAATTCCTATAAATTTTTAAGGCTGTCCTACTTAGTGAAATGAATGCATTGATAGAATTGTTGAGTTAATGAATTGAGTTATTTTGAGTGGGCATATGACCTTATTTAGCTCTAAATATTTTAAGGAGACATGTTATATGAGTGTAAAAGTTGTCTATGCTTTTGTATGGATTTTGGAATGGACAATTGTCTGTTATAAATTGTTTGATGGAGTATGTATGGAAATAGACCCAAAAAGGGGAATTATTTCACCAAGATGTATGTTGACCCTTAAAATGATTTTGTGTTGCCTTTAGGTTAAAAACAAGCATCGACAAAGGAGCTGTATATGGTAAGTGAGCTAACTATTTTGACGCCACAATAAATTGTGTTACACTGTATGTAATATTGTGTATTTTAACACGGTTAAATGTTAGCACTTTGATGCTTGAATTGGGATATATTGTGACTGTACTAGAAACTTAATATAGAGCTTCTTTTATGTCATTGATTGTGAATTGTGAAATGTGATTGGCATGCCAAAACTTAGGAAACCTAGCTCTCATAGCTTGAGGGGAGGTCTGAACCATGTGATTCTCTATACGGGATTCGGTAGCATGGACCCAGTATCGCCCGGATTGTCAGACTAGCCTTGAGCTATTTCAAGTGTAGGCATCTATATGTATTTGTACTATTCTGTGTGACAGGATAGAGTCCAGTAGGACTAAGGGGCTGTCACCTTTGGGTGATGGCAGATTCGTGCAATGTGAAAATGTGATAAATACTCACTGCGACGATGCCTTGCCTACGGATGCCGCCAATAGGTGGTTATGTGATATGGGCCCATATATGTAATCTGACTGTGATATGATAAGTCCTGCCTTGATTAGAGAGCACTATTCATAAGTATTTGTGACTGTACTGTGGAAGCTTCCAAATTTTGTGATATGGACATGATATGTGTCATTAATACAGTACCGAATATTGTATGTAAATCCTTATTGTGCATTTAAATGAAATGTGTATATGTGTATAGATATCCATATGAATAATGTAGCTAGCTTAAGGAAATTCATGTGTGAATGATTTATGTGTTTATGAATGCACATAAGGATGTGATGAATTGGGAAAGTGTAGGCATCTATGTGTATCTGTACTATTTCGTGTGGCAGGATAGAGTTCAATAGGACTAAGTGGCTGTCACCTTTGGGTGAAGACGGATTCGTGCAATGTGAGAATACGATAAATGCTCACTGCAACGATGCCTTGCCTATGGATGCCGCCAATAGAGGGCTTTGTATATGGGCCCATATATGTGATCTAACTGTGATATGATAAGTCCTACCTTGATTAGATAGCACTATTCCAAAGCATTTGTGACTGTACTGTGGAAGCTTCCGAATTTTGTGATATGGACATGATATGTGTCATTAGTACAGTATCAAATATTGTATGTGAATCCTTATTGTTCATTTAAATGAAATGTGTATATGTGTATGGATATCCATATAAATAATGTAGCTAGCTTAAGGAAACTCATGTGTGAATGATTTATGTGTTTATGAATGCACATGAGGATGTGATGAATTAAGAAAGTGAATATGAAGTGAACTTATTTATGTGATGAATTGAGAAAAAGATTTCTATTGTGTAACTTCTTCAACAAATTACTTGAGGCTTGAATAATAAGAAGTAAACAGTATCTGTGAATAGTATCTGTTTTGTAACTAATCTGTATTATTAGTAAACACTGTATCACATCCATTAAGCTTATTTACTGAGTTTAACTCACTAAATTTATTTTGTGCCTCAGATGACCAGTAGACTGAGAGCTAGATGGAGGACTTTTGGCAATACTGACGGAGTTTCCTTGACAACCATGGACCGCTGCCTCATATTAACATGACCATACTATAGAAATTCTTTTGGTTTTGAATGTCTATATATATATATATATAGTGAAATGTTATGGTTGTGACTAGGAACTCTGTATTTGATAATACTCAATATAATTTTTTTGAAAGAAATGACAGAGTTCACTGTTAAATGACTGTTTAAATGTTACACTTTGTATGTACAATATTGGATGTGACAGTAGTGGTATCAAAGCCAGGTTTAAGGTTCTGTAGACACTTTTATTGCAAGCGGTCAAGAGAACTGAGTCCATGCCAAATCCTCCATGGTAAATAAGCTAAATTAGCTTTTGAAGTAAAACTAGAATGTTTTTTTGGTGCCATGTAAGGTGTGAAATTAAGTTGATAATTGTTTGATTTCCATGTTGAGATCTTTGAGATGTTTTAATATGAAGAGGGATCACTAATTATTATTTTTATTACATGGTGCTTTATTCTGTTCTAATGATCAGAATTGATAATCATGCCTCAACCTGGATGACCCAAGAGAGCTGATAACCCTACCATGGAGGAAATGAGGAGAGTTAGCTCCACATCTAAAGTGAGACGAACTTCAGAGTTGGATGAACCTGCTTTGGTAAGAAATAGAAGACCGAAGAGGCAAGTTGAGACTAGTAGTAGCTCACGGGCTTAGGACACTACAGTCTAGGAATTGGTACAGATTTTGACAGATGTGAGATGAGAAGCTTCACAACCTAGTTCCACCACTTTTGATAATATACAAGTTATGGAGCAGTTTAGAAGACTCAATCCTCTATCCTTTACGGGCTCAATAGATCTATTAGTTGCAGAAGAAATGGGTTCGTGAAATGGTGAAAATATTCGAGCTTATGGGGTGTACTGATGCACAACGGCTTACATGTGCTACTTTTATATGTAGTGCAAGTTATTGGTGGGAAATGAAAAAGAGAGCTCACACTGTGGAAGGTGGAGTGCTCAACTTGGCTCAGTTCAAGGAGTAGTTTTATGACAAGTATTTTCCCCAATCATTGAAGAATGAAAAGATTGTTGAATTTATGCAGTTAACTCAAGGGTCCATGTACCTTACAAAATATGAAAGGAAGTTTGAGGCTTTATCCAGATTCGCGCCATATCTCATCAATACGAAAGAGGAGAAAGCCAAGTTCTTTAAGAGAGGCCTAAAACCAAAAATCAGAAAGCATTTGGAAGTACTAAAATTTGAAAAGCTATAGTGCAGTGTTGAGGAAGGCTTAGATATTGGCCAGAGATGAAGAAATGGATGAAGTTGTCAAGTTTAAAGAAGAAGGTTCGGGTTCTCAATCAAGGAAGCCGTGGAGAAACAATAATAAACGGTTTGAGAAAGCCAAGGGGAAGAAGAAACAGAATACGGGTAGAAAAGAATTGCCTATATGTGATACATGCCACAGGCCGCATTGAGGAACGTGTTATTTGAAGACTGGAGCGTGCTTTCGATGTGGCAAAACCGGACACTTTGTTTCTTCATGTCCTGAAGCCAGTAAAGCTCCAAATGCTCCTAGTAGAATTCAGAATGCTTTGGGTAGAGAACCACGAGTATAAGGAAGAGTTTGTGCCCTCACCACTGTTGAAGCTCGGGAAGCTCCATCCGTTGTTTCTGGTATTGTCTCTGTTCTTGGTCATAATGCTTATGTATTGTTTGACTCGGGTGCCACTCATTCATTTATGTCTCGTACTTTTGCTAATAAAGTGAAAGCAAAACCCTTAATTATGGATGTTAAGATGTGTGTTTCTACTTCATCGAGAACGACATTGCGTGCTAAAGAAAAGTTAAAATCCTGCTCGATTAAAATTAACAGTCAAGAGTTAGAGGCCAATCTAATCATCTTAGAGATGCGTGATTTTGATGTGATTCTAGGCATAGATTGGCTATCTAAATATCGTGCAGATGTCAAATGTTTTGAGAAGAAAGTGGTATTCCATACCCCAATCGGATTGGAGTGCAGTTTTGTCAGGACGAACATAATTTCATTACCACGGATTGTCTCAGCCTTGAAAGCTCAAAAGTTCCTTTGGAAGGGATGTATGTGTTTCTTGGCTTATGTTATAGAAACATAGAAGGAAGAAAAGAGTATTCAGAACATTCAAGTGTAAATGAATTTACAGATGTATTTCCAGAAGAATTACCCGGACTTCCTCCTGATCGAGAGATTGAATTCACTATCGATCTTTTATCGGGAACCACTCCTATATCCAAAGCTCCATATCGGATGTCACCACAGAACTTAAGGAACTGAAGGAGCAGTTACAGGAGTTACTGGATAAGGGTTTCATCCGTCCCAGTGTCTCTCCTTGGGGAGCACCGGTTCTGTTTGTGAAAAAAAAGGATGGAACAATGAGATTGTGCATTGATTATCGTGAATTGAATCAGGTGACTATAAAGAATAAGTATCCACTTCCAAGGATTCATGATTTGCTCAATCAGTCACTTGGGGCAAGCGTGTTTTCCAAGATTGATCTTCGATCTGGATATCATCAATTAAAGATTAGAAAGGAAGACATTGCCAAGACTGCCTTTCGAATGAGGTATGGGCACTATGAATTCTTTGTGATGCCTTTCGAACTCACTAATGCTTCAATAGCTTTTATAGATCTTATGAATCGCGTTTTTAAGGAATTCTTGGACAAATTCGTCATTGTATTCATTGATGATATCTTGGTGTATTTTAAGGATTCCGAAGAACACAAAGAGCATTTAAGAATGGTGTTGCAGATATTGAGAGAGAAGAAACTATATGCCAAATTCAAGAAATGTGAGTTTTGGCTTAATCAGATTTCCTTCTTGGTTATATTGTTTCAGGTGATGGAATCTCTGTAGACCCAAATAAAATGGAAGCTATTATGAAGTGGCCGAGACCAACTAATGTAACTAAAGTACGAAGTTTTCTGGGATTGGCCGGGTACTGTAGGAGATTTGTTGAAGGTTTTTCTAGGATAGCCTCACCATTAACATAGTTAACCAGGAAGAATATAGCTTTTGTATGGTCGGAAGACTGTGAAAAGAGTTTCCAGGAACTCAAGAACCGACTGGTGACAACTCCAGTACTGATCATTCCTTCTAGTTTAGAGGGATTTGTGATATACAGTGATGCTTCTAAGAAGGGTTGGGATGTGATTTAATGCAAAATGGCAAAGTCATAGCTTATGCATCTCGACAATTGAAGGACTATGAGAAGAATTAGCCTACCCATGATCTAGAACTGGCAGTCGTGTTGTTTGCATTAAAAATTTGGAGGCATTACTTGTACAAAGCAAGATGTGAGATCTATACTGACCATGAGAGCCTTAAATATTTCTTCATTCAAAAGGAATTAAATATGAGGTAGAGGCGATGGCTTGAATTGGTCAAGGATTATGATTGTGTCATTAATTATCATCCTGGAAAAGCGAATGTGGTGGCAGATGCCGTATGTCGGAAGTCTTTTGGACATATGGCTGCTCTAATCACCACACAACGACCAATAATATAGGATTTGGAGAAATTTGTTATTGAGATTGTTCAGCCGAATGAATACCTACACTTGGCTTCATTGATTGTGCAACCCACTGTTATTGAGAGGATTAAGAGGAGTCAATGTGAAGATGCCTTTTTGAAGAGGGTGATGGAAGAAGTTCCATTTGGAAAGAGGCCAGGTTTCGTTACCTCCACCGACGGGGTATTATATTTCGAAGGAAGATTGTGTGTGCCTAATGTGATGGAATTAAAACGAGAAATTATGAATGAAGCACATAATTCTCCTTATTCAGTGCATCTTGACTGTACAAAGATGTACAGGGATCTCCGAAATAACTACTGGTGGGTTGGTATGAAAAAGGAGATAGCTCAATTTGTTGAACAATGCTTGGTCTGCCAACAAGTTAAAGCTGAGCATCAAAGACCATCAGAATTGCTTAATCCACTATCGATACAGGAATGAAAATGGGAGCACATCACTATAGATTTTGTTGTAGGTCTACCGAAGACTAGAAACGGATGTGATGTAATTTGGGTAATTGTAGACCAGTTGATAAAATCAGCACATTTTCTTCCTGTACGCACTATCTTCGCTATGGATAGATATGCCCAACTCTACGTAGATGAGATTTTTAGATTACATGGAGTACCAGTATCTATTGTTTCTGATCGAGACCCAAGATTCACCTCCCAGTTATGGAAAAGTTTGCATAAGGCTGTGGGCACCAAACTGAAGTTCAGTAAGGCTTTTCACCCTCAAACAGATAGTTAGTCTGAAAGGACCGACCATTCAGATTCTAGAGACATGCTTAGGGCCTGCATGTTGGACTTTAAGGATAGCTGGAGCAGACACTTGATTTTGGTGGAATTTGCATATAACAACAGCTATTAATCCATAATCGGAATGGCCCCTTATGAAGCCTTGTATGGGAAGAAGTGTAGATCACCCATCCATTGGGATGAAGTTAGTGAAAGAAAGATACTTGGGCCCGAAATTATGCAACAAACGTGTGCTATCATCTGAAAGGTGAAGGACAGAATGAATGCAGTGCAAAGCAGACAGAAAAGTTATGCAGATAAGCCAAGAAAGAAGTTAGAATTTGAAGTAGGAGATAAAGTCTTCCTCAAAGTTGCCCCTATGAAAGGAGTGATGCGATTTAGAAGAAAAGGAAAATTAAGTCCGAGATATATTGGCCCCTATGAGATTCTAGAAAGGATTGGAGAAACAGCATATAGACTTGCTTTACCACCTTCATTGTTTGGAGTGCATGATGTTTTTCATGTCTCCATGTCAAGAAAGTATATTCCAGATCCATCTCTTGTGTTAAGTTTTGAACTTTTGAAGTTGAAAGCCGATCTTACATATGAAGAGAGACTGATTCGAATTGTAGATTGCAAAGAACATGGACTACAGAAGAGGAACATACCATTGGTGAAAGTACACAGGGCAAATCACTCCATAGAGGAAGCAACTTGGGAGTTAAAGGAAGAAATGCATACCAAATACCCCTCCCTATTTGAATGACAATGTCGAATTTCGAGGACGAAATTCTTTTAAGGGGGGGAGAGTTATAACATCTTAAATTTTGTAGTATACATTGTGTCATATATTATAAATATATGTGTATTAATTTGTGTTAATGTATATGTGACATATTTAAATTGGAGTGTAATAAATGAAAGAGTGATGGGCTTGATGATAATAGAAAGGGAAGAGAGGACTAAGTGACAATTTGGCCTAATGTTTGTCTACAAAAGGAGAGAATTCTAGAATTCTATCTCACATATTCTAGCCTCTGCTCTCTCTATTTTTCTTCACAAAAACCACCAAGAACTCAAGGAAAGGAAGGATAAGAAAGGAAGGAAGGGGTAAGAACTCATCTCTTTTTTAGAATTCTTGTTTTATTGTTTATATATTTGTAAGAATTCCCTTGGCTTGTGATGTGAGTATGAGAATTGTTGTTTGGTATGCTGGAAATTGTGTGAAAATGTGAATTTGAATGAGATTTGAAGGTATCTAAGTAAGGGGATGAGGATACAAAGCTAGAAATGAGAGTTTAGTTCAAATCCTGCAGTGTTTTTACACTAAACAGTGCATATTCCGAAAATTTCTAAAAATTAGAGAAATGTTTTCTAGTTCTGAAAATTTTACCAGTGAAAATAGACATGTCCAAGAGTGTATATAAATTAGATTCACTCAAAAATTCGAAGTATGTGAATTGTAGTGAATTTTTGAACTTCTGGTATGGGATTTCACATTTCCCCTGTCTTAGAGCAGAGTAAGGGAAAACAAATTTGGTTGAAGGTCCAAATCTTTGTAAAATTACTTGTTTTTTGGTATACAAGTTCTTCTATGTGTTATTTGTAACGCTGTATATTTTCACTAAGATTTAAGCTCTGTATGAATTGATATGAATTTTTAAATTTGGCTTGATAAAACTGGAACCTTTAGTTTCCAAAACAGGGTAGTTAGAAATAATTGGGTTGGAATGACTTAAACTCCTAGTAAAGCCATGATTTTTGGTATGGAGGTATTTATATGTATTATATACCAGCCTACAAAATTTTGTAGTTATTTGAATAGTATTGCAATTCCTATAAATTTTTAAGGCTGTCCTACTCAGTGAAATGAATGCGTTGACGGAATTGTTGAGTTAATGAATTGAGTTATTTTGAGTGGGCATATGACCTTATTTGACTCTAAAAATTTTAAGAAGACATGTTATATGAGTGTAAAAGTTGTCTATGCTTTTGTGTATATTTTGGAATAGACAATTGTTTGTTATAAATTACTTGATGGAGTATGTATAGAAATAGAGCTAAAAAGGGAAATTATTTCACCAATATGTGTGATGATCCTTAAAATGATTTTGTATTGTTTTTAGGTTAAAAACAACCATCGACAAAGGAATTGTATAAGGTAAGTGAGCTAACTATTCTGAGGCCACAATAAATTGTGTTACACTGTATGTAATATTGTGTATTGTAACACGGTTAAACATTAGCACTTTGATGCTTGAATTGGGATATATTGTGATTGTAATAGAAGCTTAACATAGAGCTTCTTTTATGTGATTGATTGTGAATTGTGAAATGTGATTGGCGTGCCAAAACTTAGGAAACTTAGCTCTCATAGCTTGAGGGGAGGTTTGAACCATGTGTTTCTCTATACAGGATTCAGTAGCATGGGTCCGGTATCGCCCGGATTGTCAGACTAGCCTTGAGCTATTTCAAGTGTAGGCATCTATATGTATTTGTACTGTTCTGTGTGACAGGATAGAGTCCAGTAGGACTAAGGGGCTGTCACCTTTGGGTGATGGCAGATTCGTGCAATGTGAAAATGTGATAAATACTCACTGCGACGATGCCTTGCCTACGGATACCGCCAATAGGTGGTTATGTGATATAGGCCCATATATGTAATCTGACTGTGATATGACAAGTCCTGCCTTGATTAGAGAGCACTATTCATAAGTATTTGTGAGTGTACTGTGGAAGCTTCTAAATTTTGTGATATGGACATGATATGTGTCATTAATACAATACCGAATATTGTATGTAAATCCTTATTGTGCATTTAAATGAAATGTGTATATGTGTATAGATATCCATATGAATAATGTAGCTAGCTTAAGGAAATTCATGTGTGAATGATTTATGTGTTTATGAATGCACATAAGGATGTGATGAATTGGGAAAGTGAATATGAAGTGAACTTATATATGTAATAGTGGATGAGAATGTGTAATGGCCTTAGACAGGAAATTGTGGAAATAAAAGAAACGTGATTGGCAAGTGAGAAAATGGCCTAAAAAGTTGGCCAAGTATACGGATTCATTGGTGCAGGAGCGTAACCCCTGCAAAGAGGTTTCTGCTGTGTAACTTCTTCAACAAGTTATTTGAGGCTTGAATAAAAAGAAATAAGCAGTATCTATGAATAATATCTGTTATGTAACTAATCTGTACTGTTAGTAAACATTGTATCACATCCATTATGCTTACTTACTAAGTTTTACTCACTAAATTTATTATGTGCCTCAGGTGACTAGTAGACTGAGAGCTAGATGAAGGACTTTTGACAATACTGATGGAGTTCTTCTGACAACCACAGACCGCTACTATATATTAACATGACCATACTATAGAAATTCTTTTGATTTTGAATATGTATGTGTATATATATATATATATATATATATATATATATATATATATATATATATATATATATATATATGTATGTATGTATGTATAGTGAAATGCTATGGTTGTGACTAGGAACTCTGTATTTGATAATACTCAATATAATTTTTTTGAAAGATATGACAGAGCTCACTATTAAATGACTGTTTAAATATTATACTCTGTATGTATAGCATTGGATGACACATACAGAGCCATAAAGCAAAATAAAATGTATAAGCAAATGCAAACAAAGGTAAAATGCATGTAAATTGTTATATGGCACATTAACATGCTTCTTAGCATAAATATTGCAAATGCTTTTATACAATGCTCAAGAAAATAAGAAAGCATTACATCACGCAAGAATGCAAACAGATAACATAAATCCATTATAATCTGTTACAAGATCAAAAATATGTATATGTCAAACACGCAAAGACAGACTGTACAACAACAAAATTCTTGCAACAGAAAACAACATGGAGACCATATCTTAAGACAATTAATATCGCAAAAAAGCATTTTTCATTAAAATTTGGGTTATGCTGTTGCAATTTAAATGTTCAACTTAAATACTTCCTCACCTCATGCTCACAACCATTAGATTACAAATTTGCCAAATATTTATTCACAACTTTAAGTTCAAAGTTTGACCTCAAAATTTTCCTTAAAAATTTGAAGATTTCCATCCAATAAACTATTTATTACTTATGCAAATAAGTAAGCATCATCTAATCAACATCCATCAACCAAATAAATAGGATCCTTTTATGAATTTCGCTTGTCTTATCTTAAAATCGTATAAAACAGGATAAAACACGAGCAAAATCGCATTCAAAATCAAAAGCATTAACACAAAAGAGCATAACGTACTACAAATTAATAAAGAAAAAAGATGAGCAAAACTAAAACTACGAGTAGAATCCTAAATATAAAAAGGCCACACTTGAAGCTTGGAGATTACTCTTATTAACTATGCGTCTAAAAAATTTGTAGAGCAGAAGAGTTATTCATGAACTATCAAACAAAGCAAAAATGAGAAGAGAAACGGAAATGTAGCTAAGATCATAAGTAACATATTCTTTGTGCACCTTCATCTTCACATTTTCTTTTCTAAGATGCAAGCAAAAGTTATTGAAAGCATGAATGATTAACTATGTAGTTAAAAAAAAAAAGGAGAAACAATAGTAAAGGCAAATACTGAAGTTTTATATATATCCAACAACTCAAACGAAAATGAAGAATTAATTATAAGGATAAATTAACTTAATTCCTCTCACTTTTGTACGTAAGAGATAGCTACCAAAAGCTACTGTGAACCCATAGAGATCACAATCACCAAACAAAGTTTTTAGATAGACTGCAATTAATGAACACTGACAAAATAGCCAATTAAAAAAATTATGAAAAATAAAAATTTTTACTGAAATTTTCAGAAACAATGTTACAAGTGTCCAGGTAGAGTCTAACTATATTACGTATGCGATGAAGGTGGTTTTGCTTGAGGTTTGGATTGGGTAAACATGTAGCTATCATTTCATATTTTTAGCATAATATTTTATTCTTTCTCGAATTAGTCAAATTAATTTGTTACATTCCCATAATTATAGGAGTAAAGTAGTCCATAAGAAGTCTAGTTTACCTTATATATTTGTATTTAAATATGGCCAAGAATAAAGGTAAAAAACAATCTGCTAATATCATTCAATTTTGAATGTTTTGGAAGTTTCCTTGACCCTCGAAGTGCCAAAGAATTATTTGTTTTTCCCTACTTTAATTTTACCCACAATTGGCTTGTACAGATTTGGTATTAAAGCCAGAGTATGGAGGAGTATCAAGGCCGTGAAGATCTTCCAAAATGAATGAGTCATTTGGTGCAAGCAGTTGCATCCCTTGCAAGCAGTCAGGAGGAACTTAGCAGCCAATCTCCACCCTTACAGTGCAAATGAATGAAAAAGCCAAACAAAGTGGAGAGAAACAATCACATGAAGCGGGGGCATTTGAGAACTCAACTCCTCTGATATGACCACCAAAGTGAAATGTATATCCTTATCACACTCAACCAAGTTGCTCAATAAATTCTCTTGTCCCAAAGACTATGAAGTTAGATTTCCCCAAGTATGATGGCAAGGAGGACCCATCAGGCTGGACTTGCAGAGCAAAACAATATTTTCAAATTCACAGAATACCACACTTAGAGAGAGTATCCTTGGCTTTTTTCCATCTAGAAGGGAAGAAACAACTGTGGTTTCAAATTTTCAAGCAAGAATATGCTCTTGTCCACTGGGATGATTTCATCGATGGTCTTTATGCTAGGTTTGGCCCCAACTAGTTGTAGATTACTTTGGTAAATTAACCAAATTGCAACTGTTAGCGTAACTATAATTGAGGAAACCACATCCCTTGACTATAGCGCATTGATTGATTGATTGATTGATTGATTGTAATTATCTTTATAATTATTCCTTGATTGTATCTTCCTATTTTGATTATCTCTCACATGTATATATACCCCTCTTTTACTCTTGATTTAGACATATAAAAGAATATAGTTCTTTTTCAATTCTCTCTTCTTTTATGTTTTCATAGTATCAGAGCCACTAAAGTGCTCTCTTTAAAGTTTTTTTTCTTTCCACTTGGGTGTCTTTTCTAGTGGTCTTTTAATTTTCCATTTGGGTTCATTATCCGGTAGTCTTGGTGTTTTCCATCTCTTTCCAATTGCATTTTGTCCATCTGTTGGCTTCCTTTTATTTTGCAGATGGTTTCCAGTATAGGTTGTGTGGTTCAATCTTTCAACAAGCCATCTTTTCATAAGCTAGCCAAGTTCGGCCCATCCAAAGCAAGCCCAGCAGGGTCCATCCAAAATAAGACCAAATAAGCAAGCCCAACATCATCAAGCCCAGTCAACCACTCAACAAGTTCAAGCCTAACAACTTTAGCCAGCCTTGTCATCATCCACTTAGTCGTTGACTTTGATGGTTGACTAGAGTTGACTTTGATCATTGACCAATGTTCACTTTGTCATTGACTATCATTGACCAATGTTGACCTTATCGTTGATCAATGTTGACTTTGACCAGAGTTGACTTCAATTTTTTTTTTCAAAGCTTTTTTTTATGTTTTATTCGTTCTTTCAATGTCTCAAACTCATTCTGATGTTGTTCAAACTATTACAATCCTTCTCAAAGGAACTACACTCATTGGGCTCAAGCAATGCAAAGTTTTTTACAAGGTAGAAAACATTGGCATTATGTCACGGGTGACGTTGAGGAACCTGTTGCCAAAAGGAATTCGAATTATGAGACATCCTCAGCTTTTGAGGCTCATCTTGATGATTGGGATAGTAATAACCATAAAATTATTACATGGATCACAAATACCTCAATTCCTTCTATCAACATGTTATTTGGGTGTTTTGAGGCTGAAAAAGTGGTTTGGGATTTCTTATCTACTCGTTATGCTTCTGGTGATCTGGCACAACAATTCCAACTTCTCACTACCCTACACAATATGAAACAGTCCCCCTGTTAGTTTGTCCATGAATTTTAATCTCAAATGAGTTTTCTTTGGGATCAACTTGCCTTGCCTGAACCTCGATGGTTTTGTGACAAAGATGCAGCTTTACTTGATACATATTGTGATAAGTTGAGATTAAATCAATTTCTTATGGCTTTGACTGATGATTTTGAGATTGTTCGACCTTCTTTGCTTTATCGTAAACCTCTTTCTGCCTTAGATGATGCTCTTACAAAAATTTTATTTGAAGAGACACGAAAAACTACATTGCAAGCTCAACAATCTGTCAACACTGCATCTGATACAATTCTCCCTACTACAGTTGTATTAGCTAACTCTTCAAGTCAGATAAGACACTCCAAGGGTTTTCTAGGTACTAAAAAAAGACTGGATGGCCATACAATTAACAAATGCTTTAAACTGACTAAAAAGAAGTCTACCACAGTTGCTGCCGTGGCTACTTCTACTTCAACAAAATCTTCTTCTACCAACTCATCTATTTTCACTACAGATATTGAGGCTATTGTCAATCATGTTCTGTCCCAAGCTATACTTTATTTTGCTTCCACTATTTCTGGCACCTCAGGTAACACCACTAGGTTCATTGACTCTGCTTGCCCAAATCACATGACATCTGATCCTTTAGATTTTTCCACTAAATCTCTTGCTATTAATATTCCTACCATTCGCACTACTGATGGTTCAACACTTCATGTACGTCATGTTAGTTCCATTTTCATATCCAATCTTTGTGTTCCAAATTCTTATCTTGTTCTAAAACTTTCTTTCAACTTGTTATCAGTCGATCAATTGTGTGATTTAGGATCTTATATTCATTTGCCTTCTACTGGTTATGTTGTGCAAATCTGTAGACTCATCAAATCATTAGGACAAGCCATAAAGTTGGCCATCTATTCACTCTCTCTCATCTTCAAGTTCCCTCTCAAGCTGCTGTATCAATACAACCAAGTGCCATAGATACTCCACTAAGTCGATGGAATTCTCGTTTAGGACATGCGTCCCTATCTCGTCTTAAGCCTTTGATCTCCAGTGGGTTACTAGGTTCAGTTTCTTCTAAGCCTTTTGATTGCGTATCTTGTCGATTAGGCAAATAAATTGCTCTTCCTTTTAATAAAAGCACTTCTATTGCTTCAGAACCATTTGATATTATTTATTTCTGATGTTTGGGGTCCATCACCCATTTCTACTATGGGAGTTTCACGATTTTTTGTCATTTTTTATGATGATTTTTCATGTTTCACTTGGATATTCTTGTTTCATCATTGTTATGAACTATTTGACATTTGCAAAAAGTTTTCTAATATGATTCAATTACAATTCTCCAAATCCATTAAGGTTCTTCAATCTGATAATGCCTTGGAATATAAAGATGGAAACTTTCACACCTATCGTCAATAAAATGGGACGATTTCATAATATTCTTGCCCAGGAACCTCACAACAAAATGGTCGAGCTAAACGTAAACATAGAGAAATTCTCAACTTTATTCGGGCTGTGCTTATTCCCATAAATATTCCTTAGTCTTATTGGGGAAAAGCTGCCTTAACTACAGTTTACACGATGAACCGTATTCCATCTTTAGTCTTTACAAATCAATCTTCATATGAGCGTCTTTATGACACCCCTCCAATATATGGTCATCTTCGAGTTTTTGGATGTGCTTTTTTTGTTCTTTTGCAATCTCACAAGCATAATAACCTCCAACCTCGTTCTCGATTGTGTTGTTTCTTAGGGTATGGAATTGAGCATAAAGGATATAGATGTTATGATCCCATTTCCAAACGGCTTCGTATATCTCGACATGTTGTGTTTTGTAAACATAAAATGTTCTCAAGTTTGTCATCTTTTAATATGTCTTCCATTAGCACTCCTCCTCCCTTGTTCACCAATCATTTTTTAGATCTTTTTCCTCCTGAGAATGATACTGATACTCCAACTTCGGCTCTCCTAGATGATCGTGAGATGTTTGTCGATCCAGCACTCCTTCTCACCAGTGCTCTTTTTAAGGAACCTCGTCAATTTACTCGAGTTCATGAACTTCTTTCTAATTTAAAAGATTTTCATTGTTATTAAGCTCTAACTACTTTGTATGAACCTCACTCTTTTCACGAGGCTTTTACTCATCCTTCTTGGTAGGAAGCTATGAATGAAGAATTTCAAGCCCTTACTAAAACACATACATGAGACCTGGTTGACTTATCGCCTAGAAAATCTGTAGTTTACTATAAATGGGTTTACAAGATCGAGACTTGTTCTGATGGCACTGTTGAATGGTATAAGGCTCGTCTTGTTGTCAAAGGTTTCACGCAATAATATGGCATTGATTATAAGGAGAAATTTGCCCCTGTAGCACGTTTATCTACCGTTCGCACTCTTATTGCCTTATCTGCCATGCGATAATGGCCACTCTTTTAGATGGACAGAAAAAACGTATTTCCTAATAGTGATCTTGGTGAAGAAGTATATATGCAACCTCCTCCTGGATATGATATCAAAAAAAGTGTGCAAAATTTTCAAAGCACTTTATGGGCTTAAACAAGCTCCTTAAGCATGGTTCTCCAAGTTCAGCTCAACTATGTCAACTACAGGTTTTCAATCTAGCACTCATGATTATGCCTTGTTTCTTCATAAAATAGATTGTGGCACTACACTTCATTTGTTATATGTTGATGATATGATCATCACTGGGGATGACTTTGTTGGTATTCAGGAGCTTAAAGTCTTTCTTACGAAGCAGTTTAAGATGAAAGATCTTGGTGCTCTAAGCTATTTTCTTGGCCTTAAGCTATCTTCTAGCTCTGATGGCTATTACCATCAGATAATAATATTGTGGATACTCCTATTGAGCCCAATATAAAGCTTTTGACACTTACAGAGAACCTCTTAAAGATGCCATTCTATATCGATAACTAGTTGCGAGTCTAGTCTACCTCATTATTACTCGTCTAGATATATCGTATGCAATTCATATAGTAAGCCAATTATTGGCTCTACCTCGATTATCCCATTATGTTGCAATTCTTTACATCTTATGATATATCAAAGGCACACTATTCCATGGCCTTTATTACTGATAGTTCTGGAAGTATGCAGTTATAACACATATAATAGTGAACTGTAATGTAAATTGACACAGAAGGATTTTACGTGGTTCGGTTATAAAACCTACATCCACAGATAGCTATAGAGCTGCAATTTACTAAGTTCTTATTTGTACAATCTTTAGGACCTTTTACAATGATGACTCACTCTCACACACTGACCTAATCTTTGACAAACAAAATCCTACCAAGATCTTAAACTCTAGTGACATTGCCCACTCTCTGTCACAGATAACTTAACAACACACTGTTAAGTTATACATAACAACCGATGTCTGATGCTGAATTACATAAACACTTAACCCGCAAGTTATCCCAAGTGTCTACTAACTCACATAGACTTATTCAACAACTCACGTACGATTTCTACCACTCATACATGAATCAAATAGTCAAAGAATCAAATTAAAGAAGCATCCCAATTTGCGTTGAAGCTCTTCTATTAATTCATGGAATGCCAGAATCAAGACTCTCTCACTACCAAATCAGCTAACCAGTTTTAATCTCTCTTCCATGTCTGTTCTTCGCCTGGTTATTACATGAAATATATATAGTGAGAGGCCTGGACAAAATCTCCTAAAAATCTTGTAAAAGATCTAATCAAAATTAGATTAGGATTAGGAGAAATAAAATTGGAAGTGATTAAATATCTAAAGAGATTAGGATAAATAAATAATCTCCTATTCTAATTAGGATATAAGATTTTATCTTAATTTTAGGAGATATTTATAAATCAAATACTTCCTAAATTATAATTCTAGAAACAGTAGACTGATCAAAATAATATTCTTGCTTCATCACAAGTTGATCAAAACATAACATTTGCATGGCACATGCATGTTGTCACCAAAAACTCGTCATCAGCATTCTCAACCCAAGTGCTCGACATAGTACTCGACACTCGACAGTCAATACTCGACAAGCAACAAGTTTGACACAACAGTTTCATCACAAACAATCTCTGCACAACTACTCGACACTTGACAATCAATACTCGACACTCAACACGTGATGCAAACAAGCTCGACATGCAGATAAACTCGACAGGCATATAATCTCGATAACTCGAACTCATCACTCGACAATCTTGATAACTCGACATTAACTTGTCACTCGACAATCTTGACAACTCGGCATTAATTCATCACTTGACGGAACTGTTGACCCAGGCATGGCAACCCAAGAGGGGGGGGTGAATTGGGTTTTTATTTATCAATACGGAATTAGAAAACTTTTCTTAAAAGATCAAAATTATTTAACTCTTTCTTTGAGAATAAAGGTGAAGAAGATGAAAATAGAATGCAATCAATAGAAAAGCAATAAAGAACAATCACAAGTGCAAGTAAATGTAAAGAGCATAGGGATAGAGAGAGTGCAAACTCAATTTACATGGTTCGGCAAACCTTGCCTACGTCCACGGGCTCCTAGCTCCACGAGCTAAGCTTTCCACTAATTTGTAGAAATCTTTACAACTTACTTGATGAACAACCCCACCAAGACTTTTTCCTTTAACCCTTGATAACACCACACCAAGAGTTTTTCTTGATGAACAACCTCACCAAGGCAACTTCCTTCAACCCTTGATAACACCACACCAAGAGTTCTTCTTGATGAACAACCTCACCAAGGAAACTTTCCTCAACTCTTGATAACACCACACCAAGAGTTCTTCTTGCTGAACAACCTCACCAAGGCAACTTTCATCAACTCTTGATAACACCACACCAAGAGTTCTTCTTGATGAACAACCTCACCAAGGCAACTTCCTTCAACTCTTGATAACACAACACCAAGAGTTCTTCTTGATGAACAAACTCACCAAGGAAAGAGTTCTCTCAAGGATAACTTATATCCTTTACAAGAAGATCTCACTCTCACCACAATACAAGAACAAAGTAAATTTTTACAACAAAAGTACAACTCTCTTTAAAGAGTAGATAAAGAATATAAAAGCTCTCTAGACTTGATATTTCTCTTACTTTTTGCTTGATAGATGCTTCTCTTACTCTTCTTGTCTTACTGAATGCATGGGAGAAGGGCTCCTTTTATAGGCAAATGAGATGAACTTGAACAAGTGAAGACACCATCTCCAAATTTTCTGCCCACCATAAAAGCCGTAAATTGTCTACCATTTTTGTCAATGTTCAGTTTGAAATTTGAAAATATGAAAAACATTAAAGATTTGTACGTTTGAATAAGCTTTCCAACTCATCAAGAATCAAGTCATTTGGATATCTGTAGCTCAAGATATGGCCAAAACACCGTTCGGTGCTCATGTGACTTGATTTTTCTTTCTTGTGTCAGTCCACCAAATTGAATGATAATTCTGTCAGCCTTCCGTTTGAAATTTGAATTTCATCAAAACATAAAAGATCTGAATATTTGAATAAGCTTTCCAAAATATTAAGAATCAAAGCATTTGGATATCTCTATCTTAATATATGGCCAAAACACCATTCGGTGCTCATGTGAGTTGATTTTTCTTCTCTGTGTCAGTCCACCGAATTGCATGTCAATTATGTCGGCCTTCTGTTTGAAATTTGAATTTTTTTCAAAACATATGAAATGTTCTTCATTAAGTCATCTTTCCAATGCCGCAAGAATCAAATCATTTTGATTTTTCTAGCTCAAGATATGTCTAAAGGAGTATTCAGTGCTTATGTCAGCTACTTCCATTTGTCTTTCAACTTGCATGATGATTTGGACAACCTTGCACTTGAAATTTGAATTCATTAAAACATATGAAATATTATAAATTGAGTAATATTTCCAAAGGCTCAAGAATCACGTCATTTGGATATTTGTAAAGATATATATGACCAATTGATTAAACATTGCTCATGTGTCACATTCCTTGAGTCAATCCTTGTTCTTAAACTTTGTGCCTTTAACATGTAGTCTTCTCCTTAGCTTCAACACTTCATTTTAATAAGCCTCTTCTTGATTTTAAAATTATTTCAATGATCTTACTCTTGCACATAAATAAACATGTTAGTAAATCTCAATTAATCAATGTGTATTGTTATCATCAAAATTATCATGTAGCCTTAGGGCTAACAATCTCCCCCTTTTTTGATGATGACAAACCATTGATTGCTTTAAAATATAATCTAAAATCAAGAATAAAAAAAAATAAAATCAATAATAGGCAAAAAGAATGGCACTTGTTATGAATATAAGCAATCCAACTCAACTATTTCTCCCCCTTTTGTTATCATCAAAAAGATGTAATCAAATTAACTACTTCCCCTAAATATATTCTCCCCCTTAACATATGCTACCATTCAAAGATTATCATATTAAAGTAAAATTAAGACATATCCAACATGCCTAATTCTCTTCTAATTATGCTAAATCTATCTTGACTAAGGGGTTTAGTAAATATATCGGCTAATTGTTTATCGGTGGAACAAATTCTAAAGAAATATTACCTTTTTGCACATGATCTCTAATAAAATGATGTCTAATCTCTATATGCTTAGTCCTAGAGTGTTTTATGGGATTTTTTGAAATATTGATGGCACTTGTATTGTCACATTTGATGGGAATATGATCAAATACCACACCATAATCTTTTAAAATTTGTTTCATCCAAAGAGATTGTGCACAACACTTCCTACTGCAATATACTCGGCTTCCGCGGTTGATAATGCAACAGAATTTTGTTTTCTACTAAACCATGATACTAATGCATGTCCTAGAAAATGGCAAGAGCCACTAGTGCTCTTTCTATCAAGAAGACTTCCAGCAAAGTCCGCATCGGAATAACTAATTAGATCAAAATTATCACACTTAGGATACCAAAGACCTAGATTTATGGTTCCAAGAAGATATCTAAATATCCTTTTGACAGCCTTAAGGTGAGATTCCTTTGGACAAGATTGAAATCTAGCACACATACACACACTAAACATAATATCAGGTCTACTAGCAGTTAAATACAAAAGAGAGCCAATCATACCTCGATACTTTGTTACCTCAACATCTTTTCCTTTCTCATCTTTGTCAAGCTTGGTTAATGTACCCATAGGTGTGTTATATGTCCTTGAATTATCCATGCCAAACTTCTTGAGAAGATCTCTTGTGTATTTAGCTTGATTAATGAAGATCCCATCTATTGATTGCTTGATTTGAAGTCCAAGGAAGAAATTTAATTCTCCCATTAAGCTCATTTCAAATTCTTGTTGCATGCACTTGGAAAATTCCTCACACATAGAGACATTAGTAGCACCAAATATAATATCATCAACATAGATTTGAACAATTAATAAATCATCATTTTTTGTTTTAACAAAAAGAGTAGTATCAACTTTTTTTATTTCGAAACCATTATCAATGAGAAATTTGCTCAATCTATCATACCATGCTCTTGGTGCTTGTTTCAAGCCATAAAGTGCCTTTTTGAGTTTGAAAACATGGTTTGGAAAATCATGATTTTGAAAACCAAGAGGTTGCTCTACATATACTTCCTCCATAATGTAACCATTTAAAAATGCACTTTTGACATCCATTTGATATAATGTAAAATTTTTATAACATGCAAATGCACACAACATTCTAATTGATTCTAATATAGCAACCGGTGCAAAGGTTTCCTCATAATCAATACCTTCTTCTTGATTGTATCCTTGAGCAACAAGTCTAGCTTTGTTTCTAATAATGGTGTCATTTTCATCTACTTTATTTCTAAAAATCCATTTAGTACCTATAATAGAATGATTTTTGGGTCTAGGGACTAATTCCCAAACTTGATTTCTTTGAAATTGATTCAATTCTTCTTGCATAGCCAAAATCCAACTTTCGTACTTTCAGTACGAGACGTCGGTCATTGATGGTGATAAGGCGGACCCTATACTTATAGCGATCGTCACTGTATCCCCGGGATTTAAGGGCCCTCTGCTCACAAGGATGGGGGCACCGAGTGACATGCGACTATACTGCGACGGTGGCTCCATACGGGGGAATCGGGTTCTTAGGAACGAAGTACACTTTTGGTGCAGGAGTAGCTAGAAAACTTAAAATGGCAATGCAGTTGTCAACTAAGAACCACCGGAAGTCCATGTAAGCCGGGCTGACATTACATTAACCAATCAGATACCCCCATTTTCGGCTTCTTTAAAAGATTTTGGTTCAAATTGAGAGACAAAAGCAAAATGATTACAAAAGTTCTTAAAAGAAGATCTAGTTTTCATACCTTGTAATGGTTCACCAATAATGAGATCTTTAGGGTGAGCTTTTGCATACCTCCATTCCTTTGGTAATTCTTGGGAAGAATCATTTACTTCCATAAGCTTTTCTTGTTGAAGTTGTAATTCATCTTGGCTCTTTTCATCAAGCCTTGATTCCTTGATTTGCCTTTCTACCTCAACAATATCATCTTCTAAATTCTTTGAAGAAATAACATTAGTTTCATCAAATTCAACATGCATAGATTCTTCAATAGTAAGAGTCTTTTTGTTAAAAACTCTATATGCTTTACTATGGTTGGAGTAGCCAACAAAATTCCAACATCGGCTTTTGCATCAAATTTTCCAAGGTTATCCTTAGTGTTTAAAATAAAACATTTACATCCAAAAACTTTAAAAAATCCAATGTTGGGTTTTCTTCCTTTCCAAAGTTCATAAGGAGTTTTCTTTATTAAAGCTCTAATATGGACTCTATTGATTATAAAGCATGCGGTATTAACGGCTTCGGCCCAAAAATATTTTGGCAAATTATTTTCAAGTAACATGGTCCTAGCCATTTCTTGGATAGTCCTATTTTTTCTTTCAACAACACCATTTTGTTGTGGAGTTTTAGGTGAGGAAAAATTATGTTCAAAACCATTTTCATCACAAAGATTTTTAAATGCAACATTGTCTACTTCACCACCATGATCACTCCTAATGGACACAATAGAATATCCTTTTTTGATTTTGGACTCTTTTTGCAAATTTTGAAAAAGCTTGTATGGCCTCATTTTTAGTTTTCAAGAATAATACCCAAGTGAATCTTGAATAATCATCCACAATAACAAAAACATAATACTTTCCACCAAGGCTTTGAGTTCTTGATGGTCCAAATAAATCCAAATGAAGTAATTGTAGAGGTTTATTTGTTGAAATAAATTTCTTTTGTTTAAAAGAAGTTCTCACTTGTTTTCCAAATTGACAAGCATCACAAATTTTATCCTTTTCAAATTTTATTTTTGGAAGACCATCAACTAAATCATTTTTAGAAATTTTTGAAATTGTGTCCATGCTAGCATGACCTAACCTTCTATGCCATAACCAAGCATCATTATTAACAATGAAACAATTTTCTACATGATCATTAACATCAATATCAATTGTATAAATATTACCACATCTATTACCAACAAATAATGTCTTATTTTTACTAACATCCTTAATCACACATCTATTAGGCTCAAAAGTAATAAAATATCCCTTATCACACAATTGACTAATGCTAATCAAATCATGTTTTAAACCATGAACAAGCAAAACATCTTTAATAATAGGTGAAGAAAGGTTACCAATATCACCATGTCTGATTACCCTTCCTTTGGCATTATCACCGAAGGTCACATATCCTCCTTTCTTCATGATTAATCTTGAGAACTTGGGGCATCTCCGGTCATATGCCTTGAGTATCCACTATCTAAGTACCACTTGTGTTTGCCACTTTGTCTCTACAATCAACATTCAAGGAGTAACTTTTTGGTACCCAAAAGTTCTTGGTTCCTTGGGGGTTAGTTATGATACTTTTTGGAACCCATATTTGTTTCAAATTAGGATATAGCAAGAATGCACTTTGTGTCCTTTTCTTCCACAATAAGTACATGAATGATTAGGATTATTCCTAGAAGATGCATGAGCAAAATAATTTTTAAAATACTTTTGATTTTTATGAGTTTTATATCCTAAACCTCTTTTATCAAAAACACACCTCTGGTTTTGTAACATAGAATTCAAATTTTTTGTGCTTTTTGTAAAACTATCAACAATATTTCTTAAGTCATTATTTTCCTTTTTCAAAATAGCATTTTGTTTCTCCAATTTATCAAAATCCTTTTGTTTTAAAATGTCATTTTCAGTTTTTAATAAATGTATTTGACTTTCCAAACTTTCAAAATCTTTTTGCTTTAAAATTTCATTTTCATTTTCTAAAGCTTCATTTATTTCTACCAACTCTTCTAATTGAGATAACATGATTTTTGACTTCTTTTTGAAAGCATTGATTTTTGAATTTTGCTTATCAACTTGTACATGTAAATTTTGGAATGCTTCAAGTAATTCATCATATGAAAGTTTAGGATCATAGTTTAGAATACTTACCTCATCTTCACTTAAAGCCATGAAGCACATGTTTGCCACTTCGCAATCTTCTTCTTCGGTGGAGCTAGCTTCACTATCATCCCAATTTGTGGCTTTCATTGCTTTGGATTTCTTGTTTTGACTCTTGAAGTAAGGACAATCCATCTTTACATGTCCCGGTTTCTTGCACTCATAGCAAATGACTTGATCATTTTTCTTATCTTGCTTTGAGCTTTGCCCTTTGTACTCCCTTCTAGAATTCTTCTTGAATCCTTGGTTTCTTCTAATCATCTTTTTTAGCTTTCTTGTGATGAATGCAAGATCTTCATCATCTCCTTCATCGTCGGACTCATCATCTTCTTTTGTTGAAGATTTGAAAGCGATATTTTTCTTTTTCTTGAAATCTTCTTCATTCTCCTTCAAAGTGATTTCATGAGTCATGAGAGAACCCATAAGTTCTTCTAATGGTAGTTTGGTGAGGTCCTTTGCTTCTTGAATTGCCGTCACCTTTGGCTCCCAAGATTTTGGTAGACACCTAAGAATCTTTCTCACCATTTCAACATTAGAATAAGATTTACCAAGAGATTTCAAACTATTAATAATATCCGTAAATCTAGTAAACATTTCAGAAATTGATTCATCCGATTTCATCTTAAAAAGCTCATAACTATGAACTAGCATACTAATTTTGGATTCTTTAACTTGACTAGTTCCTTCATGAGTTACTTCAAGTGTGTGCCATATTTCTTGTGCCGTAGAACAAGTAGATATTCTATTAAACTCATTTCTATCTAGAGCACAATATAACACATTCATAGCTTTAGCATTCAAACTCAATTTCTTTTTATCATCTTCACTAAACTCTTTAGGTTCTTTAAGCATGCATTCCCCATTTTCAATTTTGGTAGGAACAAAAGGTCCTTCCAAAACAATAGACCACAAATCATAATCAAAAGATTTCAAGAAAATACTCATTCTAGTTTTCCAATAAGAGTAATCACTTCCATTAAAAAATGGAGGTCTAGAGATAGAAAGTCCCTCAACATATGAAGTTGAATTAAAAGTTGCCATAGCTCAAAATCGATTAAGATTTAAAAAATTGAGCAACCTTGCTCTGATACCACTTGTTGACCCAGGTATGGCAACCCAAGAGGGGGGGTGAATTGGGTTTTTATTTATCAAAACGGATTTAGAAAACTTTTCTTTGAAAGATCAAAATTATTTAACTCTTTCTTTGAGAATAAAGGTGAAGAAGATGAAAATAGAATGCAATCAAGAGAATAGCAATAAAGAACAATCACAAGTGCAAGTAAATGTAAAGAGGATAGGGATAGAGAGAGTGCAAACTCAATTTACGTGGTTCGGCAAACCTTGCCTACGTCCACGGGCTCCTAGCTCCACGAGCTAAGCTTTCCACTAAGTTGTAGAAATCTTTACAACTTGCTTGATGAACAACCTCACCAAGACTTTTTCTTTCAACTCTTGATAACACCACACCAAGAGTTCTTCTTGATGAACAACCTCACCAAGGCAACTTCCTTCAACCCTTGATAACACCACACCAAGAGTTCTTCTTGATGAACAACCTCACCAAGGCAACTTCCTTCAACTCTTGATAACACCACACCAAGAGTTCTTCTTGATGAACAACCTCACCAAGGCAACTTTCCTTCAACTCTTGATAACACCACACCAAGAGTTCTTCTTGATGAACAACCTCACCAAGGCAACTTCCTTCAACTCTTGATAACACCACACCAAGAGTTCTTCTTGATGAACAACCTCACCAAGGAAAGAGTTCTCTCAAAGATAACTTTTATCCTTTACAAGAAGATCTCACTCTCACCACAATACAAGAACAAAGTAAATTTTTACAACAAACGTACAACTCTCTTTAAAGAGTAGATAAAGAATATAAAAGCTCTCTAGACTTGATATTTCTCTTGTTTTTTGCTTGATAGATGTTCTCTTGCTCTTCTTGTCTTACTGAATGCATGGGAGAAGGGCTCTTTTTATAGGCAAATGAGATGAACTTGAACAAGTGAAGACACCATCTCCAAATTTTCTGCCCATCATAAAAATTGTAATCTTGTCTACCATTTTTGTCAATGTTCAGTTTGAAATTTGAAAATATACAAAACATAAAAGATTTGCACGTTTGAATAATCTTTCCAACGCATCAAGAATCAAGTCATTTGGATATCTGTAGCTCAAGATATGGCCAAAACACCATTCAGTGCTCATGTGACTTGATTTTTCTTTCTCGTGTCAGTCCACCAAATTGAATGATAATTCTGTCAGCCTTCGGTTTAAAATTTGAATTTTGTCAAAACATAAAAGATCTGAATATTTGAATAAGCTTTCGAAAACATTAAGAATCAAAGCATTTGGATATCTCTATCTTAAGATATGGCCAAAACACCATTCGGTGCTCATGTGAGTTGATTTTCTTCTCTGTGTCAGTCCATCAAATTGCATGTCAATTATGCCGGCCTTCTGTTTGAAATTTGAATTTTTTCAAAACATATGAAATGTTCTTCATTAAGTCATATTTCCAATGCCATAAGAATCAAGTCATTTTGATTTTTCTATCTCAAGATATGTCCAAAGGAGTATTCAGTGCTCATGTCAGCTGCTTCCATTTGTCTTTCAATTTGCATAATGATTTGGACAACCTTGCACTTGAAATTTGAATTTCATTAAAACATATGAAATGTTATAAATTGAGTAAGCTTTCCAAAGGCTCAAGAATCACATCATTTGGATATTTGTAGAGATATATATGACCAATTGATTGAACATTGCTCATGTGTCACATTCCTTGAGTCAATCCTTGTTCTTAAACTTTGGTGCCTTTAACATGTAGTCTTCTCCTTAGCTTCAACACTTCATTTTAATAAGCCTCTTCTTGATTTTAAAATTATTTCAATGATCTTACTCTTGCACATAAATAAACATGTTAGTAAATCTCAATTAATCAATGTGTATTGTTATCATCAAAATTATCATGTAGCCTTAGGGCTAACAGGAACAATAACGCGATACTGAAAATAAGTTTGACACTTGACAAAACAACAACGCAACACTGGAAACAAGTTCGACAACAACACTCGACACACAGATACTAACAATCTCCCCCCTTTTGGCAACTTGTGATGAAAGCACTAAACTGTTTCTCGTAAAAATAACATGTGAGCTGTTACACAAGGGCATATCAGAACACTGTTATAATATGTATATCCTGCAAGACGATTAACAATGAAATCATGACCAGATTAGAAACAAAGGAAACATGATATTAGATCATGCAAACCATTCATCAAACAAAGATAAAACATAAACACATATATCATCAAAATAGTTTGAATGCATCCATATAAGCATAAGGCCTTACTCCCCCTTACTTACAACCCTGGAGAAGAAGTAGTCACCAAAATATCAAACTGACATAAAAGAACCTAACAAAAAAAAATTCTTCTCTCCTTCTCCCCCTTGATTTCAGCACAAGTGCCAAAAGCACTAACGAAGTCTTGGAGACTTTTGAACTGGTAAGGAAGAGGAACTGTCAGGTTTTTTGGATCGGCCAGCCTTTGTTTTGTATCACTTCGTGGTGGTAGTAGGTGTTGGCTGCTTAGAAGCGGCAGGAGCAGGTTGCTCTTCAACTGTATTAGAGGAGGTGGCAGTGACTTCAGTAACAATTCTGCGAATCTCCCTGTCACGTTTTTTTGCATTGGTTTTTGTTGTGGTTAACTTAACAGCAGTTGGTGGAGTGGGAACTAATGGAACTTTGGCTGTTGTAGCTGGTGGAAAGGTAGTGTGTTTTGCCCCTGATTGGGCTGCAGGAGATGAGGTTCGATCTTTATAAGGTGGGGATTGTGTGAATGGTAAAGAGGTAGTATGCTTTGCTCTAGGGAGTGAAGAGACAGTAGGGCCATGTTCAACATTTGGTGAAGATTGTTTTATTGCGGTTTCAAATTTTGTTTGTTCTTCTAACAGTGACTCATCCTGTAAAGTGGGAGCTATGGAGTCAAGTTTCTTTTTTAAGTTGTCAGATGATGTCTTCACCTTGTCATCTTTCCTCTTTCTCTTCAAGATTCTTCCCTGAGCAATTGACTTGAGTTTCTTTTATTTTGGCCATTGTTCTGCTGTTACATCTTTCTCAACAGCAGTTTATGAAGCTGGTTCTGCTGTTGGCATATGTTCAATTTCAGTAGGCATAAGAGCATCAGGAACTGGTGGGGGATCATCTGTCTTCTCAGGAGCTTCATGTTCAGTCTCCATTGGCTGCGACTCCTCTGCTGGACCACAGTGCCTTGCAAATCTTACCTCCAAGACAAGCTGTCTTTCTTTGATAGCTTTTAAATCCTGTACAACTTCAGCCAAAGTAGAATTGATCAAAGTAAGTTGTTCTGCAATATTGTTCATTTGATTTTTCCTGACCCTCTTGGGTTTCGGTTCAGGTGCAGGTAAGTCAGATTTGTCATGCAATCTTTGAAGAAATCCTTTTGTAATAGGTTTAGACAGAATTTCAATTTGTTCATGAGAGCTCATTGGGATGCTGTTCTTCTGTGCAAGAATCCCTTGAATCAAACAGGGAAACATAAGCAGATAATAATCAAAGTGATAAGATCTAATCTGTACAATTGATCTATAGGCTAGCAAACCAAAGTTAATTGGATGATTTGTGCCTAAACAAAATAGAATTTTCACTCTATCTTCCCAAACTTGATTTTGGTGGGAAGAAGGAAGCTAATTAAACTGAGCTACCTTATGCAACACTCGATATTTCTTTCTAAGATACTGCTGGTTTATACCATCTCTTAATTTTCATTCAATATCTGTTCGACCAATCAATTTCTTAACAACTTCAACCATGTTAAATTCTTCATCTAATGCATGTAAGCTACCTATGGGAATGCCTAGGAAAGTGTTTATGACATTTGGAGAGAACTTAACAAACTTTCCTCGATAATAAACTTTGTGATACAGAAAGCTTTTAGGATCATCAATGGCAGATGAGATGTTTGCATAAAATTCCTGAATTAAAGCCTTCACAGGGGGTAGGAAGTTTGTTACCATACGAGTCCAGTAAATAGACTCAATCATCTCACTCAGCCCATAGGAGTTGAAGTCCGACAGTTTCATCGGCCTTGCCATCTGCAGATTCTGTTTTGAAGTGAACTTCACAAACTGTTGTTTGATGGTACCCGTGATAAATTTGTTGTGCTTTGGCTTAACTTTATCTTTCATCCTCTTCACTGGAACTAACTCGTCCTCGCTCCTGGTTGGATCAGTTGCGATCTCATCATGTGCTTGTTGCATCAGAGATGACTGAATGCTGTCACTCTTGTTGTAATTGGAGTCGCTAAGAGAAGATGAAGAACTGACCGGCTTTGTTGAATCAGAGGAGGTCGCCATGGTTAGGGTGACTGGTCTGCAAAAAAGTTTCAGAATAGGGAAAGAGAGAACGAAGACGAGGAATTGTGGAGAAGCTATTTGTTAAAGGATGGTATGAATAGAAAAAGCCCTAAATCGATTTTGAAATATACTTGGCTTTTAAAAATTAATCTGGTTTTTTAACAAAATTTAATGTGAAGTCTATTTCCAAAACCATTTCATAACTTCCATTAAAAGTCAGCAATTCAAATTTGATTCCAATTTGAATAAGGAATTCTAATAGAATTAGGATTCCCGCCACTGAGACTTCTCCCTCTCAATTCAATAATGCTGACATGGCATTTTGACTCATGGACACACAAGAAACTTAAATTTTGGGTAAGCACAAAAGACATTGTTATGAAAGACGTAATAGAACATAGTTAACAATAACATAACAGTAATATCTGAATTATCATATGAATCATTCTAAGAAAGCATATTTCAAAGCTGTGTAATTTTCACTTGAAAGCTATTTTTCTTCATGATTCAATTGAGTGATCAACTTGAGCATGCCTCTTAAACACAAAAAAATTGATTTCAATGTGAATTTTTCTAGATTAATACAGGAGCTTTCACACAATATAGAAGTAGCCCTTTTCATAAGGGTAGGTAACCTCAATATATTTCCCAGATACCCTGAAGTTTCTCTTAATTATGGCTTTCACACATCATATATTGGTAGCCCTCTCCGTATTTTAAATCAGTATCTTATTATACACAAATTTGATATCACAGCTCACACATGTTAATTTAGAAGAAAACTTATCATACTACAGATATGAATAACATAACAGCATACTATGTTCATTCATATAACTGAGAGATGCCTAAGGCTTTTCTTAGATTTTCAAATCTTGTTGTATCCAATGCCTTAGTGAACAAGTCAACCAATTGTCTATCAGTGGAGATGTGTTCAATGTGTATCACCTTAGATTTTACTAGTTCCCTTATAAAATGGTATCTAATATCAATGTGTTTTATTCTAGAATGCTGAACAGGATTTTTGGAAATATTTATAGCACTAGTGTTATCACAAAACACAGTTATAGGCTTTTGTTCAATACTATAATCACTCAACATTTGCTTCATCCATAATAGTTGTGTGCAACAACTCCCTGCTGCTATGTATTCGGCTTCAGCAGTAGACAAAAAAATAAAATTCTGCTTTTTGTTGTGCCATGAAACCAAGTTAGTACCAAGATAAAAACAACCTCTTGAAGTGCTTTTTCGGTCATCTGCATTTTCTGCCCAATCAGCATCACTAAACCCTGCAAGATAATCATTTGTATCTTTAGAAAACCATATCCCATAGTCATGTGTTCCATGAATATACCTGATGATTCTCTTAGTTGCTACAAGATGTGATTCCTTTGGATTTACTTAAAATCTTGCACAAAGTCCTACACTAAAGCACAAATCTGGTCTGCTTGCCGTGAGGTATGCAGGCTGCCAATAATAATTCTACACAAACTTGCAACAACATCTTTTCCTGCATTGTCTTTTAAAAGTTTAAGGTTAGTACTGATAGGAGTTTTCATTGGTTTTGCATTCTCAAGTCCAAATTTCTTTACAAGATTTTTAGCATATTTTGATTGAGATATGAATAACCCATCATTCATTTGCTTATCCTGTAATCCAAAAAAGAAATTTAATTCTCCTACCGTGCTTATCTCAAACTCTTTCTTGCTCTGGGTTTTCATCATGTCATCTGGTGTTCCAATGATAGAACTTGTTGGATGTGCCTTCTGAATCCATGTGGGAGGATCTTTCTTTTCATTTTCATTCCTGATTAAATTTCTGTTCAAACCTGAGTTGTCAGATGTTACTGTTACGTCGGGTATAACAGCAGCTGTTTCCTCTTTCACAACAGCATCTTCCTTTTTGTTGCTGCCTAAATCTGTTTTTTCTGAATCTTCTGTGAAGCTGGTTATCCTTTCCTTTTGTGAGTACTTTGCATAATCATCAAGATTATCAAATACTATATTTGCAGATTCCATGACAGCCTTAGTTCTCAGATTGTAAACTCGAAATGCTTTGTTGTTTTGTGCATATCCCACAAAGACTCCTTCAGCCTGATCGTTTTCTTCACTTGTCTATCAGTGAACCTGCTCTGATACCAATTGATAGTTCTGGAAGTATGCAGTTATAACACATATAAAAGTGAACTGTGATGTAAATTGACACAGAAGGATTTTACATGGTTCGGTTATAAAACCTACAATCACGGACAGCTATAGAGCTGCAATTCACTAAGTTCTTGTTTGTACAATCTTTAGAACCTTTTACAGTGATGACTCACTCTCACACACTGACCTAATCTTTGACAAACAAAATCCCGCCAAGATCTTAAACTCTAGTGACACTGCCCACTATTTGTCACAGATAACTTAACAACACACTGTTAAGTTATACATAACAACCGATGTCTAATGTTGAATTATATAAACACTTAACCCGCAAGTTATCCCAAGTGTCTACTAACTCACATAGACTTATTCAACAACTCATGTACGATTTTTACTGCTCATACATGAATCAAAGACTCAAAGAATCAAATTAAAGAAGCATCCCATTTTGCGTTGAAGCTCTTCTATTAATTCATAGAATGCCAGAATCAAGACTCTCTCATTACCAAATCAGCTAACCAGTTTTAATCTCTCTTCCACGTCTGTTCTTCACCTGGTTATTACATGAAATATATATAGTGAGAGGCCTAGACGAAATCTCCTAAAAATCTTGTAAAAGATTTAATCAAAATCACATTAGAATTAGGAGAAATAAAATAAGAAGTGATTAAATATCTAAAGAGATTAGGATAAATAAATAATCTCCTATTCTAATTAGGATAAAAGATTTTATCCTAATTTTAGGAGATATTTATGAATCAAATACTTCCTAAAATATAATTCTAGAAACAGTAGACTGATCAAAATAATATTCTTGCTTCATCAAAAGTTGATAAAAACATAACATGTGCATGGCACATGCATGTTGTCATCGAAAATTCGTCATCAGCATTCTCTGCCCAAGTGCTCAACACAGTATTCGACACTCGATAGTCAATACTCAACATGCAACAAGTTTGACATAATAGTTTCATCACAAACGATCTCTGCACAACTGCTCGACACTTGACAGTCAATAGTCGACACTCGACACGCAATGCATACAAGCTTGACATGCAGATAAACTCGACACGCATATAATCTTGACAACTCGAACTCGTCACTCGACAATCTCGACAACTCGACATTAACTCATCACTCGACAATCTCGACAACTCGATATTAATTCGTCACTTGACGAAACAACAATGCGATACCGAAAATAAGCTCGACACTTGACAAAACAACAACGCAACACTGGAAACAAGCTCGACAACAACACTCAATACACAGATACTAACAATACTTAGCACATTCATCCTTGGAACTTCATGCTTATTCAGATAATGATTGGGCAGGGAACCCTGTTGATAGGAATTCAACCACTAGCTATTGTTTCTTCATGGGTAACTCTTTGATTTCTTGGAGAAGTTAGAAACAAACAATTGTTTCTCATTCCAACACCGAAGCAGAATATCGTGCACTACCTGATACTACTTCTGAACTATTGTGGTTACACTGATTACTTGAGGACTTGGGATTGACATTGCAATCTCCAACCAAACTTCATTGTGACAATCAAAGTGCTATTCAAATTGCTCACAATGATGTTTTTTATAAGCATACCTAATATATTGAGATAGATTGTCATTTTGTTCGTCATCATCTACAGAAGAAACACTTGTAACTTTGTGCAATCAATACTCAGGATCAGTAAGCTGATATATTCACCAAGTCTTTATATTCTAGACGATTTAATATCTTAATTTTTGAACTGGGTTTCGGGACACTACCTTCATTTTTTTTTTTTTTTTTGGGAGGGGGAGGGGGTGGCGGGGGGCGGGGGAGAGGGACGGAATGGATTGATTGATTAATTATTGATTAATTGATTTGTAATTATCTTTGTAATTATTCCTTGATTGTATCTTCCTATTTTGATTCTCTCACATGTATATATACCCTTGTTGTACGCTTGATTTTACGTTTTCTGCAACAAGTTAGGTCAATTCGAGATTATCAAGCTCAATTTAAAGCTTTATTAGCCAAAGTGGGGTATCTTCCTCAACCATGTCAAGTGGGGTGTTTTACCAATGGTCTAAACGAGCTAATTTGAACAGATGTAATGGCTAATAGACTAGCCACTCTTTCCCATACAATCGGACTAGCTCGATTGTATGAGGCTCGTGATGTATCACATAAATGGACTGCGACAACCTCTCAAGCTAGAGCAATTCCTTCACAAGCAGCCACAACCAATGACAAAAATGTTCCAGCAAGAGCTATGAAAAGAATGACGCCAAAAGAATTAACTAAAAGAAAAAGAAAAGGCCTTTGTTTCATTGTAATGAAAAATATGGCCCAGGCCACGTATGTTTTGTGATTCAAGCAAGTTGGGAAGATAATGATGAGGATGTGGAAATGGAGATAGAAGCTGATCATATTGAGCAACAAAAATGAAAATGCCTCGAGAATCTTTAAGTATAATTATCATGTATCACAACGTCAGAGGTAGGCTTACTAGGCTTATTGCTTGAATTTTGAGAATCCTTAAGTATAATTATCATGTATTCGATTTTTTTGTTAACATGCATACTAATAAATAATTAAAAAGAATGTTAGGAGCTGGAAAGAAAACGAATCTTGCAGGAGGTGTCCTCCTGATTTGAAGGAGGTGAAGGAGAAGCTATGTTTGCTAACTTAAACACAAACAAAGGAAAAGCCTTAATCAAATAGTTCAATTTATATGCCCTAAAATTAAGATGATAATTATACTTAAGGATTCTCAAAATTCAAAGTTCTCAACATGAAAAAAAATTGAAGTACATACCATGGACATAATCCCGACATTACCATATCACTTACTATGTCATTCCATTATCAATTTGATGAAATGTGCATCACTTAGCTACATAATTTCAAATGGAAGTTTGAAAAATTTTATGGAGTATCACAACTTTTTTGGTAATTTAAATAAAAAATAATCTTTTACAGTTGTCTTCATTAAATGCTTTTGTTTTACTTTTGAAAAGAATAATAGCTTTCAAAATATGATCTACCAAATACCTTGCAACATATTTTATAAACTGATTATTTTTGCAACATAAAGCTTATTATTTTTTAAGCTATAGTAATCCCTAAATTGCCTAATAATAACTAAACATAGAGAAATATTTTATAAGTCATAGTACACAAAATCATTTTTTTCATATTATAAAGAACTTTTTTCATTGAACTCATCTGATAATTTTGAATAATATAGCATATAAAAAAATCTCAATTTTTTATTTAAAATAACATGTCTAACTAGTTTCTTTCTTTGAACTCATTTTAATAATTTGAATAATATAATGCATCTCAAAAAAAAATTCAAATATTTTATTTAAAATAACATGTTTAACTTTTGTCTTTCATTGAACTCATTTTGGTAATTTGAATTATATAATGTATCTTTAAAAATATCATAAATTTTCTGTTTAAAAAAAAAAAAACTTTTTGGTGCAAACATGTAAATTACAACTCATGTGGTAAATGATATTTCCATGTCAAATCGCATTACTTAGATAAAAGATTTGAAAAACCACGTAGAATGTCTAGTATTTATATTAAAAACTTTACACATTTTATCATTGTTTTTTCATTCTATTGATAATAAAAAATGCTTCCCAATCTCCACATACAAAAGACTATACACTTATTGAGGGTGAAGTCATAGCATAAATTAAAGACACTACTGTTCTTAAAAATTCATCTCGAATCTTATCTCAAGCTATAATTTTATCCCATTGATAACTGATAAATGCTATATCACTTGAGATGATGATTTGAGATAAACATTTGGGAGGAATAATATTACTTAGTTTACTTTAAAGTGAATCCTTCCAAGTATCCAAGATGGACTGTTGACGTTTGACTATCCAAATTGACTATTCAGTCTACAAAGGAAGTGCATTTACACTGAATTGATCATGCTAAATATGTTTGGTCTTGTTGGGAAACTATATGTTGGCATCTTATTAATTTCATCCAAAAGAAATCAAATTAATTGTTCACATTTGTTGCAGGGAATTATCATATTGTTATTTGACTTTAGTTATGACTTATTTCTACGCAGGATATTTTTAATCTTTTTAAATCAAAGTTTTATTTGATGATTTGATGATTTTTTATCTCTCTAGTTTTACTTTTTTGTCCTGATATTGATTAATTTTCATAACTTTTAAATTGATCATTTGATTATTTACATTCTACTCAGTGTAATCAGTTTTTTTCAGAGTATGACTATGTTCAACTTAGTGCTTGACTCAGTGGCTTACATTCAACTCAGTTTACATTGAAGTAAATTAGTTCTTGCAATCAAAGCTATCAATATTGATTCATAGATAAAATTAATCACTTTCACTCCATATGCTGAGGCTATGCAAATCAAATGTAGTTCAACAAGCTAGTGATCAGCTTATGAGGTCTATCATCTAATTATGAAGCTACCTATATGAAGCATATTCATTGACATTGAAGATCATCAAGTCAGAGAGATAGAATCTTCAGATAGATTTGTGTTTATCTGCAGATCATTTAGGTTGATAAATTAATTATCAACTCTTGATGAAACTCTTAATGACTCCGTTTTCAGTTATAGAGACAGGAGTTTTCTTTGAGAGAGATTTTTTTTTCACAGTTTGTTGAGATGTATTGAGTTGTCTTCACTTCTATTATTCTTGATTAATTCATTTCATTATGAGATGTGTTTTCAAGATGAGATAATTGTCGCGTACATGTATTTTGGGAAGAACTAATTTACAAAATAGATGCATTAGAACAAAGGGAGTCTGTTACAAAGGGAGTTAGTAAATTGTAAGTCCTAGGGTTGTTGTAAGAATTTAAAAACATAGTGAATTTCTTAGGCTTGAATTAGCCTTATCGATTTAGGTTGTTGAATTGAACCACATTAAAATTTTTCTGTCTCAATTATATTGCTTATTCTCTGTTGCTTATTTATTTGCTTTTATTTTCCTACAAATTAATTTTACTTATAACTACTTTGGTCTAACATTGGTGTCAGAGCACTTCACTGATTTTTCTTTTTCGGTGAGTTCATTGGGTTACGGACTAGAGTATGTATTCGTCTAAAGACAAAGGCGATATTGCTAAACCTCGAATCTTAGATGGTAGCAACTAACCATGTTGGAAGGTAAGAATGAGAGCATTTTTTAAATCCATTGATAACAATGTTTGGCATTTTGTACAACAAGGTTGGATGCTACCTCAAAGAATTGATGCTTTGGGTGAAAGAGAAAATAAAGCAATCGAAGAATGGATAGCTCAAGAATCCAGTCTGTCCAAATGGAACTCCAAATGTATCAATGCGATTTTATGTTTTATTGATCAAACTCAATTTGGAATCATTTCTAGCTTCACAATTGCTAAAGAGGCTTGAAACATTTTAGAGACAAGAAATAAAGGTACTAATTCTGTAAAATTTTCCAGGTTACTTACTTCTTAGTTTGAAAACTTATCCATGAGTGAAAATGAATCTATTACTGAGTTTCATGCTAGACTGTCTAAAATTACTAGTACATCTTTTTTATTGAAAAAGTTTTCCTAAAGCTGTAATTGTAGGAAAAACTTTGTGATCTTTGGTAGAGAGGTTTCACGCCAAGGTCACTCCAATTGAAGAAAGTAAAGATATGTATAATATGAGGGTTGATGAACTTATTGGTTCTCTATAAACCATATGAAATGCATTGGAAAGCAAAGAAGGCTTTCTGCTCTTAATCAATTGAACATGAAAATAATGTTTTTCTTGATAATGGTAGTGGCAAGAAAATTCCCTTAAGCAAAGATTATGCAAAATTTTTTAAGAAAAATTTTTGGAAAGACAACAAAAATAACCAACCTGGTTTTGCCAAACCAGTTGATTCCAAAAATTTTCTAAGAGAGCCTCAGTGCAAACATCAAATTCAATGTAGAGAGTGTAGTGAATTCGGATACCTTCAATCTAAATGTGCAAACACCAAGAAAAGAAAGAAGAGGTGTTGAATGCCACATGGAGTGAAGATGATTCAGAAAGTGACTCAAAATCAAAATGCACTAGCAACTTTGTTTCCTTTTCTAGGAGAATGCTTTGTAAGGACAAAGAGATTGATCAAAATGATTCTTATGATAGAATGTATCTAGTAGAATTGCAAAACATCTATCCAGATTTGTAGAATCAGTGGGTTGAAGAAAAGAAGAAAACTAAAGACTTAAAGAAGGAATTGGATAGACAATTATGTGAAAATCAGAAGAAATTTTGAAGTTGAAAATTGATCTAACAGAAGCTCAAGAATGCATCCAAAAGGTGAAAATTGGTTCTACACAGTTTGATCAAGTACTTGACCTCGCAAGAACAAGTTCTATCAAACATGTTATCGAGCATTAAAAAAGAAAAAACACCTGAAAATGGCTCATCTTCAAAGACAATGTTTCTCATAGGTTCTTCACCTAAAAACTCTACTACAAAAATTAAAAGAACTCCATATAAAGGTTTTTACATATGCTTCTAAAAAGGTTTTTACATGAGAAAAATATAACGTAAATATTTCTAAAATTAAAAAACAAATGTTTGATACCTCAGACTTATAAAAAAAGCATAGAAAAGCCCATATATTAGGCCTATCTTAATATATTAAATAATACTTATAACACATACTATTCATAAATTTTTCGTAAATTACAATCATAAACAAAATATATTGAAAACAGCCATCAAGCATTAATAGATTAGACAAAATAAATATGCACTCTTTTTATTTCTTCAACTTCTTATCTGTAAGCATATTATTTTCTTTATGTAATTAATAATAAATACCAAGGTGGTTTTTCAACTCTTCATCTGTATTTTTATTAGGGGTGTCAATTTTTGATAGGACACGGTATCCTTACACAATTAATGAATAAGTCAGATTCATGTTGAAGGTGTTATACACACCAACCCATTTAAGGATACAAATAGTTAAATATATTTTGTTAATCCTTGAGTTGAAAATCCATTTAATGATATAAATTGTTACCTACTTACAACGTATACATTATAAAACTAAAATTTTTGTATTATGAAGTAAATGAATTTATATAATAGTAAATTAGGATGATTTTAATTAATTTTTTATACTAAGAATTGTTTATATTCTAAGAATAATTTCATTTGATATAAATATATTGAATATGATATATTATGCATAAATAGGTTAAACAATTAAGTAAATTAGGTAAATTAATATGACATGATTATAATACGTAGATGACATGTTTAGTAACTGTGACATATCTATGTTTTATGTCTTACCATGAATAATTAAATGGATCAACACGCATGACACCTCTAATTCTCATAAAGCTCTATTGCCATTACGAAAATAGCAAGTTCAATTTTTTTTTTTTGGTAGGTGGTTTCTAACTCTCAATCTATATTGTCATAAACGTTATTGCCGTTTTCAAAATAGTGATATATTGCCATTGGTTGCCACCATCATTTAAAAGAGTTTATTCAATCACTAATAAACTCACTTGAAGTGACTACCAAATGGCGCCAAAACAAATTAAGAGAGCTAGCTTTTTGTATAACCCAAAAAAAAAAAAATCCTCTTTTGTTTGATAGACTTGCTCAAATAAATGTACTCTATACTCAATTGAATTTTATTGCAAAGAAAATTATATGGTATGTTAGGAGATTGAGCACTCCCACCGTAGCTCAAATAAAAGACAAGAAACAAATTGTTATGTTAAAAATAATAATTTGTGTGGCATTGTGTTTCACAGTAAATAAAATAAGGCAATAAAAAAATAAAGGCACAAAAATTTAACATGGTAAAACCCTCAATTTGAGGAAACCTCTATGGGACAAGACCGAAAATATTTTATTATGACAAAAATATTACAATCTCTCTCACAATTAGAATGGAGGAGATAACAAGAGGGAAAGAAGAGAGAAGCTTAATACATAACCTTGGGACAAGAATAAGAGGAGGAGGGGACTCTATTATATAGCCAAGCCTCCCCACTTTATTTTTGATTTCCTACCGATGTGGGATTGTGTACAAGGCAAAAATGTCTTCACACTTCACATTCTCCCACTTGAAGACATTTTTCCTTTTAACCTTATCTCTACACATATTGCTCACGTCTCTAACAGGCCACAAGACGTTCTACACTAGATGAACTTGTCAGTATTGATTGGTTTTGTCAATGCATTTGCTATGTTGTCCTTCGTGTCGATTTTTTGGATATCCACTATTCCATCTTCCACTACGTCTTGTACATAATGATATTGAACTCTTATGTGCTTCGTCCTTGAATGAAAGGTTGGTTTCCTTGTGATATGCAAGGCACTCTGATTGTTACAAAATAAAGAAATCTTCTCTTGTTTGTGCTTGAGTTCCTCCAATAACCTTTTGATCTAGACAGCTTCCTTGCAAGCTTGTGTAACTGTCATATAGCGTGCTTCTGTTGTAGATAGAGCCACAACAGTTTGTAGTTTTGATACCCAGCTCATATCACCTCCTACAAATGTAAACATATAGCCTGTAGTGGACTTTCTTTTGTCAAGATCTCCTGCAAAATCTGAATCAACATAGCCATTAACAATGAACTCTGATCTTCCATAGCATAGTGTAGCATCAGAGGTCCCTTTGATGTATCTGGGGATCCTCTTGACAGAATTTCAATGCTCTTTCTTCAGATTGACCATGAATCTACTGACCGCTCCTACTGCTCATATAATGTCTAGTCTTGTACAAATCATAGCATACATTAGGCTCCTCATTGCTGATGCATAAGGTACTCGAGACATTTTCATCCTCTCCGCTTTATTACTAGGACTCATACTTGAGGATAATTTATGATTAATAGGAAGTAGGGTGGAAATTGGTCTACAATCTTGCATGTTAAGCGACGCAAGATTTTCTTCAAGTAGTTCTTTTGAGATAGCCAAATCTTCATGTTTTGTCTATCTTGGTGAGTTTGTATCCTTAGAATCTTGTTTTCCAGTCCTAAATCCTTCATTTCAAAACCCCTAGCTAACTGTGCCTTTAATTCTTTGACCTGATTTGTTATGGCCTACTACTAACATATCGTCCACGTACAAAAGCAAAATGATAAAGTCTTTCTCAAACCTCTTGTAATACGTACAATGATCTGAACTGAGTCTGTTTTACCCAAGGCTAATGATGAATGAATCAAATCTCTTTTACCAACACCTTGGCGCCTATTTTAAACCGTACAAAGATTTGGTCAACCTGCAAACCAAGTTCTCTTTTTCTTCTTTAATAAAACCTTTCGGTTGGAGCATATAAATTTCTTCGTCAAATTCTCGATGAAGAAATGCAGTTTTTACATCTGATTGCTCTAAGTGTAAGTCAAATGTGGCACACACAGCCAAGACTGCCCGAATTATTGTAAGTCGTACCACAGGATAGAATATTTCATTGAAATCAACTCCATCTTTCTGAGCATATCCTTTGATCGCCAATCTAGCACGATATTGCTCCACTTGATTATCGCCATCACATTTGATCTTATATACCCATTTCTTTCTCATGGTTTTTCTTCCATGTGGTAGTGACACAAGTTCCCATGTCTTATTTTTGTCTAAAGCTTCCATCTCTTCATGCATTGCTGTCATCCATAGAGATGCATCAAAGCTATTTATAGCCTCCTGAAGGTTAAAGGATCCTGATCTTTTGTTAGAAGACAGTATGTAATATTGCTCGCCATTACATACTCTAAATGCTAAGAAGGTTCCTTTCTTTCTCGAGTTGATTGCCAGACTTCAGGTGCTTCTGACACGACTGGTTCTTGATTATCGTGTTCTAGTATTGCGTCAGAAGAAATTGTTTCTTCCTGTACTGATACAGTCTCATCATTTTTCTTCGTGCTATCACTTTTTTCACATTTAAACATGTCTTCTACAAAGACAACATCCCTGCTGATGACAACCTCACGACAATAGGATCCCATAGGCAATATCCGTTTACTTCATCAATATACCCCAAGAAGATACATTTCCTGAATTTTGGATCTAGCTTCATTCTTTCTTGATCATGATACATCACATAAGCAAGACATCCAAAAATATGAAAGGAGGAATAATCAGCTGGCTAACCAGTCCACATCTCCATAGGTGTCTTCATTGCAATTGCTGTTGATGAAGACCTATTTACCAAGTAACAGGCTGTAGTGGCTACTTATGTCCAAAATGTCTTGGGTAGACCCGCAGTCCTTAGCAACACTCTCATTCTTTCTATGAGAGTTTCATTTATCCACTCTGTCACTCCATTTTGTTGTGGTGTGTAAGCAACTATCTTCTGCTGTTTTACACCTTCTTGACTACAAAATACGTCAAATTCCTTGTTGTATAATTCTCTCCCATTATATGTCCTCAAACACTTAATCCTTTTTTTGGATTCAAGTTCCACCTGTGCTTTGAAGGCTTTAAATACAGGAAATATGGCTGACTTGTTCTTGATGACATACACCTAACATATCCTAGAATAATCATCCATAAACAATACAAAGTAGTTTGCTTCTCCTAGGAATGTAATTGGTGATTCCAAAACATCAAAATGAATCAAGTCTAGAATATTTTTACTCCTAGCAACAGATCTACTAAATTTCAATCTACTCTGCTTGCTAATAACACAATGCTCACAAAATGGTAAATTTATAGTTTTAATTCCAGGAAGCAGTTTTTGATTAGAGAATCTTCAAACCCTTTTCGGACATGTGGCCAAGTCTTTGATGCCATATCATAGACAATTCTTCTCTAAAACTAGCAATAGCTATTTCTGGCTCCTGAACAATTACTCCATTGAGCATGTATAGGTTAACAACAATCTTTTCTACCTTCATTACCACAAGCACACCTTTTACAACCTTCAAGGTCCCATTTTTCGTATGGAACTCACATCTGAGGTCATCCAACTGTCCCATTGATAGCAAATTTTTCTTCAAGCCATTCATATGTTGTACATCCTAGATAGTGCGAATCATACCATCAAACATTTTTACTTGACAATTCTAATACCAGCAATCTTTAAGGCACGATCATCACCCATGTACACAGACCCTTCTGAGTAGGCTTATATTGATAGAATCATTCTCTCTTAGAAGTCATATGCCATGTTGCTACTGAATCAATTAGCCAAATATTAGCAAACCTTTTTTTGCCTTTCATAACTATTGTTGCCTCGCTGAACAAGATTTCGCCATCCCCTGAAGTACTTGCTACACAACCCTGAGATCCTGATGACTCAGGTCCTTTTCCTTTGTTGTTTCATTCTCCATTTTTCTTAAGATGCCAACACTCCTTTTTATGTGTCCTTGCTTACCACAATGGTAGCATTTAACAAGCTTTTTCCTTTGGACTTTTCCTTGTTCTGATTATGACTCCCACTGCAGCCATGTTCCCAAGATCTCTCTCTGTTGGCTGTTATTATTCTATCATCCTTGTTTTTACGTCTGCTTTCTTCTTCTGAGACAGCAGCTGTAACATCATTAAAGACTAGAGATGACTTCATCAAACCATTTGCCAGGTTAAGGATGATATTATCATATGAATCAGTAGACTCTGAAGTAGAAGCTCAGCACATTCCTTCTCTTCTATATTATGCTCCATCATTGAGAGCTAAGAGAACAACGTCTTTAGAGTGTTTATATTTTCAGTCATCGGAATGGTTTCTGACATACAAAGAGTGTACAGCTTCCTTTTGAAGAAAATTTTGTTGTGTAAAGATTTGTCTTCATATAGGCTTGTCAACGTATCCCAAATCTCCTTTAGAGATAGGTTCAGGAAGTTAGGTACAAGTCTTTCAACTCGTCTGGATATAAATCCGGCCTCCACTTGAAAATACCAAATAGGAATAGCTCGTGTTGTTACTTAGTTTGCTTAAGTGATTGATTTTATGCGCGCATTCCATTTTATCTTCATTAGGTATGTTAAGTGATTATTCAATCAAAACAGTTATATATTCATACAAAGAAAGAGGAAGGACAGTAGATTACATTTCCTTTCATACATGGGGGAAAGGGAGAGCATTACAACATTGTTATTCGACAAAAAAATATTCCATCTATTGATCATTCATTCTAAGTAATGGTCCCTCACCATCAATGTGAGTCTACCATCACTTCATGACATCGCACAATTATAATTCTTTAATATTCAAACATTCATATATAGACATAGACAAATAAATTATAAGTCAAATAAAGCCATAATCTAATATCATGGCTTCCAACCTAGATTTTGATAAATTCTATCATGGTAATTCTATCTATTGCTTATTCCAGCACAATTCACATCAATTATCATGGCATTTCTAGCCTAGCAAGTCATTTATGGCACATTCTAGCCTAATCATGGCATTTCTAACCTAATTCAAACAATTGAAATCAATAATAGCTATTCTAGCTCAAACGAGACATTAAAGGGCAAAACAATAATTCTTACCTATTCTATGTTATTTCCTAACATTCATTAAAGAATATAAATTTTCCTAGCATGATTCTAATCATGTGTTCTTACGCATGATTCTAAACATGTTCTCCTAGTCATGATTCTAAGCATTCATAAAGAAAGTAAATTCCTAAGCATGATTCTAAAAAAGGAAGGATTGCGAACTTACCTCGACACACTTATCCATCTTGCAAAACAAATTGGGTTAGCAAAATTAATAATAACCCTAGCATACTTATAAGCATCAAAATAAATCATAACATGCTTATTCTAAACATAAATTAACCTAAACATATTTAATTCTAAGCAAGAAAAATAAAGAAAAAAATATAAGGGAGAAGAGAAAACTGCTCTCAAGACGTATTCTTTCTCGATTTAGAGGAATATAAAACGTCTGAAAAAAGTATTAGACTAGAAAGGACTCCTTGGAATTCTCACAAGCGTCTCCTAGAGGGAGAGAAAGAGGATTTCTGGATGCCCTGAGAAGTGTGCCCAAAGTGTGCTTATATAGGTTTCCATGGAGTGAAAAAGTGATAAAATACCAACGTGGGATTCGGATAAACAGTACCACGTGAACAGTGCTGTGTGAACAGTAATGCGTGAACATTGGCCCCTTCCTATTTTACAATTTTGCAATGCAATCCCTTCTGACCTTTGTCTATTCAATTACTTATAACTTTTTGAGTTCAACTCTTATTCATGATCCGTAAATTTTTATGAAAATTAGACATTCGTAGCTTCGTAACTATATATGACTTATTATTAGATTCCGCCTAGATTAATTTCTATAATTTTTTTAAGTCATATATTAGTTTTTGAGACCTTTCACCAACTCTTTCTCACCTTTCCTTTCTTGGCCTCTAAGGGTATTTTGGTTATTTTATTTGCTCGACATTCATCTTCATTCTTTTATCGAGCATCAAAAATTCAGTGTCTACAGCTTACCCCCTACTTTGGAGAGGTTTGTGAGACACAAAAGTGGATAAAGTACTCTTGCTTCATCTTGTTTTCTTCCCTCTCGACATCTTCGCCTTCATTCTTATTCTATCAGACTTTCTCATAATCTCTTTCTCTTCTTCTACTCCTACAAAATGGTTTGTCCAATCAAGGACTAGTGTGCCTATCTAAGGGCTGAGGTGTCCATTCGAGGGCGATGTGCCCATTCAAGAGCTAATTTGCTCATTCAAGGGCAAATGTGCCCATCCAAGGGCTAATGTGTCCATTCAAAGGTTAATGTGTCCATCTGAGGGCTGATGTGCCCATTCAAGGGCTAATGTGCCCATCTAAGGGCTAGAAAGCATCCTTATGATGCTATGATAAAACACTCTTCAATGCACCTATTTCTTAGGGTTTCTACATTCTTCAGTGCGCCTTCTTCTTAGGGTTTGGTAAAACTCTTCAATGCGCCTTTTCTAAGGGCTTCAAACACTTTTAAGTGCACCAACTTCTTAGGATTTTTGACACTCTTTAGTGTGCCTCTCTTAAGGCTTGTACCTATTCTAAGGGCTTAAAACACTCTTAAGTGTACTTACTTTTTAGGATTTCCTTCTCATGGATGCTGCTGAGAAAACTTCTATCATGCACTGCTTTGAGGTCTTTAGACCTTCTCATTCTTCGTGCCTTCAGTTAAGTATTATTTATTCTTCTTTCTTCTTTGATCTCCTCAAACTTTGCATTTGTTGGGTTTCATGCCCTTCTTCTAAGTATTATTCATGCTTCTTCCAGTCTTTGCCCTCATTGCGTTTCATGCCCTTCTTTTGAGTATTCCTGCTTCTATTCTCGATTTCATTTGGTCCACTAGGAAAATCTCTTGAGTTCTTCATTCTCGTATCCATGTTGTTCATCATCTTACTCACTAGAGATCTTTCCCTTGTCTTTGCAAATTACTGCAAGATTTAAACATTTCTCAATGTTGTAAAATCAATTAAAAATTTTGTACCTTATTCAGTGTGCTCTTCAACAAATTGCTTTTTAGTATTTAGAGGAATTCTTCCATGTGATTCCAGTCGAAAATTCTATCACCTGATGTTACTCTACTTTCCTTGTGAGTTGCTAAGCTATTGTTATGGCTGAGTGTTTGTCACCGGTTCTGTTCGAAAATTCTTTTAGAGTCTTAGGATCAATGAAGAATCCTTCTTTTTTCCTTCTTTTTCTTTCTTTTCTCTTTTCTTCTTTTTCTCTTTCTTTCTCTCTTTTCTCTCTTTCTTTTTTCTCTTTTTTTCTCTTCCTTTTTCTCTCTCTTCACTCTTTCTTCTTTCTCTTTTTTCTTTTTCTCTCTCTCTTTTCTCCTTCTTTTTTCTCTTTTTTCTTTTTCTTTCTCTTTTTTCTCTCTTTTCTTTCTCCCTTTGACCTTTTACCCTTTACCTTCGAACTATTTGACTGTGAATCTACTTCTTTTTTCAACTCCTTCAAGCTGAACTTCAAATTTCTTCTTCAAATTCCTTCTTCATGGAGAAACAAAAGAGATTCCTTTTCAAGGTGGACACCTTCTTCGTGGTAGATGCCTTCTTTGAGAGGGATTCCTTCTTCAAGATAAATACCTTTGTCAAGGAAGATGCCTTTTTCGAGGTGGATGTCTTCTTCGAGGGAGATTTATTCTTCAAGGTGGATAACTTTTTCGAGGAAAATGCCTTCTTCAAGGTGGATTCTTTCTTCAATGTGGATGCCTTTTCCGAGGTAGATTCTTTCTTCAAGGTAAACATCATTCTTCAAATGAGATGCCCTCTTTATAATAATTGCTTTTACATATCGTAATGCTTAAGAGAAATCTCGTTGAGATGAAACTGCCTTTGCACATCGTGCTGCTTGATAGGAGTCCCATCGAGGCTAGCTACCTGATTCACACGGCTTGCACATCATGCTAAATAGGGATGGCAATTTGACCCGCTTGGTCCGGGGCCCCGGTGTGGCCTGTAAAAATGGGGTGGGGGGTCCGAGGCAAAATAATTTTGCCCCAGCCAAGGCGGGTTTAGGTTTGGGTCCAACCCCCCGCCCTGTAAAATATAGGGGTGTATTGTAAAATTTTAAAATTTTTTAAGTTATATTTGTTAACTTTTTATATATGTGAATTCTTCATAATTTTACAAATAACACAAATACTTTGACAAAAGTAACATTTTAATTAATAATTAACATCTTTTTATGTATTAACATCAATTTAATCATATTGTAATGACAAAATAAAATATTTATATTTTTTAGTAATTAAATTTGTATAATATATACAATCTTGATATAGATTATTAAGTACTAATTAAATTATTGCAATATTAATAAGATCATTTCGAAAATATATACTTTTAATGTAATCAATTTATTATTTTCTAAATTTGTAAATAGAAATATGATAAGAACAATCTTATAACCTTAAATATATGATTGATCGTAATTTAAATTAATTAATTGAATTATTAATGTTTTATAAATATATATAATGTTAATTAATTGGTATATGTCAATCATTTATTATTATTATTATTAGATTGAAATTGAATCAACATGCTATTGAAAAATTATTTAATTGTATTATTAACTATTTGAAAAATTGTCAATTAACTAGTTTACAAGCAATAATATACTTTTAATATTATTTCCAATAGAGTATATAACATTATTACTAATAAAATCAAATGGTAATTAGTGGTCACTATTTTTTTAAATGATATAACTAATTTATACAATTTCTATTTAGTTTGCATAATGCCAATAAAATGAAAACTTACGTAAACTTTATACAGGGGGACGAGGTTCCAAAAATATAAATTTTATAGGGGTGTGATTACAAAATATAAATATTTAGGGGTAGGGTGGGGCGAGTTTGGATCTCCTCAATTTTTTTTTGCCCCGCCCTAGACCCGCCCCGCCCGATTGCCAACCCTAGTGCTAAATTGAGAAGCCTAATCCAGGTGACTTGTAGATCATGCTACTTTCATTGGTTCTCATTAAGATTGAATTGCCTTATCTACATGACTTGCACATCATGCTACTTTCATTAGTTCTCATCAAGATTGCATTGCCTATCGTGCTGCTTCTGTTAGGTCTCATCGAGACTGAGTTGCATGTCGTGCTACTTCTATTGTATCTCCTCAAGATTGACTTGCACATCGTGCTGCTACTGCTACACCTCATCGAGGTGTTGAGCCCATTTCTTTTATGATTACCCCCGGTATTTCATACTGCATTGTGATTCTACTCGGTTACTTTTGGATTGTATACCATTCTGAATTGTGCTTCCTACGAGAAAAGATTTTATGTTTCATGTAAGCATGATGCCTATCTTAATTATCTTTTCTAACTATGTGCTTCTTACTTGGACTAGACGGGTCATCAACAAATTGAGTGCTTAGAGTGAGGGGGTGAGCATCTTCAGGCCCAGGTTGCTGCTTCTTCAATTAATATTGGCGATGATAAAGGAAGACTGTCAACATCAACCTTTTGTTTTTCCTTTTTATTTCTCCTCATGCCTTCTAATGCCTCTCCTCACATTTTTTATATGTTTGAGGTCATTCTCAAAGGCCTTCCAATCTCTCTTAAAGCTTCTAAGGGACAATGATTAGAAAGGACTCAAATCTATTAGATTCTATAATCCGAAATTTCTTCAACATGTAAAGCTCAACATTCCTTTTCTTAAGGAATGCACAACCTTTTAGGATCCTCATATCTTCTGCTTCAATGGGCAAGAGGTTTGCCCTCTGTATAAGGATTTCTTCACTATACTGAATTGTTATTTATCCAATTCTGAAAATATCTGATCTAGTTAACTCCTTTGGATTCCCAACTTCTACCATAGGCATTTATACTAGAGGTGGTAGAGTGAAATTATCTTTTGTCATGTCTTTGCTTGAAATGATAGATAGGACCTTGTCCTTTGGCTTTGCCTTCTTTAGTTTTACCTTCTTACACAGTTTCTATTGGTTTCACTAAATGGTCTTAGAGATTCACATCTTGTGGCGATCATTCCTCAAATAGGACCTGGTTTCATCATAGTTCCCTTGATTCTATCTAAGACATTGATTGAACTAAGTAAGTTAGGGTTGATCCGAGTCAGAGGTTTGGTGACATCCTTCTTTAGGTTCTTCTTCTAACCTTAAATTTTGCATAAGTTGCCCTTTCGGGTTTTTGACTTAGTGGGTTCTTCTTCTTCTTCTTTTTATTTATGTTCTAATTTTTCCTAAGCCACCCTTTCGGGTTTTCGACTTAGCGAGATTGCCCTAACTTTTGCCAAAGCCGCCTTTTCAAGGTTTTCAACTCAGCAAGTTTTTTCTTCTTTTCTTTCATGCCCTAGCTTTTGCCTAAACTGCTATTTTGGTTTTTAGCTTAGCGGGCTTGCCTTAATTTTTGCCTAAGCCGCCTTTTTAAGGTTTTCAATTTAGCAGGCATTTATTTATTTTTTTTCTTCACATTTGGCTACAAGAGAGGTTGTCCATTCTAGCATCATTTTCTTGCACTTCCTCCGAGATGATTGAGCTATTTCTATCTGTCTTGATTTTCAAGATGGTTAGGGCAATTCTTGACCCCCTTGCTTCTTTTCTTTTTCCAAGATAAATTGGCGGTTCTTTACACCCTGTATAAAAAGTTTAGTATCATCTTGGGGAATTTCTTTATCCAGCTTCAAAGGCATTATTCCTCCTTATTTGTAGACATTCATGCTAGAAAAAAAGGGCTAACTTTTTCCATATATCGTGCTTAATCTTCACTGTTGGTAGTAAAGTTGCTTCTTTAATACCCTTAATGGAAACGGTTGACAGATTTTCTTTTGTCTGACATGTTTTCAATAAACCCAACATCCTCCAATAATAAGTTGAAGTGTTGAATATAAGTTGCGAATCAATTAATTCATATTCAAGTTCCTCAAAGATTTCTCAAATTTAATAGCTCAATGGTAATGCATTGACATCTTGATTGTTCACAATTTCGACTTCATTCGAGATTCTTCGTGTGTGTGTGTATAGCCAATCATACTTCACTTGTTGAAACTTGGATAGCTTTATGCAAATTGAAACTAGTGATCAATCTCTAAAGATAGAAGGACTAACATCAACCCATTTTTCACACCATTCTCCGCTAATGTAGGCTCTTCACAATATTAAGGATCATTAGGGCTTTATCAAGCTTGTAATGATAGGCTAGGGTCAAGGTATGATAAAGGAAACTATAAGGTTATCTTACACATAATCATACAACCATTCTAGGTTTTAATTAATAGCATCAACTTCTTCTCTTTGTATCCCCAAACTTTGAGTTTTCACCCACTATGTTTGCTTTGCTTTTGATTTTGAGTGCCTACACCCCGACACTTTACTCGCAATTGGATTAGCACTCTTTGTTTCTTCTTTTTCTTCTTTTTTCTTCTTTATTTGTTTTCTTTTTTTTTTTCTTCGAGCTTAAAATTACACAAACACTTGTCAACTTCCTTTCATTCTCTCACAAGCATGGCTCTTATTGCTCTTTTCTAGAATGTTCATACGCTATGTAGAGAAAATTTTCTAGTGTTAAGATAAATTTTGTGGTTTGATAAAGAAAATGCTTGATTAGGCTCAATGAGATAGACTAGTGATAATGAAATAGGCGTAGGTCGGCTTGAAAGGCTCAACCCATCCAAATAAGGCCTAAATCACTTCCGGTATGTTGTAATGCCTAGGATTTTTGCCTTGAGTGGTGATTAAAGTGGGTTCTAGAGTCTTATAAGATCTCAACATCAAGCTTTATTCACATAAAGTTTCTTTAAGTGGTATTAAGTTCCATATTCATGGCTATTGTGCTCAAATGATTGAAGAATCAAGAATGAAACTCATCTAACAAAAAGAGTCAAGCATGCAAATAGCACAATCTCATGCATTACCAAAAGTCTATTTCTAATGAGTATCATGATTTTATCAATGATTATGAAAAGAATACACAACTTTCGTATCATCCTTAAGACAAAGCATTTAAAAATATCATTATTCTCTCTCTAAATTTGGAATTCTCCCATTATCGATAAGTCTTTTGTTAAGCATGCACTTGTGCATCATCATTGTTCAACCCGCTGGATTGGTCATATTGCTTTTATTTTTGTTGTTGCTTCTCCTCTGTCGAGCCTCCAAATCTTCTATTTGGATACCCAAATCATACAAGTCTTCAAATGTTTTTGATTGGCAAGCCCTTTAGTCTATCATTCATGAAGGTATGGGCTCCATTAATCACCATGCCGACCTGGTCCTTCCCCATGGCCTGGTGTTCATCTTGGTAACTTTGGCCCTCCAACGAGCTAGACACTCTGAGAAGGTCTCGTTGGGATTTTAACAAGTTATCTCCAAATCCCTCAAGGTTATTACCAGTACGATTTGTTCAGATAGTTCCTCCCATGTAAGGTATTTCTCCTATTTTTACCCTTAGAGTACCTGGTGAAACAGTTGAGGCTGCATGAACAGTTACAATCCCCCTATCCATGTTAAATCGAATCTTCTGATGTAAAGTGGAAGGGACTCCACCCAGTGGATGGAACTATGCTCGTCCCAACAAGGTAGTGAATTTTGTCATGACTTCAATTTGCCTAGTTTTCATTAAGGCTTTGAAAATTCTAATAGCATTCTTTTTTGCATTGCCATAGGCCTTGATCACCATTTCACAAGACTCAAGTTTGCCTTTATTGACCCCATACTTGTGCAATATTTTCATAGGCACAACGTTAATGGTAGACCCATCATCCACCATGAATATGCAAGGAGATATTTTCCTACCAATTTCTACAGTAACAAACAATGGTTTGTTATGGTTCCTTCCTTCGAAAGGTAGATCTTCTTTGGTAAAGGTGATCATAACCCTATCTTTTACCTCTTTGGGGTCTCCTCTAGTTAAGGTGGTTAACATTTCACTAGTAGTAGCAGCCATTGATATCTCAACCTCCACCAAAGCCTTCGTCATGACTTCTCTATGCTTTTTGGGATGATATAAACAACTCCCAAATGCTAGCATTTGCTTGAGTCTTCTTCAATTACTTGATCAGTTGATCCTTTTCTTCCTTGGCAACTTCTTGTCGTTCTTAACTATCGTCTTAGCTAGTTTATCCTTTACTTTCTCATGATAAAATCTACTACCCTTTGTCACTCTTTGGACATTCTCCTGAGTGTTTCTCCCTCATGTATTTCTTCCACAACTCTCACCTCTTTTTCTTCATCACTACTAAGTTAGCCCAAAAGTTCGGAAGGGTCTTGACTTTAGGGATGTCATCCCAAATCCCTATAACTCTTAACTCCTTACACTTTCTAGGCACTCTTCACAAAACTCTCAACTCGCTTCCCTTTCCTAGCTTCACTACCCTTCTTCACATTGAGTCTTCTAGGTGGTGAGCCTTTTCTAGCCCCTTTTCTAGCCATTTTTCTAGCCATCCACTTCTAAGTAAAGGCACCTAAATTTCTTCTTTTTCTTCTTTTTATGGCTTCCCTTCCTTTTTAGTAATTAAGGCACACAAATTCGCGTTCCAAGCTTCGCTTGACTCCCTTCACTATAATATTAGTCCATCCACCCCTTCTTGGTGTGAATCTTGGCTACTGAAAGAATGGGCTCATCTTCCACCCTCTTAATGATCTCTTTGGGCTCTTCTTTTTTGAGTTCTTAGACCTTGGGCTCTTTAGCCTTGGGTTTCTTCTTCAAGACCACCTTTCTAGTGGATTGTTCAAGCTTGGATTTCTCTTTTCTCTTAGCTCTCTCAACCCTGCTCGATCTATTTTCTACTAAAGAGTTCGTGACTTGCTCTTTAGTCAAGCCTGACCTAATCATGTTGGTCACTGAAGGAGGTATCCGACTGTGATTGGAAAATGGGTTGCTTTTTGCGTCTGGTTCTTGCAATTCTGGGTCAGAAATCTGGCCCTTATCAATCAAGTCTTGGATCTGATGGCGAAAGCGATGACATTTGTCGGTAACATGGCCAATTAGTCGATGAAAAGCATAATATTCATGATGCTTATGATTGGCTGGACGAGTATTCTGAGGAGGTTTTAATGCTAGAGGGAGTAACACTGATTGGGCACAAAGTTCTTTGAATACTTCAAACAAGGGTCGTTTTAATTGACTAAACTTCCTTGGATGATTTGTTCACCCACTAGGTTGATTCAAGCTTCCTTCAGCGGCCAAAGTTTATGATGATTGAAGTGGTATTGAAGTTGAAGCAAGTCTTTGGGCAAACAAATCCGTCAGCTGAGCCACTTGGCGCTTTAGTGCTTCTATGTCCATACTCATCTTATTGATCCTCTCATATTGGTCGACTATTGTAGTTGTAATTAGCCCACCTACTTCTTTCAAAATCTCAATGACTTGAGTCCCTCATTGTCTCATCTCTTCATTTTGGTTGGCCATCTTATCCATATCAAGCTATGATGGCTGCAAAACAAAGGTGTTAATGCCATGCATGCATGCATGTATCCATGATATGATGCATGCTCATACAAAGGGCATAGGCACTCTTTTAGCCTTCCAACCTTATTCCTCCCACACATGTGAGGTCGAGTTTTTTTTCCTATGATTTTTTTGCCTCATTCCCAAGTCATCATCATGGGATGTAGGAATGCGAGATTGTCTCTCATAATTCTAACATTCATGTTGATGTTAGATTCTTCATGATTATCATAACATGGTTCTCTAAACGTCATGATAACCTTAACTCATGGCACATGTTCCCATTTTGTTCTTATGGGTGACTTGACATGTCACATTCATTATGATTCCATAAGGTTTTGAGTTGATGTTATTCTACATCCATAGACATGAAATTCAGCATGGGTTTCGAATAATCATCCTATTGAAAATTTCAAGAGTTATCTACATGGGCTTGAGTCTCAAGGGTCCAATGGTCTGGGCTCTTTCGAGCGAGAGATGCCCCCTCAGGCCAGTCTCTTTTTATACCAATTAACTGGTATGTGGTCAAAAGTGGTGACACCAATATAAGTCGTCTAGGAGTCGAATGGAGGCAAAGACTTCTCATGCCAGTGCCACACGGCTAGTTTTAGGCAATTCGTGCCCATTGTGTACAAATTTGTAGTGATGCAAGGACTCATTATACCAACACTAGGTATTAGAATTTGGTATTCCCATTGGAATTAATTTCTCTTATCCCCAGTGGAGTCACCACTGTAAATAGGGCTTTTATCCTGCCAGAGCATTTACGACCATGACACTATGTCAAAGCCTCTTTTGAGACTTAAGGCAACACAAACAAGCCATAGGCATGTTTGGAGAAAGAAGTCAACACCTAATTATTCAATTGGGAATGAATTAGGGCAATCCAATCCCTCGCTTCAAGGCTTAAACTACCCTTATCATTTCAGAGATGGGTTTGAGAAGTTAGGTACGAGTCTTTCAACCCATCTAGATATAATTCTGGCCTCCACTTAGGAAATACCAAATAGGAATGGCTCGTGTTGTTACTTAATCTGCTTAAGTGGTTGATTTTATGCACACATTCCATTTTATCTTCATTAGGTATGTTAAGTGATTATTCAATCAAAACAGTTGTATATTCATACAAGGAAAGAGGGAGGAGAATAAATTATATTTCCTTTCATACATAGGGGAAGGGGAGAGGATTACAACATTGTTATTCGACAATAAAATATTCCATACATTGATCATTCATTCTAAGCAATGGTTCCTCACCATCAATCTAAGTCCACCATCACTTTATGGCATCACAAAATTAAAATTCTTTAATATTCAAACATTCATACACAGACAAATAGATTATAAATCAAATAAAGCCATAATCTAATATCATGGCATTCTAGCCTCGATTTTGATAAATTCTGTCATGGCAATTCTATCTATTGCTTATTCTAGCATAATTCACATCAATTAGCGTGGCATTTCTAGCCTAACAAGTCATTCATGGCATATTCTAGCCTAATGATGGCATTGCTAGCCTAATTCAAACAATTAAAATCAATCATAGCTATTCTAGCTCAAACAAGACATTCAAAGGCAAAATGGTAATTCTTACCTATTCTATGCTATTTCCTAGTATTCATTAAAGGAAATAAATTTTCCTAGCATGATTCTAATCATGTGCTCTTAAGCATGATTCTAAACATGTTTTCCTAGTCATGATTCTAAGCATTTGCAAAGAAAGTAAATTCCTAAGCATGATTCTAAAAAAAGAAAGGATTGTGGATTTACCTCGACACACTTATCCATCTTGCAAAACAAATTGAGTTAGCACAATTTATAATAACCTTAGCATATTTCTAAGCATCAAAATAAATCCTAACATGCTTATTCTAAGCATAAATTAACCTAAACATACTTAATTCTAAGCAAGAAAAATAAATAAGAAAATATAAGGGGGAAGATAAAACTGCTCTCAAGACGTACCCTTTCCATGCTTAGAGGAATATAAAACACTCAAAAAAATATTAGACTAGAAATGACTCCTAGAAATTCTCATAAGTGTGTCCTAGAGGGAAAGAGAGAGAGGATTTTCTGGATGCCTTGAGAAGTGTGCCTAAAGTATCCTTATATAGGCTTTCCATGGAGTGAAAAAGTGATAAAAAACCAATGTGAGATTTGGATAAATAGTACCATGCGAACAGTATCACGTGGGCAATGGACTTGACGTTGGCCCCTCCTATTTTACAATTTTGCAATTCAATCCCTTATGACCTTTATCTATTCAATTGTTTATAACTTTTTGAGTTCAACTTCGATTCATGATTCATAAATTTCTATGAAAATTAGACATTCGTAGCTTCACAACTGTATATGAGTCATCATCAGATTCCTTATAGATTAATTTCTGTGATTTTTTGAAGTGATATGTTAGTTTTTGAGACCTTTCACCAAGTCCCTCTCACTTTTCCTTTCTTGGCCTCCAATGGTATTTTGGTCATTTTATTTTCTTGACATTCATCTTCATTCCTTCATCGAACCTCAAAAATTCAATGTCTACACCACTTAAAACCCAACCTCCTTAGACTCTCATCGTCTTTTTGACAAAGTTTTTCTAGACATGTATATAACCATACAATTTAACCACTCACTGCCCTAGTCCTTGGTTCTACCTTAACAACCTGGCTCTGATATCACTGTTAGGAGATTGAGCACTCCCACCACAACTCAAATAAAATACAAGAAATAAATTATTATGTTAGAAATAACAATTTGGGTGGCACTGCCTTTCACAATAAATAAAATAATGGCAATAGAGAAAAAATAAAGACAAAAATTTAACGTGGTAAAACCCTCAATTTGAGGAAGACCTCCACGGGACAAGACCGAAAATGTTTTACTATGAAAAAAAATATTATAATCTCTCTCACAATTAGAATGAAAGAGATAACAAGAAGGAAAGAAGAAAGAAACTTAATACATAAGTTTGGGGAAAAAATAAGGGGAAGAGGGGGCTTTATTATATAGCCAAACCTCTCCACTTTCTTTTTTATTTCTCACACTACAAGAAAATGGGCCTTTTACCGCGGGCCGAAACCGCGATTTTACTTTTTACCGCGATTTTGGCCCGCGGTAAAAGTGGTTTTACTGCGGGCCATAGGCCCGCGGTAAAATTTCGTGGTGTGGTTGTCACTTTTTACCGCGGGTCTATGGCCCGCGGTAAAAAGTGACAAAACTTGTTGACTTTTTACCGCGGGCTTGTAGCCTGCTGATACCGGATCTTCGAGATATGGCTCTGATACCAAATCTGATACCGGGCTGCTGGATTATAATAGATGAGGATAGGATCTTCAAGTTGATTATCAACTTAACCAATGGCTGGAACAAATAGAATGGAACCTAACAAACACTCTTTGAAAGGATAACAAGCTCACCACCAAAGTAAACACCAATGGGATACAGATAATTCATCACCCAAGGATGCAAACCAAGGATACAGGGCTTAAAGGGATAACAAGCTCACCACCAGGGTAAACACCAATGGGATACAGAAAATTCACCACCCAAGGATGTAAACAAAGGATACAGGGCTCAAAACTAACTCACCACTCTATGGAATCCACCAAGAGATACAGAGTTAAGGAGAAATCAGTATAAACACTGAAATTTCACTCAAATTCGAATTCAAAACTTCACTCCTTGAATACACAACTTTAGAACGTAAATAACTTGGAACAACCCTCAAAGCATAGGTAAAAGACACTAATTAAATGATTTCAACAATTACAGCTCAACTACTACATTGACAACTCATTTATTAACTAAGACTCATAAGTAAACTCATTAGGTATTAAAGCACAACCAACTAAGCTAGAAATTCAAATTCCAACCAACTAAGCAATCAAATTCAAATTCTAGAGTAGACTTTAATGCACCATTAACTATGAACCATCTGTGAAGAGATAGTCATAGATTCCTGCAGACAACTACAAATGACACATTGACAAATGTGTTAGAAAGCTGACTTCAAGATCTCTTATAGCCACAAATCTTGACATTTAATTCTCTGCACAGCAATACCAGTTCTTTTACGAAATTATCCCTCATTCTGGTTCATGTGCACTCCTGACCATTGTAACAATTTGCACCCTTTGATGATCTATCATGAATCCCATGGATTGCAACACTCCTGTGTCAAGCTCCCCTGGTTGAGAAAGACTCGACCTCGAGTCTTGGTTGTTGTTTTCACCAAGATAAGGACTAAGGTCAGAGACATTGAATGTGTTAGAAACACCGTAATGCTCAGGTAGCTCAACTTTGTAAGCATTCTCTCCAATGCGTTGTAAGACTTTGAATGGTCCATTAGCTCTAGGCTTCAACTTGGCATATTTTCCTGGAGGAAACCTTTCCTTTCTAAGGTGTATCCATACTAGATCTTCTTTGAACTCAGCATACTTCTGATGTTTGTTTGCTGTAGCTTTATACTTCTCATTTTGCTTCAAAATCTTCTCTCGGACTTGTTCATGCAGCTTCTTGATGTTTTTAGCCCTCTCCTCTGCATCACTGCTAAATTGAGTTTTGGAAGGAATTGGAGCTAAATCCAAAGGAGTTATTGGATTCTTGTCATAAACAACCTCAAAAGGACTATGACCAGTGGTTTGACTTGATGATCTGTTGTAAGCAAACTCAACTTGAGATAAAACAAGATCCCATTGCTGTAAATTCTTACCAACATAACTTCTCAGAAGATTTCCCAAGCTTCTGTTGGTAACTTCAGTTTGTCCATCTATTTGAGGATGATGAGATGAACTAAAGGTAAGTGTAGTCCCCAGCTTTTTCCAAAGTGTACGCCAAAAATGAGATAAGAACTTTCGATCACGATCTGAGACTATGGCCTTAGGAATGCCATGCAATTTCACAATCTCCTTGAAGTACAAATCAGTCACATGAGTCGCATCATTTGTCTTATTACAGGGGACAAAATGAGCCATTTTAGAAAATCGGTCAACCACCACCATGATTGAATCTTTGTTTCGCTGTGTTCTAGGCAATTCCACCACAAAATCCAAGCTAACATCTTCCCATGGATCATTAGGAACAGGTAATGGAGTGTACAAACCAGTGTTCTGCCCATGACTTTTTGCCACATGACAAATTGTACACCTCTTCACGTGCTTCATCACATCCCTTTCCATCTTTGGCCAATAGAAGTTTTCCTTCACAATAGCAATAGTTTTGTCTCTCCCAAAATAACCGCTAATGTCACTGCCATGTGCTTCATTAATGATTAATTCTCTCAAGGAACATTGAGGAATACACAATTGGTTTGCCTTGAGTAGATAACCATCCTGCAAAACAAATTGGTTAGATGAAAACTCATTACAGTTACCCCATATTTTGCCGAAATCTGGATCATCCTTGTAAAGCTCTTTTAAAACCTCAAACCCAACAACATTCACTTGCATAGAGGTCAGCAAAGAATGTCTTCGGGTTGATGCATCAGCCACCACATTTTGAACTCCAGATTTATGCTTGATGGTAAAGTTGAAAGCTTGAAGAAACTCTACCCATCTAGCATGTCGAATATTAAGCTTCTGTTGGCTGTTGATGAACTTCAAAGCTTCATGGTCAGAATATAGAATGAATGGTTTTGGCAAGAGATACTGACTCCAATGCTTCAAAGCTCGACAAATAGCATACAACTCTTTGTCATAAGTTGAGTACTTTTTGTGAGATGCATTCAATTTTTCACTAAAGAAAGCAATTGGTCTGCCTTCTTGGCTAATAACAGCACCTGGAACAAGATCAATACAATGCTGTATGCCTCTTATTGGAGGAAGGCTTGGTGGTATCTCATTTGGTATAACATCATGGTATTCTTCAAGAAGATATTTCATCTCCGGAAGTGGTTCATTACTAACTTCATTTTCTTCTAACAACAAGAACACATAAATTTCACTTCCCTTCTCCAACTCTCTTTTACATGCTGTTTGGGTAAGCAAAGCATTTCCCTCCCCTTTAGTAGGTTTAGGAACACATTCTAACTTTGAAGGACCCAAAATAACTTTGACCCCATCTTTAAAGAATGTATAAGTATTCCCATAGCTATCATGCATTACTTTCCTATCATACTGCCATGTCTACCAAGAAGTAAATGACAAGCATCCATAGAAACAACATCACACCATATTTCATCTTTATACTTCTTGCCAATAGAAAATGAAACAAGGCAGCGTTTGTTTACCTTGATCTCGTTATCTTTCCGCAGCCATGAAATCTTGTAAGGTTGAGGATGCTTCTCTGTCTGAAGGCCAAGTTTATCAATCATCTCTGTAGACAGCACATTTTCAAAGCTGCCACCATCAATAATAAAGTTGCACACCTTGCCATGAGAAGAACATTTGCTACGGAAGATATTTCTACGAAGCCAATCATCTTCTCGTTCTTGGGCAATACTCAAACTCCTTTGAATGAGAAAGAGAGAATCACCTCGATTTGCATAAGTGACTTCCTCTTCATCAACAAATTCTAGATTATCGAAATTGATCAAGGCATCTGACTTGATCTCTTTATCAATTTCGTAAAAGTCATCAAATATTGGTGGTTTTCCATGATCCTCAAAGAAGTCATGGTCTACTTCATCATTCTCCACTGATTCATCTTTATTAGCAACATCATTATCATCATAATTGCCCAAAGGACTTTGATCTTCTACTTCTCCATGCATTCCACCTGCGAATTCTTTATTTTCCAGAATTACTAAATGTTGTTGGAGTTGTTGGAGCTGCCGCATAAGATCTTCAATGATCAAACGTTGCTGGACTTGCTGAAGTTGCCGCCTGAGATCTTCAATGATCAAATCACGTTCATCTCTTTGAGAAGGAGGCAATTGGGTAGTAGAAGCAGCCTTGTGAGTACGACCAGCCATTGAACCAAAAGGCTCTGATACCAATCTGATACCGGATCTTCGAGATATGGCTCTGATACCAAATCTGATACCAGGCTGCTGGATTATAATAGATGAGGATAGGATCTTCAAGTTGATTATCAACTCAACCAATGGCTGGAACAAATAGAATGGAACCCAACAAACACTCTTTGAAAGGATAACAAGCTCACCACCAAAGTAAACACCAATGGGATACAGATAATTCACCACCCAAGGATGCAAACCAAGGATACAGGGCTTAAAGGGATAACAAGCTCACCACCAGGGTAAACACCAATGGGATACAGAAAATTCACCACCCAAGGATGTAAACCAAGGATATAGGGCTCAAACTAACTCACCACTCTATGGAATCCACCAAGAGATACAGAGTTAAGGAGAAATCAGTATAAACACTGAAATTTCACTCAAATTCGAATTCCAAACTTCACTCCTTGAACACACAACTTTGGGACTTTAAATAACTTGGAACAACCCTCCAAGCATAGGTAAAAGACAATAATTAAATGTGTTCAACAATTACAGCTCAACTAATATATTGACAACTCAATTATTAACTAAGACTCATAAGTAAACACATTAGGTAATAAAGCACAACCAACTAAGCTAGAAATTCAAATTCCAACCAACTAAGCAATCAAATTCAAATTCTAGAGTAGACTTAATGCACCATTAACTATGAACCAGCTGTTAAGAGATAGTCATAGATTCCTGCAGACAACTCCAAATGACACATTGACAAATGTGTTAGAAAGCTGACTTCAAGATCTTTTATAGCCACAAATCTTGACATTTAATTCTCTGCACAGCAATACCAGTTCTTTTACGAAATTATCCCTCATTCTGGTTCATGTGCACTCCTGACCATTGTAACAATTTGCACCCCTTGATGATCTATCATGAATCCCATGGATTGCAACACTCCTGTGTCACCTGCGGTAAAAAGTCCTTGTTGTTGGTTTCATAAATCCACTTGTACAGTACCTAAAAAGACCTGAAATCTATTATTATTATCTCATAATAATAATATCAAAGTCTAAAACAGGATCCTGTCTGGCAGAAAGCTGAACAGAAGAGAAAAAGAATAGTTATCCACAAACAAAAAGAAAGGATCACAAGTTTGAAACAAAGATAAAATAATGATACAGGTCAAAGTGCAGGAAAATTCCATGATTCAAGAAAACTTATATAGTTTTAGGGAATCACAACCTTCTTAAGTGCTTCAGCCTCTTCCAATGCTTTTTGTGCCTCATCTACCATTCCTTGCTCACCTGACCAATATACGAGAATTTAGAAAATTGAACATAACCAGCTTTCAGTAAAGGCCAGTAATATAATTACACAACACACATACACACATGCTAAGTGAAAGCTATATGTCTGCAAAGAAGTATGCATCTTTTTTTTATATATGGTATGGGACTGCAAAGAAGTATTACAAGTAAAAGGTCTGTGTCTAAGAAATTTTTACACAAGCTAAATTGCACCATTCAATTGTCAAATGCATTATACCAAAGATTTAGGATTCTTATCTACCTACTGTAACAGATAGATATTAACCCAGAGTCCATGCTAAATGAGATTTCCGATTAGCGATAGTTCAAGGATATATAAAAAAGCAATAATCTTCTGGCAGTGTTATTAAAAGATGCAAACCAGAACAAAACAAAAGTATAAGATAACACACGCATGAAACAATAAAAACAAACTAAAGAATTGCCACAATTTCATTAGAAACAGGCATAGAACATGTAAACAAGCATTTTGACTAAAACTTCTTAAATTGACAAAGAAGTCACAATCAAATAAGCATAAGTGACTAGTAACTTACCAAGATCCTCCGCCTTCTTCAACTTCTCATTTATCATTTCCTGTGTACGAGCATCAGGGGCAGGTACAGGCAAGGGTGCCAATGGTGGTGGGTTTGGTAGGGGCTGAGGCAAAGATGCTCTATCTTTGTTGAAGGCATCTAAAAGCAGCATGGACTGACAACAAGCAGAATACGCCACATAGATAAAAGTCAAGATATAGTTCCATAATCAAATTAAAGAAACATTTTTACATTTGCAGAAGCAGCCATTACATACCTGTTTGTCAGCTCTTTTTGTTCTTAGTTCTTCTACTACTTCTAGAGCTCGAATCTTAAGATCAGTTTTGCCTTCATAATCTACAAATTTAAAGCAATCATCTCAGCATATTTTAGATCACTTGGGGCAGTGAATATATATGTTGCTAAGGTCTTATCCTGATTAAGGAGACAAATCATTTAACATATCTATTTAAAGGCAATATCCAATCTGTGGTCATTTCTACAACTAAAACCTCTACTTGTCATGTCGATTGTTGGCACATGCCTTAACACATTTTATGTAGCAGTAAAAGCAAATTTAGCCGACCTAAAATTTTGTGAACCAAGAAAGACAAAAAATTTTTCAAATTCTCCAGAAATGAAAGAAAACGGACAAAATTACTTTGGCACCCAAACCAAAAAATACAAAAATTGAATGAAAAAGAGGGAAAATTTCCCATGTCTGCAAGCATACATTGAAACAATAAGTGCCTATTGCTATGCAAACTTGTCTATTGAAAGTTTTAGAAACTCAACAGTGAAGAAAATTCACAACTAGATAAGCAATATTAATACCGTACTGATCAGCTTCTTTCAACTTCTCCTTGATCTGCTTTGACAACTCAAGCACCTCGGGTGTCTGCAATATCAACAAGGAAAATATAATTTTTGAATAGAAAAGAGTTACTAAGTAAATACTAAAGAAACAACTGAAAGACTAGACAACTACCTGAGTCACCTCTGAGACTGATATAGCAATAGCAGCATTTGCATCATCATCCTCAAGACGTTTAAGAGCTCTACCAATTTTTCTATCACATTCAACAATGAGTCTGTCAATAGCATCTTCTAATTCTCTGTCATAGTTATCTACGCCTTTTGCCTTGGCTTCTTCGTATCTGGAAAAAGAATTTTAATTCAGAAAGCAGAAATCAGACCATGACAGGGACTATATTGTGTCCTAAATAAATTGAAGCCAACACTGATTGATGCAAGAAAGTTAATTAGGACACAACAAAATAAAATAGAAGGACAGAGTAGAGCAAAGATTGAGACGAAAGTCACATGAGTTATGGGTTTTAACCACTTGGAAAATTAATATTCAGTAAGTTGGATAACCAGGAAGTAAACAAAAATGAAAAATTAGGCCCTTATCACTGCTAGCCTGCCACATTCTCAAGGCAGCACCAAAGTGATTCTTGCCTATCACTGGCCTCAAATGAACAACTGCACAAATCACCAGAGTGGTAAACTAATTTCACTAGCCCAATGTCATATCTTCATAGCCACCATGCACTAATTTAGTGCTCTACAACCAAAAAACCAATAAAAATTAAAAAAATAGAAGCTTTTAGTACTATCAACATTTGCATAGAAACAAAATGCAATGGGCACACATTGTAAGAAATAATAACTAACAACATTTCAAATTAAGCTCTTATTATGAATTTCCAAGTGAATCATGCATGCTCAAAGGGTAATTTTTGGCATCAACATTAACTGAGGCATACATGCTAGTATTTTTCAAGAATTTCAAAATCTGTATAACACTTCTAATACTGACAACTCATGATTACTAGGTGAACTAAACAACAAGCATCCAACAGAACCATTACTTGATCAAATCATTCTACTTTTCCTACGAGGTTAGCAGGCAAACATCTAGACATAACGGTCAAGGTCAAGAGCAGAAATGCATACCGGAAGAAAATATGTTGCCCGTCAATGAGCAGAACTGCACAATAAGCTTTCTAGCAGAGACTGCAATGGGGCAGTCAAGCTAGTAACCCTTACATGAAAACTTCTGTCTAAGTGCTGCATACAAGCCCACAAGCCAGCTAACATGTCCACTTGAAATTAAAATATCACGCCATGCAGGACCAGGCTACATTCAACATAGATATGAATCACTAATATGAGTAAAGGTTAATTCCAACGAGTGTTTAATATGATTCAATGCATTACATCAAAAACAAAAACTCAAAAATCAAAAACCATTTTCTTCAGAACAAGCAGTAATGTAAGAGGTGGTTAAAATATTCTCAAAATTAGTTCCTTTTGGTTGAAAGATCAAGAGGAGTGTGTTAAGCAAGAAGATGAAATCATATCAATTATAATTAATAATATAATTGATATTACCAAAAAAGTTGTCATCATAATGCCCAAAAACAAAATTCATAACAAAAACATAAAGGAACAAACAAAAATTCATTAAAAATGAAAAAAACCCAGAAGCCAGAGCAACTTACCTAAAGCTGGCTCAGAGAAAAACAAGAAGCCCTCAAGTTCCAACAGATGCCAGGTTCCGTTCACTTAATCAAATCACATCTAAGCACAAAACAACCATATCGATACACTTACAGAATTGAAATCGAAATTGAACCGAAATTGAAACCAGATTTTTAATTATTTCAATTATATTAATAATTATATCAATTGCAACCGAAATCGATACACTTACCGAAATCGAAATCGAATATGAGATTTTCTGCTTTTGAGCGGGCGAGACAGATGAAGGCGCGATGAAGGGCGCGACGAAGGGCACGATGAAGGGGCGATGGAGGCTTCGGGGTTGGTTGATGTAGAAGCAGCGATGGAGGCTTCGGGGTTGGTTGATGTAGAAGCTGAAGCTGAAGCTGAAACTGAAAGCTTTGGTGCTCTTGTTGGTGGCGAGACGGACAAATATAATGAAAGGGACTATGAAAGGCGCGATTGAGGAGACGATGAAGGGCGAGACAGGCGGGATTTTAGACTAAAATTTCGCAGAATTAGGGATTTGAGAGGCGGGAGCGTGAAAGGGGGGGAATTAGAAAATTGATTTATATACCAGAACTTTACTGTGGTCCAAAAACCGCCGTAAAGCCCAATAATTTTACTGCGGGCCAATGGACCGCCGTAAAGTTCGAAAGCTTTACTGCGGGCTGCTTGGCCCGCCATAAAATTTCAATTTTTACCGCATTTCTTTTTGGCCCGCGGTAAATGGGTGCAGTAAAAAACCCTTTTTTTTGTAGTGTCACCTATATGGGATTGTGTGCAACGCAAAAATGCCTTCACATAGTAAGTATTCCAAAATTAAAAAGGGCATATCTTTGAACATATGAGAGTTTTTTTTTTTTTTTAAAAAGTTTATTAAAAAACTTTCAAATTCTAAGTTTCTCCTGATAAATATTCAAAAGAAATAAAAAAAATAAAAAAACAACACTCATTTGGCCATTCATAAATCCTTTTTAAATTATATTCTACATTTATGGTCACATCTTTCTTTCATAATTCATGTTGATACGCAGAATTCAGCCAATAGATATCTGACTCATTCATGCTGTTTTTAAACCTTTTAAATGTTTAGCTTAATTATTTTGGTTTCCTTGTCTTCATAATTCAATTGATTAGTTTACGTACACTTTGTTTCTTCCAACAGATAATCTCTCTATCGGTTTAGGTAGCCTTGGCGTCTAACGATATAATCAATTAATTATTACTAAAAAGCATCTTTTAGCTAATCATTCATTCAAACAAGGACAGTCCCCAAATAAATAGTAGTAATCAAATTTGCAATTGACGGTGTCGTGAAACAGTCTGAAGATCAGCTTCTATTCATGGTGTATTTTAAGTCAAACCAGTTTCCACATTGGGGCCATGAACAGAAGTGCACATGAAAGTAGATTTATGGGATTTCCACGTTCGGTAACTAATTATTAAAGTCAAGCATGGAAGAGAGACAAGTGACAACAACTTAGGAATTAGGATATAGTGCCTTAAGTCTTTTGTACAATTCAATTAGGATTCAGTCAATTACTTTCTTATGACTAAAAGCAAAAGAAAATGGTTAAGGTACCGGCTGGACCCTAGCTTTCACCGAAAAAAAAAATGTCATGTCCAAATTTTTATAAATTTATTTAAAAATAAATTGCTGCGTCAGTACATTGTGTTATACTGTAATATAACCCAAACGAAACTATTTAATAATCCTAACACATTAATGCCGTTTTTTATTTTTCATCTTTTTCTTACTGATAGTTTTTCTGCATTTTCAGTTTTAAAATTATTTCAAATTTTGAAGCACCCTTGAAATTGATTGTTTCATTACGATTCACGCTAACCAAATAATTAATAATAAATTACTGAATATTGGAATGATGTTTGAAAACAAAAATGATGTACGATGGTGCATGTTTCAAGATTGCCGCCTCTATTTCCAATCGGAGAGGGTGGGTTGGGAGCTGGGAAGAATATGAATCCTGAAAGAGGTGCCATCCGAGCCTGAAGGAGGTGAAGGAGAAGCTATTAAATTTTCACGCCTTCAAATTTCCAAAATTAAAGATCATAATCATGGTTATCCAATCTCAAAATTCTCAGCTTTCGATAAGAAAAAAAAAAAAAACAATTACCCATTGGGCTTTTGGGACTTGTTTCTTAATTCAAGTTAACGTCTTCATAAGAGGTACGAAAAGCAAAAGATGAATAGAAAATTAAAATTATACACTAAATATGAACATAATTCTCCATGCGGACCTATAAATACAAGTATCAAAATAAAATCTATTTATGACAGATGAGTAGACATAAAACGTTAACCAAGATAAGCATCTTGTAGGGATATTGAGAGAGTTGTAATAGGGATGTTTAAACAAAACTAAGATTGAACAAGTGAAATGAGAAACAATATTTTCAGGGCTCTATTAGTATTAGGTATGAACATTAAATATAATCCCTCTGCGTGTAGTTATGATTTATTATTCACATCTTATTAATCTTAATGTTTAATATGCTTTATCGTATTTCTTACAGGACCATAGCCATTTTCCTTTATATATGTATATATAGATGTTGAAAATAATAGATTATATATTGCTCCTAACAACAGTTCCTAAGTCATATGGATATACATGAAATAAGAAGAAGTGGATTTAAATTTGCATATTCCCTTAAATTATTTTGATTTTGAAACATTCAATCCAATGTAGAAGCTTCATGCAAATTACAAACTCTTTGGTTTAACGGTTGTTTAGAAGGGAGATGTGTGAAATTACAGGACATTAAAATTTGGGAAACAAAAATAGCAATGTTTTAGCTTCCAATAATGAAAAAAAAAATAAAAGAAGTAAACAAATGTTGATCATATAACATTAAAATTATCACTTCACACTAGATCTTTATAAAACTAAGATAAAAATAAAATGTGAAGAGGGATTCTTGCGTTCACCAAATAAAAACTATAAGCTAGCAACTAAAGGACCTATAATTTAATAAGGTTAATATTCTCTTTTCTCTTATTTATCGATTAAATTTTTTCATTAATTATTTGATTGAAAGTTTTATTACTTAATTTAGGATCGATGTGTCTTACTTACATAGAAGTTTGGGACAATGCTTAAGGAAACATAGTTTCATTATATTATAATATATTACAATAAAAGGATTCCAGTTTAATATATATAATGCATCCTGTTTAGCTTTATCTAAAAGCTTATGTATAAACACCACGGATGCACAAACACAAACTTGAACATACACATAGCTTAGCATATTATGCATAGTTTCTAGGCATAAGGACAAGATCATTCTTCTTATGCATTGTCAGACCGGGCAGAGCTTCAAAATCTAAGTCTTCCTTGCTCATTCCATATGGCATTTGCCAATCGAATTTGTATAGAAGATTAGCCAGAACAAGCTCCACATTCGCAATTCCTATGTGTATCCCTGGACACATTCTTCGACCACTACCAAATGGTATTAGCTCAAAATTTTGTCCTTGCAAGTCAATGGAAGTGCCAATGAATCTATCGGGATCAAATTGATCTGGGTTATCCCAAGCTTCAGGATCCCTTCCTATTGCGAATGTATTCACAAAAGCGATTGTTTTAGATCGTATTTCATACCCATTCAGAATGCAATTCTCTGTAGTTTCTCTGGGGATTAATGGAGCTGCTGGTTGCATTCTCATTGTCTCTTTCACTACAGCTTTAAAATACGGTAGTCTCTGAAGCTCATCTTCATCTACAAAACCTTTGTCTCCAATTATATATCTAATTTCTTCTTGAGCCTTCTTCATTGCACTAGGATTCTTCATTAGATTGGTCATGGCCCAAACTACAGACACTGCAGGTGCGTCTGTGCCGCCAACAAATACATTCTGCACGTAAATTAAAATAATTCAATCAATTTCGAAGCTATAAATTACACAATTCCATGTGTGTGTGTGTGTGTGTGTGTGTGTGTGTACACATACAAATTAAGTTTAAAAGTAGATACATTACCATCAGTATTGCTTTGATATGATCCCAAGTGAAATCTACTTTAACGTGGCGATCTTTCTTAAGTTGAAGTAAAACATCAATTATATCCTCCTGCTCAGGTTTTGGTCTATTTGGATCTAAATGCTCGTCGATGAGTTCTTGATAAAATTCATCACATTCCTTGAAAGTTTTGTTGAGACGACATATCATTCCTGTGAGTCTGTCAACCCAACCCAAGAAAGGAAAATAATCTGAAACGAAGAAGCTTCCTAACATGGCCTGAGTATCTTCAAGTCGTGCATGAAATGTACTTCTTTGACCTATTTTATCATCTTCTTCACACCTCTTGCCGAAACCAATTCTACAGATTATGGTGCTTGTAAGAGACGGCATCATCTTACTTAGGTTAATGGGTTCGGAAGCTGAAGCTGATTTTGAAATTTTTTCAATCATCCGAGAGACTTCATCCTCTCGGACAGGACGAAAAAGCTGTGCTCTAACAGAGTTAAAGAGATGAGCAGCACATATTTTCCTTATCTCTCTCCAATAAGCGTTAAATGGAGAAAAAGCCACATCTAAGAAATTGTAAGATAAGATTTTCTGGCCAAGGAAACAGGGCCTGCCAGCGAACTGCAGATCATGGGTCTTAAAGACCTCTTTAGCCATTTTTGCTGAGGAAACTACAAGGATTGGCACAAAACCAAGGTTCAAGGACACAAGAGGGCCATATTGTTTAGAGAGTTTCCAGAAGTACACTGGAGTGTTAGAAACATCAAACTGAAGTAAGTTGCCAATCAGAGGAAGACCTGGAGGACCAGGTGGGGAGCAAAATCTATTAGCTGTTCTATACCTCTGAAGAAGAAACAACGAAAAGATAGGGAGAGACAGAAGGATGATAAGCAAAGCCATTGCCATTGTGCTTAGCAAATTAAACTTGCAACAATACTCTCTCTATATATATAAATTTCATGGAGATTCGTTTCTTAAACTAACAAAGAAAAAGGGTTAAACTCAAAGATTGCTATTCAGGTAAGGATTAAGGGCATTTTTGGGTGTCCACTTATGTAATTCATAATCCCCAAAAAACCATCACTATATCTACTTTAACCAAATAGAGGCCTGTAGTTGATTAAACCTGTCTATGCGATTGTTGTAACGTAAAAATTTAATCACTTATTTCTTAAATTACCACTATTATGGTCTTTCACAACACAATTTAAAATGATTATCTTTTAAGTTAATTTAATATAGTCTATTTCATTAAAAGATTCAAAAGCATGTAAATTGATGCTCTCAAAATTTTATTATGCTTTTCATATATAAAATTCTGAAACTAAACTCAATAAAAATCAAAAGACAAAATTATCCACATTCATTAAAGTGTACTAATAAAATTAGCCTTAATTAATAAAAATATAAAGAATAATTATTTAATTATATTCATATTATTAAAACAAAAAAGATAATCTCTAAACACCTGTCGGAGCTAGTAGCTGGTGACTATTGCCGAAGCCCATATGGCAACATTGTTGACAACCACAAAATCAACACAGGCCGATCCATATAACAAAAGAGGTAATCCTTTCTTATTACATGGTATTTCCTGCAAAAGACGGCAAATTATTCAACTATATATTAATTTCACGACGTTTTGCGGTGAAATGCAATGCCGCTTAGACCAATGACGAAGCCTATTCCATTGAATAGATCACTTTCCATTGATCATTTTTATGTCTACAATGTCTTAGGATGCGTTTAGTTAATATTTATCTGATAATTGCAATAATTATTTAATTAAATTACAATTTTGTCCAAGACATGTTGGTGTTGGGTCGTATTGGAGGCTAAATAGAATTACTTGTACAATTAGATTTTTAATAGACCAAATAAAAATTGATCTAATCCAATGAGTAACTAATATCAGGACGGTTATTGGCACATAATATTGAGTAATAATATATGTATAAATAACAATCAAGTTTTATCATTATATTTGACAGAGTTGTTATGTAAGGTTCGATGTATTTAATAATATATACCATTTATTCAACTAGATGTATACTAATATCTGTGGTTGGACAACAATGATTAAACTGATTTTATTTCTAAATTTCTTAAATGGATTGGGCTGCACTGGATTTTATATTTTATAATTGAATTAGATGAAAAAAAATTCCAAAATTTAGTATATAATTAGATGGAATCTTTATCTTTTTCGCAGGCGTCTTGGATGCTTGGACCTTTTAGGCAACTTTACTTCAACGCAGAAAAAAAATTATAAAATATATATTAGCGATGATAAAAAAGGAGATCGGTGTGTACTGTGTAGGTTGTTGTAGAGACAAAACAAATACAAATTAATTAATTTTATTATATTTCATTGTAAATTGTTATGGTAAAATTTTTAATAGATGTGTTGATAAAAATTTTGGTGCGAAACAGATCCTTAATTAAATCAACTGATTTACCAATCAACTGATCGAATTTAGGATTTTAAATCACCTAAAAATAAAATGACTAAAGAGATCCTTTACCGATGTTTACTGTTAATTCATCTAAGCTAGCACCTTCATTATCTGAACTGATTACCAATGAGTCTCATTTAATTTACCTTATTCGGATTCTAAACAGCTTCTCAACTAGGGTTGAAATTTTGTTTCATACGGGGAAACTCGTCTTCAAGATCACGGGCAAAAGCAAATCTAAGCAATTACAAGAAAAAATTCGAGATCATGTGTTTTGAATACCTCTTTGGCCATTTTATAACTGACGAAACTGTTAGGGTTGGCACGAAAACAAGACACAAGTACAAGAGGGAACCGTATTGTTTAGAGAGGTTCTAGAGATAACAAACAGGGTTTGAGGTATTTAACTGATTTAAACTACGTAGTTCATGGATAATCTTATAATTTTCTCTTAAATGCAATATTAACTATTGAAAATTCAATGTCTATGTAGATTTATTGTTCAAATTATTTATATTTTTATCAAAAATGCGATCATTTTAGTTTTAAAATAATGAATAAACTTAAGAAGAGGTGTGAACATTATATTAACCAATTTGATCATGTAAAAACCACTGACAGACTGAAATGACAAAAATTGTTCCTTTTTATTATTAATTTCCTACACCTCTCTTACTCTTTCTTCTTTGGTCCTGTTCATAGGCTTTTTCAAGTAAAATTTTGGACAGATGAAAATAAAAATTTTAATGAAAAAATTGCTATTTCGTGGAACAAATGTATAAGTGCTTTCTATTAATAATTTTTTGTCTTGTGTACTATTTTGGTTTCTTCAAGGGGGGTGGAGCCTATAAATATATTGTTTTTAATAAAAAAACAAGTTCTACTTAACTAAGTTTTATTATGACAAAGATATAAGGTAACTGTTTTCACTTAAAAGGGGTAATTTTAAATATTTTAGAGTTTTCAAAAAAAGAAAAAGAACTAAAAAATAGTTTTTAAAATTCCAGATTATAAATTTCTCATAATAAATATTTAAAAAAAAAAACCCTACAGTCAATCGTAAGTTCCTTTTAAATTTTAGTATAGATGTAAGGCCCACTTTTTTTGCATAATTAATGTTGCATCAGATGTCTAAATGATTCAGGTTCTTTTTAAACGCTTAGCTTAATTATTTCGTTTTCCTTGTTTTCAAAATTTTATTAACTCACATTTTGTTTCTTACAACAAAAATCTCTATGTAGTTCATAACCGTGGCCTAGCTCTAAGGACACAAGTAATTAATTATTACTGGGAAGCAGATTCTGGCAATCTTCTACATAAGAAAATCAGAAAATTAATTATTGATTCAAGGGACACTGAGTTTGAAACTTATCAAACCACAAAATCTTCGGCTCTTTATTCGTCATTGTACCTAGGTCGTTGGCTGATTGTAAAATAATCTGTATTATTAGTCATCCAGCCTTGTGATTGTTACAAGTGCATGGGCAAGATTTGTGCAATACAGCAAAGCTGAAAATGCTAAAGACCTATTTGTTCTGACTTCTTCCAGTAAAGCTTATTAAAATATATCTTTTTAGAGTAGAATTTCTAAAAGTGTAGTTTTTATTAAACAATTATTGATTGTTTGATAGGAAAAATATGGAAGTACTTATTATAATTAATTTTTCAAAGTATAGTTTTGTTCGAAGGGAATAATAAAACAAAATGTTTAAAATTAAATGAAGATATATTTGATATTTTAAAACTTTAAAAAATATTAAAAAAAACTTTTTCCAAAAGCCTCAATTTTAAGCTTTCCCAAAAGACATAAAATTGCTTTTTTAATCCTTTCTAAACTCTTCTTAGGTGACAACTAAACCACATAAAATAAAATTAAAAGAGCTTTTAATATTAAAAAAAAAACTCTTTTGATTAGTAGAAAAACTCAAATAAACATGCTCTAAGTATCAAATGAATGAAGGATTAGAGAAGTGAAAATATAAAAATCATGAAAGGTCATAAAACATTTTCTTTTTCACAGTCAGGCCACATAGAAGTGCCACATTAAAGTCGATGGTAGTGTGGGCTGGAGTTTATAAGCAATTTAATCTTGATTATATTGATTACATTTTCCACACAAAGGTCACAATTATATTGATTTGATATTAGAGTCAAGCATGAAAGAGAGAGAATTGACATCTTAGTGTTCTCTATTTGTTAGTTCATTCACATTACTCTCAAAATGATTGATGCAATTCATGTGATAAAAGTGGGGAGTGCCGTATTAGTATATATAGGTTATTTTTTGAAATACCTAATTAGGGATGGCGATGGTTGGTGAGTCAGTTTCACTCTCACTCAAAACCAGAACTGTTAGAAGATTTTGGACCTAGAACGGTAACAATTCTAATTACTCAGATCCGGGACCGATTCAGAACCAAAATGACCTACATGCAAGCCTTTCGAGTAACCCGCTGGGCTAATGGCTATTTATAAATTTTTTAATTACTTGTTTTTTTATTTAGTAAAATGATATACTATTCTTACATATTTAATCTTTTTGTTATTTTTAATTGTTTAAATATAAATAGAAAGACTGATATTAGTCATAGTAACATACAAAAAATAAATTGCAAATCATAAGCACCACATATATGATAAACAAAGTTCGAATGACAAACATTAAAAATGAAGTCCCAATTGACACAAAGTCACATCTATGATAAAATTATACTAATATTTTATTTTAAAAATAATATTTAAATTATAAGATTCTTTAATGGTAGTCTAGCTTGTCTCGGTTCAAAACCAACCCAAAACTGCGACGATTCTATTTGTCTTTACCTAGACCCAAAGATGTTCCAAAACTATTAAAAGTTAGTTCTATTCAACTGCTTTTTTCATCTCATTAACTCCCACCTCTTATATACTGAAGGTATAATTATTTAGATAATTTTTTTTTTCAAACTCAAATTCAATTTTTAAATATATTTATAGTAAGCTTAATTAAATTATCATTAATTTGTAATTAAATTGTTATTTAATTTTAATGGTGTTTAATTTTTTTTTCAATCTTTTAAACAATACTATAAGTGACATAAAAAATTGATAGTTGTAATGGTAATTTCTTCATATATTATTAAATTCTCCAAGTTCATATTAAAAAATAATAATAATCAACTAATCAAATATTTCTTAATTATGGTTTTTGATAAGGAGAGGAAAGGAAAATGGATGATTTGATGTCCATTAGATTTACGGTTTTGTGATTAATTGAAATTTAAAAACAAAGAAAAAATGATTTTTAATTAATTTGAGAAGAAAAAAATATAGAAATGTGAGAGAGAAAGAGATTAGTGGCACAAGGGAGAGGATGAGGTTGGTCATTGATAGTGTTGGAGAGTTAAGGGAAATGGATAGAGATATATAAGAAAGAGTTAAGAGTTTTTGTTAAATTCATTAAATTAATATTAATTATTTTATTTATTATATTTTCATTACAATTGTGTCCTTATTTAATTTTGAGGCGGGGGCTAATAAGATAAAAAAGGGAGTTGAATAGAACTGCTCAACTATTAAAGGGATATCTAGAATGATCAAAAGTCCATGGTTTCAATTGTCATCTCTACACCTAATCTTTATGAGATCTTATCCTATTTAGATAGTATTTAGTTAAGTTTATGATTAACATATATTTATTTAATTATTTTACATAATCGACTTCAAACATACTAAGGCTAAATCTTATAAAATCATTTATATAACCATTAACGAATTATATTATTGTTTTTTTTTAATCAATGACTCTCAATAATAAACAATTCCTTGATTTTCTTTATGTTTTCTCAAATTTCATGGTCAATCCAAATGAGAATGTTACCTCTTCTTCAAAAATGTGTTTAGTGTTATTTGATAGTTATTATAACCTACATATATAGCAAGTCAGGACCAGAGAACTTTAAGGGATTGTTCGTGCATTGCTTAGGATGGTATAAGAAGTAGGCTTGGGCATTTGACTCAGTGAGTCCAGGGCCCCGGTGAGACCCAGGAGCACGCCCCGTCCCATTGCTCATTAGGGGTGGGTCTGGATCCCAAGAAATGCTGCCCTGGTCGGGGTAGGTCCAAGGCCAGGTCTGGCTTCTAGACCTGTCTAACCCGCCCTGCCTCGCCCCTTCCCATCCCATATTATAAAAGGGTGTAGATGAAAATTATAAAATATAGGGACTTATATATAGTTTTGAGGGATGATTTTGATAAGTTTCATTATATATATAGGTGTCTTGAAATTTGATAAAGTATAGGAAAAAGTTTTTAAATAGAGTGTGTCCACTCCACTAAAATTTGTTTATATGGGTATATAAAGAAGATTTTTAAATATGGTGGATCCATTCCAATAAAATTTTTCTTATAGATTTGTAAATGGATGGGAAGGGGTGGGGGGGTGTTTGTACGAATCCGGTGTATGGATCCGCTGAAATTTCTTTTTGTCCCTCCCCTTTCAAGGACAATGACGCTGGGCGGGACAAAAAAAAAATTCAACGGAGCACGGATGGATATCTGCTGCCCCGCCCCGCCCCGGTATCAATTATTAAGAAGGCGAGTATGTATTAATTTGCATTTGCCTGTGTTTGGTTCAACTCTGGAAAGTGGCCCATTGTTTTAAGAAGCATGTAACACGTTATTATTTTACCAAAAACACTCAAACGGAAACAAGGGTGCATAGAGCCAGTAAAGATATAAATATTAATGAGTGACATTCAAAAAAATTAATTAAAGAGGGCCAAACAATGTAATAAAACTTTAACCTTTTCGTATATTATTAAAAAAATTGAACTGGCGGAGGCCAGACCTCCCATGGAGCAACGTTGCTCCATCCCTATGCAGAAAAGCATGGGTTTACGTACTTTGCATTGAGCAATGGCTAGAATATTAAAAAAAAACAATATTTTTCTATTTAGTGGCCAAACAAAAATTGAATATAATAATATCAACAATACTTATTAACCAATAATATATAAGATACATTGTATTATAAAATATTTTAATTAAAAAATATTATATATAATTATTTAATATTTTATTATTTAAAAATAATTTTAAATTCAAAATTATAATATATTTATCTATTTTATATTTAACTTTATTATTCTAAATATAGTTTGAGTTTATTAAATTATAATCTTGTTTTATATAACGCTACCAAACACAACACAGTAAACCATTATATTTTATCAAAAATTATTCCATCAAATTCAAAATAGTGAATACAATCCAATATGTTGTGCTAAACACCAATGCACCCTAAAGTAAAATAATACAGAGGCACAAACTTGAACATACATATTGGTCTTTGCTTATTTATAATTTCCAGCCAAAAAGAGAAGATGATTCTTCTTTGATCATTCCATAGGTCAAAATTTCCCAATCAAATTTGTTAAGAAGATTAGCAAGAGCAAGCTCCCACTCTAACAGCACACTCGATGGGCCCTTGGTGGCGGCTTAGAAGCCCAGCTCACACTTATTAAACCAGCCCAGTCCCCATTAGTATATACATGCAAATGGGGGAAAAAAAAGGAAAAACAAGAGAGAGAGAGAGAAGAGAAACTGAGAGTTGGAAAAGGGAGAAATGGGTTGACAAGCGGGCACTCATAGGAGATTTCTTTGCTGGGATTAAGGGTTTTCGAATGAAACAAAGTAATTGTTGAATACTTCCACCAAGAGAAAATCCAATTTGAGAGGCTTAGACACCCTTGACATCTTAGTGAGAGAAATTAAAGAGAGGGAAATCAAACAAGTTTTTAAACGAAATGGGGGCTGCCATTCAAGGACAAGAAAAATTTCATTTGAAGGTGAAATGAGATGACGAGCTAGCTGGAAATGTCGCTTGGATATACAACGAAGTTCACATTGTGCATTAAGATTAGTGAGTGGAAAAATCATGTTCTCTTTTATAAGTTATAAATGTATTTCAAATGCTATTTTTATACATGTTAGAAAGTTCTAAAGAGACTAGCAAGTTTATTTTCTAAATAAACTAAGAAGCATATTTAATTGTTTATTTAATGATATTTATTAGCATTTCTTGAACATAATTACTACTATATTTTAGCAAACTTAGAAGTTTTGAAAGCAATATCTTATAGTATACAGAAGATAAATATAGAACTATTTGTTACGGTTACTTTAAGTTATTAGAATACTCAAAGTTAGTTTGGAAAATATTTCTAGACAAAGATATCATATTTAGAAAGGGAAACTCAGATGTTATATTTAAATTATTTAGTATGTTTAAAGGCTTTATAGTTGATTCAAGAGGGAAATTTTTTACAATATTAAACAAGTGGTGTTAATCATGATATTTGCAACCATTCTAGCATTTTGTTCAAAAGTTTCTTGAAGTATTTCAAATGCTCTTTTAGATGTTTATCAATGATCTTAACAATTCAAATACTTTCAGCTTTAGCTTGATAAATTTTTTAGTGTCTTGATAAAGTTGCATGAAAAGTAAAGGTTTACCTTATGAAGCATTTTCTGAAAATCGGTTTTAGCAAAGATAAGAAAATTCAGTAGTGTTATACTAAGTTAGTACCCAGTTCACTCAGACAGTTAAATAGATAGAGGTCATTGGGACCCTTTCAGATACACATAGAGGCTTTGGGCTATATGATATGGGTGCTTAGATCTTTGAGGGTAGCTCTGCGCTTACTTATGAGCAGTTTTCAGATATTGCTCTGCTTGTGCGATCTTGGTCCCGCCAGGTATGACTAGCTTATTAAATTACTTTGCCTGTGTGAATCCAATTTTTGGGGTACTTGTTTAGAAGTATATCAAGAGGTATTTTTAAAATGTTTATATGAGTTAGCTTAAGATAAAAAGCATTGTTAGCCAATTTGCATAAACTCTTATAAATCCTTGAAAATAGTATTTATGTTGATAGTTCTTGTATACTTATTAGCCGCATTGTTTGAAGTCATATGAAAGGTAAAGTTCATTTTTCTTATGAGTAAATTATTAAGAGAAGTTACTTAAAGAAAGCATTTGATGAAAATCATGCCTTATGTTTCAAATAGAATTTAAACAAATGTTTTGACATATATTATCATGACATTGTTTTATGTGATTAAAGAATGCATTCTTTTTATTGTCTTTAAAGTATAGAAAACAAGAAGAAGTATTTTGAAGAACTTAGTTATTCAATAGCTTATTTATTCTAAAGTTTAATAAAAGATTTGATGATATATTATCTATTTTGTTCTAACTATTGGAAGTTTTTTTGAAAAAAAAAATAAAAATAAAAAATAAAAAATATGTTGTAGCCTGGTGGTGTAATTCACCAACCTACTTGATCTCACTTGCTCTACAAATTTATCTCCTTCTCAATTTCTCCATACTCTGTTGGCTACAAACTCCTTTGATTTCGTTGCTACAAATTCCTTTGATTTCTTTGCTAAACAAGTAAATCGTTTGTTCTTTTCTTATTTCATTTCGGTTTACTGAGGTGAAAGAATGGCTGGAGAGCGAAAGAAGAGATCGTTCACAGGTGCAGTAGACAAGCCAAGAATTCCTGTTAAGCACAAGGGTGAAGAGAAGCAGTTTGCTCGTGAGGAAATCTCTTCTATGGTGCCCCCCAAGAAGCGTCAGATTGCTACTGATTATCATGGTTCGACTGTGAAGAATGCAGCTGTTACCATTCCAGCTAACTTGGCTGAATCTCAACCTCAAGCGACCAAGGATGCCAGAAATATTGGTGGCCTGAATGTTATGCAAATCATCAGTGAGCCCAGTGCTGCAGCCACTGTTTATCGTGTTGACAAGAAGACTTCCGCTGGTGAAAAGCATGCGTTGGTTCTGAATCTGGGTAGTGGTGTTTCTGAAGTTTCTTTGACCTTCAAAGTGAAGGACTCTGCTGGCAACACTCATCTTGGTGCCGAGGACTCTGATATCAGAACAGTGCATGTTCAGTTTGTTCAGGAGCTTGATCAAGACAACCAATTACCAACCTTGTACAGATCAACACGGCACCCTAGCCAGCCTCACCAATCTGTTCAGGAGTCTGATACAGATGATCATTTTCAAACCCTGCCCAGGTCAACAAAGCATCCTAGCCATCCAGATCATGAGCTCCTGTGGAATACAGATAAAGAGCACTACATTTGTGATGGCTGCAAGATGCAAGGGTTTGGGTCAAGATACAGTTGTGAAAGGTGTGGCTTCGATCTTCATGAAAAATGCATGGCCGGTAGCGAAGCTAGCCCTGCTACTTGCCATGACTTGGTTGGAAACTCCACCTTCAAGTTTCTATATCGACGTCCTGGGACATGCAGTCCCAAGTGCACAGAGTGTAATCGACGATGCGAGGCTTGTGCAAAACCTACAAAAGGATTTGTGTACTACCAAGAAGGTGAAGATAGAGGGATCACATTTCATCCGTGTTGTTTCACTCTTCCAAGTAAGTTAATTGCTAACTATTAGAAGTTTCTATAAATAAAGATTTTTTATAGAGCAAATATTTTATTTGATAATAATATAATGTTTTTCATAAATCAATTTATTAATATATCCATATCCCCGCTCACTGAGCTTTATACTCTTTTTTTTTTTTTTCCGAAACTTATCTCACCCCCAACCCAAAGTGAAAGTTAGGTGTGATCTAGTTAACAAGTATCAAGGTCAAACCACGTGATAGTACAATGATGTATTTAATGTTTTCATTAAGATTGTAATAGTTATGTTAAAAAAATTTTATTAGCTATTGTAATGGGAGTTTTATTGTTTATTTATTGAATTACTTTTAACCTTGTTTATGAGAAAGACAAGAGTTAAGTAACAGTTTCTAGCCCACAGTTTTAGGCACAATTTGCCCATGAACTAGGGGCAGGTCGTGTCACCCACAGCCGCTGTTCCAAAGTGTATCCTGGACAAATCTTCTACCACTACCAAATGGTTTTAGCTCAGAATTTTGTTCTTGCATATCAATACAAGTGCCAATGAAACGATTAGCATAAATTGATCTGGATTACCCCAAGCTTCAGGGTCCCTTCCTACAACCCATGCATTCACAAAAACAGTTGTTTTAGATCGTATTTCATAGCCATTCAAATGGCAATTTTCTATAGTTTCTCTTGATCAGTGGCCTAGTGCTTGTAGACTCAATGTCTCTTTCACTATAGCTTGAACATATGGTAGACTTTGAAGCTCATCTTCATCTATAAAACCCCTGTTTGCAATCATATATCTAATTTCTTCTTAAGCCTTCTTCATTGCTCTCGGATTTAATAGATTGGTCATGGTCCAAATTACAATAGCTGCAATTGCATTAGTGCCACCAACAAACACATTCTGCAAGTAAGAAAAAAAATTAATTAATTGCTATCAAGGTTGAAAACAATATTATCTCTAGATTAATTTGCAGCTAGCTATATAAGTACATGCATAAAGTTGTGAAGTTATATTATAATATATACAGTAAAATCTCGATAAATGAATGTTCAATAAAATAATAACCTTGATTAAATAAGAAAATATTTCGGTCCTGACTCGGGTCAATATATTAAACTAATAAATTCGCTAAATGCATAAGATGATTTTTTTTTTCAAATTTTTTAGGGCCCAACAAAAATATAAATTAATAATTGATTAGAAAAAAAAGTAACATAGGAAATTTAAAATATTAAGATGATTTTTTCTTAACAACTTCTAGTTTCTTAATTTTGTTCTTTTTCAAAATATACATCTAAAATTTTTCATTTTTTCTTCCTATCTAAACTAAAATCAACCTCATCCCTAATTTTTTATAAACTACGCACCACATTCGGTGTATTTTTTCATGTTATAGCAAGTGTTATTTAAAGTTTTTTGTTGCTTGGACCTCTTTTAGGGAAACATTTGATAAAGCGCTGCTATCTATAACACAGACATGATTCTTGGTAAAATAATAATAATAATAATAATACATTTGTAGCTAATTAAAACATAGCAATCTTCTTAAATTAATAATTATTTATTTATTGATAAATTAATTAATTATTCGTTTATCGATAAATTAGTAACCTCTATAAAATAATATTTTTCATAGTCTCAACAGTATTACTTTATCGAGGTTTCACTCTCTGTGCGTGTGTGTCTATATATATTTACAATTTAATAAATATATTTTTTGCATTTTTTATTAAATTCTGAAATATAATTCATACAAGCAATAAAATATTTAAATCAATATAATGGTATTTTATTAGAGGAAACTATACTAGGAATTTAAAAAAAAAAGTTGCTACGGAATCTATATGATTTATTAATACAAATATATATGTAAATCACTTTTCTTAGATATTTTTATTAAAAAAATTTGAATTTTTATTTTATTGTAATTAATTATAAATATTAATTTTATTTTTAAATTATAATAGACATTTTTAATAAAACTAATTTGTATTTTAGTGTAATTAATTATACATATTAACATTAATTTTAAATTTATAATTTATATTTAAAATTATAAGCACTGTTATCCAACCATTTTTTAATAAAAAAAGGGGATATATTTAAAAGAGGGGTTGTAGAGGGTATTTGTAAGGCTCATATACCTCCACCTTTTGACAAAGTACCTTTTATGCTAATAATTTTATAAAATATTATCAAAATTTTAAAAATTTAGAATTTGCAAGGTAGACCACTATTTATTTTTATGGAAGTTTTAAACTTTATCCTCGATTAAATTTATCCTTTTAAACTGAATTTCCGGCTGCGTACCATAAGTAACAGTTTGCTTTAGGTTTGTGAATCATGTTATTCTAACAATTGGCCTACACATATAGACTTTTTTCTTTCCTATTTCTAAGTGGTTGGATTCCTTAGTCAATGGGGTCAATTCTTCAAGCATTTTATTACATATCACACACTCTAGATGTTTCTCCAACTCTCGGTCCGTCTCTCTCAGCATCACAAATTATTTTGAAAAATCTCATCTTCACCATAAGATTGTCAACGGGGAGTTAGAGCCACCATTCTCCTGTCACTACTGCAACTACCCAAATGCCTTTTCTTAGAGCCACCATAAGATTTTCCATATTCACATCCAACATTATTTGCCGAATTAAATTATTAGTAGTAGGGAAATACTTACTACTAATATATGCTCAGTTTTCTTAGCTGACTCGTAATGGTGTATCTTCATCCATTGAATAGTAATGTTGACTTGTTTCATTTTCCTCTATTTTCCCAACTAACTCTTAATCGTATATTATCATTTTATTGAGTAGGCTCAACTAAATTAGCAGATTAATATGATGAACCTGTTCTACTTGGGACGTTCACTTATTACCAAATTAAATAGTTTTACTCTTAATTGACTATATATTAACATATTTGACACTCTAAGCCCATGTTGTCAATTAATAATAAGACAATGGTCACTAAAGAATGTGAGATTAATTACCAAGAAATTTATAAAAGATTAGTCCTCGATTAAAAAAGATATAAAATAATTAAAAAAAAAACTCTCATAAACCAAACATGAAAGGAAGTAATATATTTAATGAAATACTTAGAAGAAAGATAGAAAAGTTGTTTATATGCAATATTCGAAATTTTAGTCCTAAAGTTAAATCCTTAATTCGTTTATTTAATTTTTTTAAAATTTATATTCACAATTATTTGTTAATTTCGTTTTAGAAGTAACAAAGATGTTACTAGACAAGAAAGAGACGCTTACAAAAAAAGCAGACCAACGAAGACGACTTCAACTTCACTATGCTGCATTCTGTGGACATGTTAGAATTCTGAAGGAGTTACTGAAGGCAGATAAATCTGCGGCTTATAAAACTGATAAAAAAAGGAAAGACAGCGCTTCATATTGCAGCTGGGAATGGCAATTTTGCTGCAATGAAAGAGATAATATCAAGCAGTCCAAGTTGCTGTGAAATGGTTGATAACAGAGGCTGGAATGTTTTTCACTTTGCCCTGGAAAGCAGAAATAGAAAAGCAGTTGAACTTCTCTTAGAAAATCCATCGCTTGGGAACCGTATAAATAAAAAAGACAATGAAGGAAGCATGCCTCTTCTTCAGCTTGCTGTTTCTGGCTCTTTTATGAGCTCTTTCGTAAACCATCCTAATCTAAAGTTGACAAACTAGAAATCAACCATCAAAACCAAAACGTTCTGGACATCGTTCGGCCCGAATTGCCTTGTTCGCATAACGAGGTACGATCAGAAATTAACTCTTTTTTTTTTATGCATACTTTCCCCACGTCCTTGTATGAGTTTTCTAGTTTTTTATTTTATTTTTATTTTTTATTTGTAGCCCCTTCTTCTTGTTTGTCTTCGCAAACATGTAGTATGGACCATTTGTTGCATCAAGAGTGATGATAGAAGCAACAATCCGCCGTATTTATTGGGACTGTTGTGTTGGAAAGTGAGGCGTTGGCTCTAAGACCATGATGATCATAGTTTCTAGTGGAAATTAAAGAAAAATTTTGTGATAGAAGAGGTTTTCAAATTAAATATAATACTGATCATTGATCAATGGGCTTAAATTGCTTGCGTGACTTGGGACTGCAATTGTATTTTGGGTGTTTGCGTCTTTAATCATTACTAGTATTATTGTTGTAGTTGTTGTTATTGTTATTATATCAACAGTGATCATCTCTAGTCTTGAATTTTTAAGTGGATTAGAAGAGTTCACAAAGTTCTCCAGTAATTTTAATTGCACTTCATTTCATTTCATTTATTATTAATTTTTCAAGCTTCCTATATGGTTGCGTTACAGTTTTCCGGAAAAAAAAATATGTATTTCAGGTAGTATTATTTGCAGTCATCATATCAAATAAGAAACTTCTTTTAATACTAAAGTTTGAAGTTAAAGATTAGGGTTAGGGTGAGAATGCTTATACTAAAAGTAATTTCTTTTTGTCCACTATTTTAAATATGCTTAGTATTTATACCACAGGCTATACTAGTGTCTAAGTTCTGTCCAACGCATTTTTAGGTGTCCAATGCACTTGACAAGGCAGCTGTGTGCTAGAGGAATGAATCAGAGGATGCAGTAGAAGTATACCAACCAAGCTCTTTCAGTTCTCCATATTTAAATATTTTTAGTTGGCCTTCTGTCCTTTTCCTATTTGATCAGTTTGTGAGTGATTCCTTGAAGCCCGGCTCTTCGATTATAGCTCTAGCTTATTCCCATTTTTGGTTATGTAGACCATGTGAAGTACCTAATTATAGATGGGTAACAATATGTAATAAGAACAAAACCTATCCATATTGTTGGGTGTGCGACCAAAGTTTCATGTTGACTAAACATAGGTAGGATCGATTATGAGCATATAAACATGGAAAAGATCTCCATTGATATATATATATATATATGAAGCTTTTTTTTAATAGAATCCAAAAGCAAATCCATGAGGCTTAGGCCTAAAGTGGACAATATCATACCAGTATAGAGTTTCGTGTAGTCCATAGTATTAATAAGTGGTATCAAAGTCTTAGCCAAGACTTACCCGGGAAAAAACGTGAAGAAAATTCTTGGAATACCAAAAAAAAAGTTGGTTGAGAGGCCAAGAAAAATACCAAAATGATGTGGTCCCTTATTCGAGAACCAAAGTCCCATTGGCTAGACATAGGGAGGATAATAGGCCTATAAGTATGGATGAGATCTCCATTGATATGAAACCTTAAGCAAATCCATGAAAGCTTAAGTCCAAAGTTGACAATATTATACCAATGTAAAGTTACAACTTGTTAAACATGGCAATTGTTAGTGCTCTGTGTCTGATAACTATTTTTGTGTAGGTACTGGTAGATTCAATTATATTCTTTTAGTTATGTTTGTTGTAACTGAATATGTGTCTATTATCCGTATTTTTGTGACTAAATGTTTACATTCCAGTTTTAGTTGTATTATACTTAACCATGAAGTATTTTATTCATAGAAACGTGAAAATTTTCCTCAAAAGATCATTGTGACACGAGGCAAACTTTATGCATGTGCAAAGCATGTGATCAATATTTGTTTTGTCAATTTGTGATAAAAACATGTGCGCTATTCTTTTTCCTAATGCATTATGAAATATTTATTTTAGGAAAAGAATTGATTGATCGAAGTAATTTTTGAAAAGCTTGAGTATCAATCACATTTAAGATTAAGATATTTTTTATACTTATTTTAGTTGGTAGAGTATCTTAATTGATTACAATCACCTATGTGATTAGGATATATTTGTTAATTAAATAAGTGATTGTGATATGCTTTCCCATATTTTGTGATCCTTATCCAATCATCTTATTAGTTTTTGTAGGAAATTAATAATGATTGGATTTGATGATTTCATGCCTCGTATAGTTATTACATAGCTTATATAAGGGAAAAACACTCAATGCTTGGGGGAGAGCATGCTGAATCGAGAAGATCAATTGAGTGTTATTTTTCTTTCTAAAAGTTTGATGTTTGAGTGAGTTAATACTGTGCATGACTCATATGTATTGATTATATGCATAGATATGATTTGTAAGTGTTATTAAGCCATGTAAGCTTAAGTGAGCTGAGTGATTACATGAGTTTGTAAAAGTTAAGTTGGTTATATCTGACTAAACTAGTGTAGTTAAGTCTAACGTGTCTGTGAAGTGCAATATCAAAAGAGTGTGTGAAGGACTATGGCTGTGATCAAGGATGATCAAGTTTGCATAGATTAGGTTAATGGGTGAGCGGATGTCTACCACTATCAAGAGTCCTAAGTCGAGTATAAACACATATAATATAGTAGATTGCAACTCTAGTTGCTCGTAGATGTCGATTGGTTTATAGTTGAACCATGTAAAACCTTCTGTTCCATTTTACTTTACTATTTTCAATTAAGTTATTGTTAATTATCTATACTATAAAAACTAACAATTGTTATCAGAATAGGTACACTAACATACAAGTGCAGATCAAACATTTTTTTTTTTGGCAGGTATGGAAGGACTACCAAATAGAAGTTTAGTCACTCAACCATCATTGCCTTGAAGATGGAAATTATGTCTATTGAAACACTAAAATAAAGATCTTTATGAAATCCCTTGATGATAGAGTTTGGAATAATGTTGTTCACAGATGGACACCACGAACAAAAATTAATGAAGTTAGGCAACAAGTTAAAAAACCAGAAAATGAATGGTCTGAAGCTGAATATAGATTTCTGGTTGGAACTCTAAAGAATTCAAGGCCATTTTCAGTGCTGCCAATATTCAACAATTTGGGTCGATCTCAACGTACACAACTACAAAACAAGCATGGGATATTCTCTAGGTAAAGCATAAAGATACAGAAAAGATAAAATATTCAAAATTACTTAACCTTGACTTCAAATTTTGAAAATATTACTATGCATAAAGATGAGCCTCTAAGTGATTTTCATATTAGACTTTGTGAAATAACTAATGCTTCTTACATGCTTGGTGATGAATATTTTGAGGTTAAAATTGTAGGAAAGATCCTTAGATCTTTACTAGATAAATTTTAGCCTAAGGTTACAACTATTGAAGAAAGCAATAATATGAAGACCATGAGGGTTGATTTTCTACTTGACTCTCTTCAAGTGTATAAGATGGGATTGAAATCAAGAAAGAAGAAAAAGAGCATTGCTTTTTCTACCGCTTCAGAAAAGAAAGAAAATGAAGATTCAGATGATGAGCAAATTGCATATTTGACGAAGAACTTTGTCAAATATATAAAGAAGAATCTCAAAAAGGAAAATCCTGAGAGAGCCTGAAAAACAAATAGCTTTGATGCAAAGAGATTTCTCAAAGAATCAACCAAGAAGATTTAAGAGAAACATGACAAGAAAGGCCAAGTATAATGCTTTGAATTTAAGGGATTTAGACATATACAATCCGAGTGTCCCAATTACAAGACAAGGATGGACAAAGGAATGTGTGCAACTTGGTGTCATGATTGAGAAACAAATTCTGATGAAGAAGAACATTCTAGTAACTTTATAGCATTTACTGACAATGTATCTGATAAAGGCAAGATAGTTGTGTCTAACGTAACTGAGCAGAACAAGTCAGACAATGATGAATTGGATGTAGAAGAGAAAGCTAATTATATCACATAGAACTTCAACTGGCTTATAATGCTCTTTATGAAACATGGAAAAAACAGAAAGTGCAAGTCAATAATCTATAGAAAGAGAAAGAAGTTCTCAAATGTGAGAAGGTATATGCAGAAGATTGCATGAGTAAATTGGAGACTACTATAAACCAAAAAAGTGAAGAGATTGAGAAACTCATATCTAAACTTGCAGAGGCTTAGCTATGCATTGATAAACTTAAAATTGGATCAGCTTGATTGGATCAAGTTTTAAGTCTTCGGAGAAAAAGTATAAATAAGCATGGCTTGGGATTCAATGAAGGTAATATTGCTTCAACTTCCAAAAATGTTTTCATTAAAGCCTCAACTAACATTTCATACTCAAACTCAAGTGACACAAAATCAAGCTAAAAGATAAAGAAATTTTTGTCTCACCCATGAGTTCTTTTAAGCCAAGTTAAGACAAGGTAATCAAATTTGTTCCTACTCATTATTTTTGTAGTGTCAAATGTCACATCAGACCTAGATGTTATAAGTTGTTAAATCTATTGTATAAACAAATCTAAACAATTCAGACAGTTTCTTAAGACTTGACTAGTTTGGGTTAAGAAACAGGTAAATAAATGCAGTGTTGCTTTTACTATTTTAAAATCCACAACTAATGATTCTTGGTATTTTGATAGTGGATGTGAAATACACATGATAGAAAAAAAGAACTTCTTAAGAGACATCAAATCTTGTAAAGAAGGGATAACGTTTAGTGATGGAGCTAAAAGTAAAGTGCTAGGTAAGGGTATCTTATGTATTAATAGATTACCTGCATTGAAGAATGTCGTTTGTTGAAGGGCTGAAAGCAAATTTTATTAGTATAAGCTAAATTTGTGATGATCAATTTGAGGTAAATTTCACAAAAAGCAAGTGCATGGTCTTAGATAAACATGAAAATTGTATTCTTCAAGGAAAATGACAATTGCTACTTATTGACAAACATTAATGCATTTTTTGCTAAGATATATGATTTAGAGTTATGGCACCAAAAGATAGGACACATAAACTACAAGGGCTTAGTTTCAGTTAACTAAGACTGGTGCAGTTAACGTTGTTCCTACTCTTGATGACAAACCAAATGGTATTTGTAGACCATGTCAGTTGGGCAAATAGATAAAAGCATCACATCATTCAAACACATACCTTGGCACTTCTAAGATTCTAGATTTACTACATGTGGACCTTATGGGACCCATGTAAATAGAGAGCATTGTAGGAAAAAGGTATGCTTTTGCTGTTGTTGATGATTTTTCTAGGTTTACTTGGGTTGACTTCATTCGTGAAAAATCTGATACCTTTAAAATTTTCATAAACCTATGTGTTAAACTTAAGAATGAACAGAACAAAAACATAGGGAGACTTGTAAGAATCAAAAGCGATCATGGAAAGGAATTTGAAAATGTAAGCTATGCATATTTTTGCAAATTTCACAGCATAGCTCATGAATTTTTAGCTCCAAAGACCCCCAAACAAAATGGAGTAGTAGAGAAGAAAAACAAGGCTCTATAAGAGATGGCAAAGGTGATGTTGAATAGCAAGAAGCAAAGAAAAAGGCTATACGTAGAGGCTATTAGCACAGCATGTTACATCTCCACTAAAGTGTTCTTAAAACCAGGAATGACACAAACCCCTTACGAAATTCTAAAATGAAGGAAATCTAACCTTATATATTTTTATGTTTTTGGTTGTAGGTGTTTTATATTGAATGATAGGGAGTAGTTGGGCAACTTTAATGCAAAAAGTGATGAGGGAGTGTTTGTTGGTTATTTAATAAATAGCAAACCTTTGTAGAGTTTATAATTTGAGGACTGAGACCATAATGGAATCAATCAATATTGATGTTCGATGATATTGATGATTTTTCAATTTATTCACAAGAAAAAAAATATCGTTATCTTGACAAAGAATGCAAAGGTTATAGAAGATTCGAACTCAACTACCGTAGACAGTAAGATAAAGCCAATTATAAATTATACAACAACTGCAGGTAATGGAGACAAAACTAAACCATCAGACAAAATTGATTTGGATAGAATTCAAATAAGGGATGTTGTTAGTACAAAAGATCCACCTTCTTGGATACAAAAGTCACACCCCACAACTTCAATAATTGGAAGTCCAGAAAGTTCAATGAAAACAAGAAGTAAGGTGAGAAATATGGTGAGTCATTCTTCTTATGTCTCTTTAATAGAACCAAGGAATGTTAATGAAGCTTTAAAATACGATGTCTGGATAAGTGCAACGCAAAAAGAATTGAATCAATTTGAGAGAAACAAAGTATAAGTGTTAATTCCTAGACCAAAAAATGCAAATATTATAGGAACTAAATGGATTTTCATAAACAAAACTAATGAAAATGGGTAAGTTATTAGAAACAAAGCTAAGCTAGTTGCATAAGGTTATACTCAAATTGAAGGAATTAACTTTGAGAAAACTTTTGCAACTGTTGCTAGACTTGAGTCTATTAGGTTGTTGCTTGCTATTGCATGCATGTTAAATTTTAAGTTGTTTCAAATGCATGTTAAGATAGACTTCTTAAATGGCTATCTTAATGAAGAGGCTTATGTTGAATAACTCAAAGGATTGATTGATCCTAGACATCCAAATTTTGTAAGGTTCACAAAGCATTGTATGGTTTGGAATAAGCTCCCGGGGCTTGATATGAGAGATTAACTACCTTCTTGATTCAAAGAAGCTACACTAGAGAAAGCAATGATAAAACTTTATTCATTAAACATGCTTTAAGTTATTTCATTGTTACTCAAGTATATGTTGATGATATTGTCTTCTGTTCCATAAATAAAGTCAAAGCTAATGAATTTGTTGAGCTAATGCAGAGTGAATTCGAGATAAGCATGGTATAAGAGTTGAATTTCTTTTTTAGTTTACAAGTGAAGCAACTTGAACGTGAAATTTTTATTTCACAATCAAAGTATGCTAAAAACTTGGTAAAGAAATTTGAACTTAACAAGACCAAGGCACTTAAGACTCTTATAAGTACTAACATCAAAATAACAAAAGAGAATACAAGTAATGATGTTGATTGAAGCCTTTATTGGAGCATGATTGGAAGTCTCCTATGCCTAACTACAAGTAGACCTAACATTAGTTTCAATGTTGGCTTATGTGCTCATTTTCAATCATGTTCAAAAGAACTACATTTATTAGTTGCAAAGAGAATATTAGGTATGTTCATGGGACAATTGAATTTGGAATATGGTTTACGAAGGACACAAATGCATGTCTTGCAGGGTATCTTGATGCAAATTGGGAAAGAAACTTTGATGATAGGAAAAGCACTTCAGGTGGTTACTTTTACCTAGGCAATAACTTGGTCTCTTAGCATAATAAAAAGCAAAACAACATTTCATGATCCATAGCAAAGGCTAAATATATAGCTGCTAGGAGTTGCTGCACTTAGTTACTTTGAATAAAACAAATGTTAAGTGACTATAGTATTGATCAAGACTTTATGAATTTTTTTTGAGATAACACTAGCGCGATTAATATCTCAAAAAATCCAGTCCAACACTCTAGACTAGGCACATTAATATAAGGCATCATTTTGTTAGAGAGCTTGTTGAATCTAAAACAATCCACACTGAACATATCTCTATCGAGAATCATCTAACTGACTTGCTTACTAAAGCACTCGATGCATTGAGATATGAAAAACTAAGAAAAACTATTGGCATTTGTTAGTTATATGCATAAAAATCGTGTTTAGTTGTGCAAATTATATCCACAGTATCATTTGTCAATTTTTTAATTTAAGCATGGTGGAGCTGCTTTGTTTGTTTAAATTTATTGAAAATTTTTGTCAAAAACAAAAAAGGCTACCAGTTATGATGTATGAAAGCTATCCTTAAAGAGTAACTTTAATGTATCTTAAAAATATGTTGAGGTCACCCACTCTAATGGAAGAAGGCTACCTCATTTCTTATGTACAAGCTGCTATTTTGACAGAAATAATTCATGTTGAGATTAATGTTTTTGTGTATAAGAAGCATGCTTATGTTGACCACATAACTAAATTAAATGTTAAGATAATAGCAATTGATTCTTTTATGTATTTTTATAGTCTGAAACATGCTTGGTTTCAAAATGACTTTATGAAGCTTAGATATTTCAGTTATGTAAAGTTTAATTGTTTGCAGTTATGTGCAATATAACTTTTGATCAATGCTTGATGTTTGACTTTGTTTGATTTTCTTATGTGTTAATATGTCAAAAAGTGAGCCATATCAGTAAGGTCATTTTGAGGGGGAAGTTATTCAATGGCGAAATGATTTTGATGATTTAAAAGCTTATGATTTTGTAAGATCCAAAATTGCCTTAATAGGTGAAGATTTTCAAAAAAAAAAATTTGAAAATTACCATAATGAATGTGATAAAAATCTGTGCAAATAAGAGATTTTCTCTTTCTTGGATTTAAACTATTTTGAAAAATCAATTTTATTCAAATTTGAACTCCTAGAATTCGGATTAGATTGGGATTACGTGCTGATTATATGACACTTAGTTATTAACTCTTAGTTATATTAATATCACTTTGCATATTTGGTTTTCTATCTCTCTATTAACCATAAAACACAGCAGCATTATTTCTTCTTCACCGCCATGGCCAAGGTTTCATGAAAGCTAACTCTTAATCTTCATCAACTGAACTCGAAACTACTAGTTCTTCATCATTCTCTGATTCTTCAATTGAAGAGGAATCAAGCTAAAAAGAATGTCAGTCACAGCAAGAACAACATGCAATTCCAAAAATCGAACCAAATCAGTCGCATATGACAAAACCAAAACAATCGTCAAAGGGAGAACCAAATTCACCTCCAACTCCATCAGTTCTAGTTAACCTAGCCATGAGTGAGGACAAAGATGTTATGTTTAGAGAAGTTCATAATCGTGTAAACCCTCGCAATCACAAGTTCTTGAAAAGAGAGAATGAGACAAGGTATAGAGGATACACATCCAAGAGAGAAATTCATATGGAGAGTCTTGTCAAGTGGATGACTTTGAAGATTATCAACTGACCGAGGTGATTGAATCTAGGCATTGGATGAGAATGGTAACAAATCTGACAAGTCTTCTAAAATCTCTTGTTAAAAAATTTTATGCCAACAAATTACCATGCATCAATGATCCTAGGAGCTATTATTATCATAAGGTTTATTATAAAGGAAAATTGACTCCTTTCTCACATGTCATAAATCAGTTTTATGAAATATAATTGGTGTTCAATATATTATTAGGAGTTTGAATATGAGCAAGGTTACTTTTGAGCTGAGTAGGAGTCATAATGCATATTGGTATCCATATGATAGAAGATCAAAAGCATTCGATTATGAAATACAATGTGCTATATAAGATCACTCAGTATAATTAGTTTTCATCCATACATCAAAACAAAGATAGAGAGGATAGAGCCAAATTTCTTTACTGTGTTGGCACAAATTGGTTAATTAATCTTGGCTTATGGATGTAGAATTACATTATACAAATTACAACTTATCAGTCTCATCAGAAATTGCTTATTTTATCTTGCATGATGCATGCTCTGTTATTGCAAAATGAGGTTGAACTGGAGGATAGTGTGATTACTGAAGAAATACTCCCTGCTATCAAGAAAGTTTTCATGACCAAGATCAAAAATGCTCTTAAGGGGGAGGAAATTCATCGAAGATAGCCTAGACAGAGGAGACCTCCTAGACCAGATCAAATGGCTCAAATGGCTTTTATTAGTGAGCAATTTACTTTAATCACTACTTCTTTAGCTAACATTGTGCAGGAAAATCAAGCTATCAAGGCAAAGCTGTAGATTTTGAAAGAGAAGATAGAGAAAAGATCAGCTGGCAAAACATTAATGAAGAAAAGAAAGAAGAATGACAAAAATAGGAGAAAGAAGAAAACCAAAACAGTTGCAGATGAGTCTTCTTCAAAATCAGTGGATGACACTCCAAAAACACCACAACCTGCATCAGTGCCAGTTACATCTCCACCTCATGTTACACAGTAAGCAATTAAAACATTGGTGGATGTTTCTCACAAGATAGAAACTATAGCTGATTGACAAGCACATGAAATTTAAGAAATAATTACTGCGGTTGCTAACTCAACTGAAACAAGTGCTCTATCAGCTCCAGCATCCATCCTTATAGAAATTTTTCTAACTTCAGTGTTTAAGAGATACAAGATCCTTGCAAGACGATCCAAAAAGTGCCCATCAAAATTGCTTGCGCACAAGTCTGCCAGCCTTAACTGAACATTGCCTTTAATTTTCAATATTTTGGAACTTTGTCTTTGCACTTGTTATGAAACCAAGGGGGAGTAGTAAGTTGTTTTTTATCAATAGATGTATCTGTGCTTAGGATTTTTTATTATTGAATTTTTTGGTTAACGTTTAAACTTGCAAGGAATGGAGTTTGATTGAACTGTTATACAGATTTTAAGTGTGTTTGCAGGTTTAATTTTTCTCTAGATTAAGGGGGAGTTGTTTTCATATTTAGGGGGAGCAGTTGATACATACATTGCAATGTTATTTTCAGGTTTTCATTTGCATTTACTTAGTTTACAAGTTGTTGAACATTGTAATCTATTAGTGCTTTATGTCTGATAACTATTTTTGTCTAGGTACTCGTAGATTTAGTCATATTTTTTAAGTTATGTTTATTATAACTGATTGTATATTTGTTATCCTTGTTTTCGTGACCAAGTGCTTACATTTTGTTTTCAATTGTATTACACTTAACCATGAAGTATTCTATTCACAGAAATATGTGAAAGTTTTCATGAAAAGATGCTGAAGTAGGAAATTGTTAGTGTCATTGTGACACGTGGCAAAGTTCATGCATGTGCAAAGCATGTGGTCAATATTTATTTTGTGAACTTGTGATAAAAACATGTGTGTTATTCTTTTTCCTAATGCATTATGAAATATTTATTTTAGGAAAAGAATTGATTAATTGATTGAAGTAGTTTTTGAAAAGCTTGAATATCAATCACATTTAAGATTAAGACTTTTATATACTTATTTTAATCGGTAGAGGATCTAAATTGATTGCAATCACTTATGTGATTAGGATATATTTGTCAATTATATAAGTGATTATGATATGCTTTCCATTATTTTTTTAATCTTTATCTAGTCATCTTATTTAGTTTTTAGGAAATTGATAATGATTGGATTTGATGATTTCATGCGTTATATAGTTATTTACATAGCTTATATAAGGGACAAGCACTCAATGCTTAGGGAAGAGCGTGCTGAATGAAGGTTACTTTAGCTTGATGTTTGAGTGAGTTAAGACTATGCATGACTCATGTGTTTTGAGTATATGTATAGGTCTGATTTATAAATGTTATTTAGTCGTGTAAGCTTAAGTAAGTTGAGTGATTATATGAGTCTGTAACGATTACATTGGTTATGTCTAACTAAACAATTATAGGTAATCGTTACATTGATTATGTCTGACTAAACAAGGATAGTTAAGTTTGACATGTCTATGAAATGCAACATTAGAAGAGTGTGAGAAGGACTATAACTGTGATCAAGGGTGATCAAGTTTGCATAAATTAGGTTAGTAAATAAGCAGGTGTCTACCATTGTAAAGAGTTTTAAGTCAAGTATAAACACATACAATATTGTGGATTGCAACTCTTATTGCACGTGGATGTAAGCTAGTTTATAACCGAACCACGTAAAATCTTCTGTTCTATTTTACTGGTGCATTCGAAACTAGCAAGTATACTAGTCGCACAAGTAATAAAATGATGAGTAAGATATCGTTCCCACGAAGATTGATTCTAATTAAATTTGTTATTAGATAGCAACAATAAAATAAATTGGTAGTTTTGTTTAATGATTAACTAAATGAAATACGAAGGCAACTAAAGAATAACACAACACAAAGTTAAATAAAGTGAGAAATAATCAATCGGAGAAACTTGGTTAAGGGATCATTCTCTACCACAAGATATGAATTTGCAACTCAACTATAGAATTGTAATCTAATTACAACATTGAAATGATCAACCGCAAATAACAACAGGCTCTATTACCCCAATCTTTTCTTACTTTATTGTTAAATAAAACAAGCTCTTTATTTAATCTCTATCCATTGAACAATCCAGAACAAGCCCTCTAAATTTAATTCAATAGAAGCATTATGATAAGAAAAACAGGTTGATTTAAGCAATAAACACATAAGCTCGGATTATTTAACTTAGGTTATATTCTCCAATTGCAATCTCCTATCACAATTTTGCTCCTAACAATTAGAAATTCAAGACAATTACGAATCAAGATTTCTAGTCTAATAATAGAAAACAACCAGATTCTATTTAGTTGGCCACCCAAATAAAATTAGCAAGCAATCATAAGCATTGAATACGAGAAAATACAATCAACTCCAATTAGAGAATTGGATAACAATTTCTTGAACAATCAAGTCACAAAAACCATATCTAGGGCTTTGAAATCACTCTCAACCAAATAAACTTTAGTGACACATGTTCAAACACAACGTAAATATAATACAACTTAGAGAAATTCCAGAAAATGAAAAGGAAAGGAAACACTTAGCAAATCCTTTGAAAATCTCCTCCGTAGATGAATCTTCTTATGATTGTAGTTCCTCCTCTTTCCAAGCTTTCTTTCTCCTCCAAGAACTCTAAGGGATGTTAGAAATCAAGAGACGCAGCCTTCAACTCGTTCTCCCCATTCTTGTTATGAAAATAAAACTCTAAAATATGTTTATATACTCTACTACAGTAACCTGCTACAGTGCCATGAATAATAACATGCTACAGTGATTTGTAAAATTATAATTATGCACTACTCACACCATTCTAATTATAACTTCTGGTACACTATATGGATTCATGAACCATAAATTTCTTTAGAAACTAGACTTCTAGAGCTTTCCAATGGTATATAGACATCATCTGGTTCATTATATTAATATACAATTAAATCCGAGAAGTTGGTTGACTGGCAGAGATAGGTTTTACTCCAATTTGGTGCAAGCTCCTTCAAAACTCCTACAAACATCAAAATCACATAAAATATAAAAATATCAAGGAATATAGCAAAGAAACATAGACGAATTAATATGAAAATAATGTATAAATAGACACCTATTAAATTCCCCCGTACTTAGACTTTGCTAGTCCTTGAGCAGCTAAAATGATATGAAAACAAAACTAAATCTAGATAGAATCACGAAAAAAAAATTAAAACACACAAATGCTTCAACTTGCAAATAAGCCTAAAAGATTGGGCTTAATTATAACCCAAGGAAAACTTCAAAATTTTGCACTTGATCAAGAATTTTATCTCAAAGATTAGTTTCGCTCCACTGCAATTCCTCAAGTGTGTGTGTGTGTGTGTGTGTGTAGAGCCATTCTCAACTAATCACTTATAATACGGATGAGTTTATGCATAAAAATGAATCATATTTAATAGTGAAGATACGTGCATAAATGAACTCCATATGCCTGCTTTTCAAGTCACTCTCCATTAATGTGGACAATCGCAACACTAATGATCAGGTAGGGCTTTATTAAGCTTGTAATGTTTGGCTTTGAGTAAAAGTATGATAAAGGATAATATTTTGGCTCAAATCACCCACAAACACATATATCATTCAAGACTATGTAGAGCTTAACCTCATAACATAAATTCATTTCAATTCACCTGATGACTCCCACAAGCTTATTTACAACACTCAATCTCTTTTTCTTTTTATAAAACAAAAGAAATTACACCCACATACTTAGTTATTTTATTCTTTTTAAGAACACTCAAGGGCATAGATCTCTTCTTCTCTTTCTCTTCTCCTTTTTTTTCCATTTTTTTCAACTACCCCTCCCCCACATTTAAACAACACGTTGTCCTCAATGTTTAAGTATGTGGAAGATAAGTATATATATTTTGTTCATTTTACAAACATAATAGACTCACTTTCATTGCTCATGACACCGTTCCACCTCTCTTAATTCCCAAAATCATAGCACAGCTCAAAATGTAATCATGAATGATCTACATGCTCATAGGTAAGGGATAAACTATTTGGAAAAATTTGTTTGAGGTTAGGAAATCTTTTAGTAAGCAAACAAGGAAAAATATTTAATAAAGCTTAAAGGGGTAATTAGGGATCAATTTCATTCAAGGTTGGCTAAGAAAGCTCAAACAGTCCACAGGTGGCCTAAATCATTTCCCTAATGTTGTACAGTCTAGGATTTCACCTTGAACGGCCATCAAACAAGTTCGGGAATTCATTAAAATCTTAAGAAAAACTTAAATTGCAATAAACCTTCTCTAAATAAACGAATAACTCAATAATAATGGCTAAGTGCTCAATATTGTGCAAGGAATCAAAAGCAAAGCAAAAATCAATAAATAGTTACAGATCTATGCATTGTTTACCATTTTCCAAGAGTTATTCTCAATTCAATCATTGCCTTATCATCGACCCACAAAATGTAAGAAAAGAGATATGTGGCATTGTTAGACCGGAGTTAAGATTGTATATTTCAACAATCCTTAGGACCAGTAGCCCGTAGATTTAAGGTTTTCAGCCTATAGACCTTTATTATGAATGAACAAAACAAGATATAAGACACTTCAAACAACAGTAAATAAACAAACTACAAATTTATTTAGTTATAATGAGTTTTAACGGTTAAAGAAACCCCATATTCTGTCATTCTTTATTTCTTTTCCACAATTTTTTTGAATCGGACCTGATAGAGACAGAAACACATAACAACTTTAAATTACATAGACTAAACTTACTCATAAAATAACAAAATCCAACAAAGAATGGGTCTCAAAAGTTTAGAAGTTAGCCTCCTTATTCAGCCATTCTGGATCAAAGAAATCCAAAATGCATTTCAAGAGACCTTGAACTTTTTAGGGCACCATTCTAAAAGGCAAGAATATAAAATATTACCTCAGATAAAAGTCAAAAGAAATAATCAGAAAAATCTCAAATAAAGACAAATAAAAGAAAACAAACGAAAGTGAAGCAAACCAACAAATAAAGATTACAGGTAGAGCGTCAAATCCAGTTTAAGCCTTTTATTACCTTCTGCAAACTAATATATCCGAGCTGTTGCTGGATCAGGTAAATGGAGGAATTCTTGTAGTTTGTCAATCAACTCTTCTGCAGTTGAATTGTAACCAGAATTTGCCTCACCGACTGTGAGATGAAGTTTTGCTCTATAGCTTGATCAAGAAAAGAAAACAAACCTTCAAAAAAATTATTGACATTTAACAAACTAATGGGTTTTCAGTGGGTGTTTCGCTTTGCCCAGGAGGTGATTTGAAATATTTCCTCTAATGTACCATAACCACCCGGCAAAGCTATAAATGCATCAGAGTTAAAAAACATATGTATAATACGCTCATGCATGCTTGAGACATATAACTCTTCCCCCATTGTTTTGCCTATGATATGTCGTACAGCTAATGATTTAGGGATAATGCCAAGAACTTGGCTCCCTCCTTAGGGTGCAGCTGTTAACACACACCTTATTAACCCAAGGTTATCCCCTCCATAAACCAAATAAATGCGCGTCTCAACTAATATCCTACCATGATCAAAAGCTATTGCTACAAACTCTCCATCTTTACCAAATTGAGACCCATAAAATACACCTATATTTCGAAATCGTTGAATTGGTGTTTTCTCCGTTTCTAGATATGCCCTAACCATGTGTAAGACAATGATGCACGTTAGGTGATGTATTTATCAAGGTCAAAAAATGTTATAATAATGACATTGAAAATATGAAGAATTGATGGGTACACACGGAACACTCTTAGATTTGACACATGGGTATACAATCTCGATGGGGGTTGCTCGAGGCATATTTATCGCCCATTGAAAATTTGAGATATGCTTTCGATGGGGTTGACAATACCCCCATACTTGTCTCCCATGTGTGCTTATGTTATGGGTAGTCATGTGGTTTGTCAAAAAGAAAACTTGAAATTAAAACAAACAACAACAATACAAGGACAACAATAATAATCAAATCAAACAAAATAAGAAAAATAAATTTTAATAATAATAACACACATTCAAATATACAAGTAGTTGTGATTGTGGCTTACATCTTCCTCTGGTTTTATGTCCAGTAATGACTGAAACATCTTCTATGAGTGAGGGATATGCTTCCCATCTAGTTTTCTTATAAACTGGCAAACAAGGTCTTTTTTAGTCATATTTCGTAGACTATAACGCAGCAGTCCATCACAAAATTATGACCATAGATTAAGCAATTCACGATGAGCAAGTCCACAAGAATGTAACTCAAGAGTTAATAAAATATTATCCAGAGACTCATTACTTAGACCATTCTTAATGAACATAAGTTTATCTTCTCTAATCTTGAACACAAAACCTAATGACTGACAACTTTGGTTACAATTTCATCTAGCACATTTATAACATACTTGTAACCTCTTTGCTCTTCGTCTTTTGGCATAATAGCTCTTCCTTAGACCAGACATGTATACATTGAAATTAATATCAAGTTCACCAAATAATCTTACCTTGGCTTTGATAAGCCATTGGATATCCACAGGCATTTTTAGGAGCATCAACATCCAAAGTCTAGTCAACCGTACTTTATAAATTTTGAACACAGCATTTTGAGGAAGTGAAGGGAGATGTTTACGAAGGTTTGACAGAAAGATATCGATATCCACTGAATGGAAGAAAATGAAAGATATTACTAATAATGTGCTTGAGTTTGTTTTTCTCTAGGATATGCATGCTTCAAACCTTTAGGCAATGGCTTCAGTTCTCATTTGGGTGTTTCCTCGAGCTGTTGTGGAAATGAGCACAAAGCATAGAATAATCAAATTAAACAAAATAAAATAAAATAAAGATGCATAAAAAAACAAAAACAGAATAGCAAACAAAAGTAGAAAACAAACAACAAAGGAAATGAGATAGATGGCAAAGAAAGATAAAACCCGATCAATTATGATGGATAGATCCTATAAGAAAAATCACCTCGAGACACAAAAAATTGATCATTACTACCTACTTTTCTTCTTTTTTCATTTTTGTTTTTCAAAAACATTGGGTTGCCTCCTAATAAGCGCTTGGTTTAACGTCCTCAGCCTGACGTTACCGACCCCTACCCATTAAGTTAAGTTGGCTTGTAGAGTGGTGCCTCCTCGATGTCCTGTATAACTAAATTTTCATAGTAAGGCTTCAATCTATATCCATTCACCTTGAATACTTTGCCTGTTTTTAAGCTCTTGATTTCCACTGCACCTGAGAAAAGACATCAATAATAACAAAAGGTCCAACCCATCGAGAACGTAATTTACCTAAAAATAACTCGAGGCAAGAATGAAATAAAAGGACTTTCTGTCCTACTTCAAAATTCTTTCAAGAGATCATCTTATCATGAAATGCATTAGTTCTCTCCTTATAAATTTTTGAATTCTCATAGGCATCATTTGCTAAGTTCTTCCAATTCTTGGAGTTTAAGCTTCCTTTGTTTGTCGGCAACATCCATCTCCATGTTACAAAGCTTTACTGCCCATTATGCTTTGTGTTTGAGCTCTACAAGATGGCATGGCTTACCATAGACTAACCTATATGGAGACGTACCAATAGGTATCTTGTAAGCAGTCTGGTATGCCCATAGTGCATCATCCAGTCGTAGGCTCCAATCTTTTCTGTTCGGATTCACTATCTTCTCGAGGATAGACTTGACTTCTTGATTTGAAAATTCAACTTGACCACTAGTTTATAGATGATATGCAGTAGACACCCTGTGAGTGATACTGTATTTCTTGAGCAAGGCTTCAAATGATCTGTTATAGAAGTGTGTTTCTCTATCGCTAATTATGGCTCTTGGTATTAAATCTTGCAATATGTTAGATTTCACAAAATCTACAACAACTTTAGAATTATTAGTTCTCATAGCTTTTGCTGCTACCTATTTAGAAATATAGTCCGCAGCAAGTATAATGTAAGCCTCACCAAAAGATGAAGGAAAAAGACCCATGAAATCAATAGCCCACACATAAAAAATTTCAACATTAAGTATTGGGGTTTGTGGCATTTGATTTTTGGCACTTAAATTACCTATTCTTTGACATCGATCACATGTTTTACAGAATAGGTATGCATCTTTAAACAATGTTGGCCAATAAAAACCACATCCAAGTACTTTAAGGGTTGTTCTTTTTTGTCCAAAGTGATCTCCACATGCATATAAATGATAGAAGGTTAAAATTGAATTAAATTCAGATTCAGAGACACACCTTCTTATCACTTGGTTAGAACAATGCTTCTATAAGTATAAATCATCTCATATGTACTGCTTGGCAATGTTTTTGATCTTGTCTCTTTGAGATCAAGTTAAATCATCTAATAGTTTCTTGGAAACTAAGTAATTGACAATATCTGTATACCAAGGGGCTACTACACTTGGAGATAATAATTGTTCATCCATAAAACTTTCTTGTAATGGTAATGCATCCTCATCATGGACAAGGCGACTAAGATGGTCTGCAACTAAGTTTTGACTCCCTCTCTTATCTTTGATCTCTAAGTCAAATTTTTGTAAAAGGAGTATCCACCTGGTAAGCCTTGGTTTAGCATCTTTCTTTGTGAGCAAGTACCTCAAGGCTGTATGATCATAAAAAATGGTTACTTTGGTACTAATCAAATAAGAATGAAACTTTTCTAAAGCAAAAACAACCGCTAACAACTCTTTTTCAGTGGTGGAATAGTTAAGTTGAGCATCATTTAAGGTCGGAGATGTATAGTAAATGGCATGTGGAATTTTGCCAATTTATTGACCCAAGATAGCACCCATAGCATAGTCACTTGCATCGCACATGATCTCGAATAGATAATCCCAATTTAGAGATTGGATCTTTAGAACTAAAGTCAAGAGTTCCTTTAGTTTCTCAAATGCTTTATTGCATTTCTCATCAAATTAAGAGGTCACATCATTTTGTAGTAGTCTGCATAGGGGCAATGCTATCTTCAAAAAATCTTTTATGAACCTATGATGGAAACCTGCATGACCAAGAAAAGAACGAATATCCTGCACACTTGTGGGGGGTGGTAAAGAACATATAAGGTCTATATTAGATTTATCAACTTCTATACCCTTAGCAGAAATAACATGTCCCAAAACTATACCCTGATCTACCATAAAATGACATTTTTTCCAATTCGGAACAAGGTTAGTTTCTATACATCTTTGAAGTATAAGTGTAAAGTTGTCAAGGCATTTATCAAAAAAAAATCGCAAAAACGCTAAAATCATCCGTAAATACCTCAATGATGTTCTCGACATAATCAAAGAAAATACTTACCATACACCTTCAGAAAGTGGTAGGGGCATTGCAAAGAACAAATGGCATGTGTTGATAGGCAAATGTACCAAACGGGCATGTGAATGTAGTTTTCTCTTGGTCCTCAAGGGCAATGACAATCTAATTATATCTTAAGTAACCATCAAGAAAACAATAGTGAGAATGGCCTACTAACCTTTCAAGCATTTGATCAATGAATGGCAAGGGAAAGTGATCCTTGCAAATTGCTGAATTGAGCTTATGATGCTAACTCACCACCCAGTTTGGATACAAGTGGGAACTAGCTTATTATTATCATTCTTAACCACTCTAACACCAAATTTCTTGGGAATAACTTGGACTAGGCTCACCCACTTGCTATCTGAAATCGGATAAATCACACCCACGTCTAACAGTTTAAGGATCTCTTTCTTGACAACTTTCATCATGGGAGGATTCAACCTCCGTTGTGCTTTTCTAGTGGGCTTCGATCCTTCTTCCCACAAGATACGGTGCATGCATATGGCTGGGCTAATATCTTTGATGTCGACAATTGTCCACCCAATAGCTGTTTTGTGATCTCTAAGTACTTAAATGAGTTTCTTTTCTTGTGATGGTGTAAGGCCCTTTACTATTATGACTGGTAAAGTATCTTTCTCACCCAAGAATACGTGCTTCAAATGATATGGAAGAGGCTTAAGCTCTAAGTTAGGGGTTTTAATCACAGAAGGAAGAAGTTTCCCATTAGATAAAGGCAATTCAATGTAAGAAATATCATACCTATTTGTGGTTATAGCTATGGTCTCATCTAAGCCTGCCACAGCTTCCTCCACTTCTTTAGATGCTTGTATCAACCTTCCTCGTTCTTTTGAATTTTTTGTCCATAAGTGCTCACTAATAGCTACTTCCAATCCATCCTTGCGAGTTAATCAAAAAGTTGTTGTGCCAAAGAATCAATAACATCAACTGAAAAAATAGAATGCAAGTCACTAGGGTACCTCATTGCCTAAAAAATATTGAAATGAATCACCTCGCCATCAAACTCCATAGTGAGAGTGCCATCATGAACATCAATCTTGGTTCAGGCAGTTTTCAAGACTGGTCTCCTTGAAGAAATCGACATTGGATTGGGAGATGTCTCATCCTCCATTTGAAGAACGTAGAAATCGACTGGGAAAACCAATTGATTCACCTGCACAAGAACATTTTTCACAACTCCCTTGGGATATGCATTAGAATAATTAACAAGTTGAATGATAATACTAGTTTTCGTAATGGGTCCAAGATTCAAAGAAGCATAAATAGAATATGGCATGATATTAATAGATGCTCCTAAATCTAACACAGCTCTCTCAAACTTGGTATTATTAATGGTGCATGGAATGATAAATGTACCTGGATCTTTACACTTTGGAGGTTTCTTTCTAATACAACCGAAACATTTTCCCCCACACTTACTTTCTCGTTTCCTTTTAACTTTCTCTTGTTGGTACATAACTCTTTGAGAAATTTTGCATAACAAGGTACTTGCTTGATAGCATCCAAAGTGGTATATTTACCTTGATCTTGCAAAAAGTCTCCAAGATTTCCTATTCTTGTTCCTCCATCTTTGATTTTGCAAATCTACTAGGAAAAGTGAAGGAGTAACATAAGAGGGAATATGAGTTTTAAGATTTACCTTAAAAGATGATGTTTTGTTCATGTGAGAAGTGGTGTCATCCCTTTCATTAGTTTGTGATTTCTTTGGCGGGACCTCTAATTTCTTTCCACTTCTCAAAGTTACCACACTAGTATTCTCTTTTGGATTGATCACTGTTTAAGAAGGTAATTTTCCCAAGCCTTGACCCTTAAATTCGCTCATGTTAGTAGCCAATTGACCCATTTGATTTTCTAGGTTTTGGAAACTTGCCTAGTTTTTAGCTGAAATTACATTGTTCTAGTAGCAAGTGCTTTAACAATATCCTTAAGAGATGTACATGAGCTTTGTAGAGCTTGTTATGGTGCTAGTGGTGGTCGAGTTTGAAACGATTGTTGCACTCTTGGTTGATTGAAACCTAGTGGCCGGTTTGGTATGGCATTTTGAACAATCGGTTGACGATTCCCATAACTGAAATTAGGGTGATCTCGCCATCCCGCATTGTAGGTATTACAGAAGGGTTCATACCTTTGCCTTGGTTGTCCTGGAAATCCACCCATGGCATTGGCTTGTTTCGTCTCTCTTTGTTGCAAGGTTGGACACATGTCGGTTGGATACTCCGTGATAGAACATATCCCACATGCATAAGATTGTTGTATATTTCCTACAACCATTTATTTCACAAAGAGGTAAGTTGAGAAAGTTGTTGTTCAATGCTTAAAGTACTTACCTCATTTACTTTCTTTGGTAGTGGTGGCTCAAATCGGTTACTGAATTGTTAGGAGTTCGCTGCCATGTCACCAATCAAATATCTTGTAGCTTCCGATGTTTTATTAACTAGTCGCACAAGTAATAAATTGATAAGTAAGATATCGTTCCCATAAGGATTGATTCTAATTAAATTTGTTAGTAGACAACAACAATAAAATAAATGTGGTGCTTTGTTGAATGATAAAGTAAATGAAATATGAATGTAAATAAAAAATAACACAACACAAAGTTAAATGAAGTGAGAAATAATCAAGAGGAGAAGCTTGGTTAAGGAATCATTCTTTGCCACAATGAATTTGCGAATCAACTATAGAATTGCCATCCAATTACAACATTAAAATGATCAACTATAGATAACAACAAGCTCTGTTACCCCAATCTTTCCTTACTTTGTTATTAGATAAAACAAGCTCTTTATTTAATCTCTATCCATTAATCAACCCAGAACAAGCTCTCTAAATTTAATTCAATGGAAGCATTATGATAAGAAAGATAGGTTGATCTAAGCAGTAAACACACAAGCTCTCATTATTTAACTTAGATTATATTCTCCAATTACAATCTACGATCACAATTTTGCTACTAATGATTAGAAATTCAAGACAATTACGGATCAAGATTTCTAGTCTAGTAATAGACAACTACCAGATTCCATAAGTTGGCTACCCAAATAAAATCAATAAGCAATCATAAGAATTGAATACGAGAAAATACAAGTAACTTCAATTGGAAAATTGGATAATAATTTCCTGAATAATCAACTCGCAAAAACCATATCTAGAGCTGTGAAATCACCCTCAACCAAATCAGATTTAGTGACACATGTTCAAACATAAAATAAATATAATAAAACATAGTGAAATTCCAAAAAATGAAAAGCAAAGGAAACACTTAGCAAATCCTTTGAAAACTTCCTCCGTAGATGAATCTCCTTCTAATTATAGTTCCTCCTCAGTTCCTCCTCTTTCCAAGCCTTCTTTCTCCTTCAAGAACTCCAAGGGATGTGAGAAATCAAGAGAGGCAGCCTCCAACTTGTTCTCCCGCTTCTTGTTATGAAAATGAAACCCTAAAATATGTTTATATACTCTGCTATAATTACCTGCATAAAACATGCTACAGTGATTTGTAAAATTACAATTTGTAGTACTTACACCATTTTGATCATAACTTCTGGTACACAATATGGATTTGTGAACTGTAAATGTCTCTAGAAACTAGACTTCTAGAGCATTCCAATGGTATAGAACACATCATCTGGTTCATTGTATATCAATATAATTAAATCCGAGAATTTGGTTGACTGGCAGAGGTGAAAATGAAAGGTTTTACTTCAATTTGGTGTAGGCTCCTCTAAAACTCCTACGAACATCAAAATTAGACAAAACATAAAAATACCAAGGAATATAGCAAATAAACATAGACGAATTGATATAAAAATAATACATAAATAGACAATTATCATTTACTTTACTGTTTTCAGTTAAGTTATTGTGAACTGTCCATACTGCAAAAACTAATACATATAAAAAATTTTATTTAACAACCCATTAAGTATACATACTTAAGTTACAAACAAACTACCAACATATATCTTGAAAAGATTTTTTTTGACATTAATAAAATTTTTTGCCAATAGATTTGTTTAAATAAACAAGCACTCAAGTTTATCTTCTTCCAATCTTTATTAGTAATTTATTATTTAATCCTATAAGTATGAACTCATCTTTCCCGCATAATTCATGTTCATACAAAAAATTCAGCCATCAGATCTTTAAATATTGGTTGGTTAAGTACAGCATTTGAAACTTTAATCTTCTCAACTATTGTTTTTACTCTACAAATCAATGTTTGTTTATTTTAATCATTGTATAATTTGTTTCTTCTAACTAAAATATTAGTATCTCTTTAGGTTTGGTAGCCAGAAGTGGTGTTCGTAAATTTGGATCCAATAAATTTAGCTAATAACCAACCCAATCCAGTAATAATTGGTTTAAAAATTTTTCAATCAAATCCAATTCAATTTTTTTAAAAAAATCATCCAATCCAATTCAATCCTATCCAATCCGAACCTTAAAAAATTTAAAAAGAAAAAATGTAATATGATCCAATAAAAAACACAAGTTAATGTGATATTATGTAAATATAATGATGACATGAAGTTACTGAGCAAATTAAAATATTGGTAAGCCATAATATAATTCATAGAAATTCATTAATAAATTGATTAAAGTTCGTAAATAAAAATAACAATAAAAATTTAAATCATTCCAATACAAATATGGTAATTTAAATAAACATACAAGACTCCATGGAATAAGTTGCTATGATAATATGAGACTTGGAACAATTTATTTTTGCATAACTGCATTAAGTCAATGTCATCCACGCATATTAAAAAATGCCTAGCAAACATGAATAAATAATTAATAAGTAAGTCATTTTTTTATAGTGAGATAAATATGATTGACATGAAAAAAAACTATTCATGAGATGAAAAATAATAATAACTTATTCATGAAATAAAAAAATAAAAACTAAGTTATATTTATACTTATCAATTACACATACCATATTTGTATTATATCAACGATTGATGCGTTCGAAACTAGCAAGTATACTAGTCGCACAAGTAATAAAGAGATAAGTAAGATATCGTTCCCACGAGGATTGATTCTAATTGAATTTGTTATTTCCAGCAACAATAAACTAAACAGGGGGGATTTTTGTTGAATGATTTACTAAATGAAATAAGAATGCAAGTAAAGAATAACAAAACAGAAAGTAAATTTGAATGAAAAATCAATGGGAGAAAGCTGGTTAAGGGATCCTTCTCTACCACAAGATATGGATTTGCGAATTAATTGTAGAATTGTCATCTAATTACAGCATTGAAGTTATCAACCGTAGATAATAACAAGCTCTATTACCCCAATCTTTCCTTACTTTGTTGTTAAATAAAACAAGCTCTTTATTTAATCTCTATCCATTAAACAACCTAGAACAAGCTCTCTGAGTTTAATTCAATGGATGCATTATGATAAGAAAGATAGGTTGATCTAAGCAATAAACACACAAGCTCGGATTATTTAACTTAGGTTATATTCTCCAATTGTAATCTCTGATCACAATTTTGCTACTAATGATTAGAAATTCAAGACAATTACGGATTAAGATTTCTAGTCTAGCAATAGACAACAACCAGATTATATTCAGTTGGCCACTCAAATACAATCAGCAAGCAATCATAAGCATTAAATATGGGAGAATACAAGCAACTTCAATTAGAGAATTGGATAACAATTCTTACACAATCAACTTACAAAAACCATATCAGGGGCTTTGAAATCACCCTCAACCAATTCAGATTCAGTTACACATGTTTAAGAACGTGGTAAATACAATACAACATGGAGACATTCCAGAAAATGAAAGGGAAGGGAAAAACTTAGCAAATTTGATGTAATTCTCTTTGGATTGTAGTTCTTCCTCTTTCCAAGCTTCCTTTCTCCTTCAAGAACTCCAAGAGATGAAAGAATTCCAGAGCTGCAGCCTCCACCACGTTCTCCCCTCTTCAAGTTATGAAAATAAAACCCTAAAATGTGTTTAAATACTCTGCTACAGTGTACAGTCCCGTATTATACATGCTACAGTGATTTGTGGAATTACATTTCTATACTTCTCACACTGTTTTGATTACAACTTTTGGTACACTGAATGATTTATAAACCGTAAATTTCTCCAGAAAATAGACTTCGAGAGCTTTCCAACGGTATATAATATGTCATCGGGTTCATTGTATATCAATACAATTAAATCCGAGAAGATGGTTGACTAGCAGAGGTGAAAATGAAGGGTTTTACTCCATTTTTGTGCAAGTTGCTCCAAAACTCCTACAAACATCAAAACCACACAAAAACATAAAAATACCAAGGAATATAGCAAAGAAACATGGACGAATTGATATAAAAGTAATACATAAATAGACACCTATCAAATTCCCCCACACTTAGACTTTGCTAGTCCTCGAGCAACTAAAATGATACGAAACAAAACTAAACCGAAACAGAATCAAAGAAAAATTAAAACACACAAATGCTTCAACTTGCAAATAGGCCTCAAAGATTGTACTTAATTATAACCCAAGGAAAACTTCAAAATAATGCACTTGATCAAGAATTTTATCTCAAAGATTAGTTTCGCTTCACTTCAATTCCTCAAGTGTGTGTGTGTAGAGCCATTCTCACCTAATCACTTGTAACCCGAATGAGTTTATGCATAAAAATGAATCATATTTAATATTGAAGATGTGTGTATAAATGAACTCCATAGGCTTGCTTTTCAAGTCACTCTCCACTAATGTAGACATGCACAACACCAAGGATCAAGTAGGACTTTATTAAGCTTGTAACGTTTGGCTTGGGTGAAGGTATGATCAAGGATAATAATTTGACTCAAATCACCCACAAACACATAAATCATTCAAGATTATGAAGAGCTCAACCCTATAACACAACTTTATTTTAATTCACCAAGTTACTCCCCCAAACTTATTTAGAACACTCAATCTTCTTTTTTTTCTTTTTTTTCTTCTTTTTTTTTTTTTTAGAAAACAAAAGAAACTACACCCATGTTTCATTCTTTTTAAGAACACCCAAGGGTATAGAACTTCTTTTTTTTCTTTTTTTTCTTTTTTTTTAACTGCAATTCCACTCCCCCACACTTAAATAATACATTGTCCTCAATGTTTAAGTACGTGGAAGATAAGTACAGATTTTTTTTTCTCTTTTTTTTTCTTTTCTTTTTTTTTTCTTTTTACAAACACAATAGGACTCACTTGCATTGCTCATGACACATCCCAACCTCCTCTAACTTTCCAAAACCAGAACATAGCTCAGAATTTAATTGTGAAAGATCTATATGCTCATAGGTAAGGGATAAACTGTTTGGAATAAATTCATTTGAGGTTAGGAAATCTTTTAGTGAGTTAACAAAGAAAAAAGGCTTACAAAGGCTCAAAGGGGTAACTAGGGATCAATTTCAGTCAAGGTTGGCTATTAAGGCTAAAACGGTCCAAAGATGGCCTAAATCATTTCCCCAATGTTGCACAGTCTAGGATTTCGCCTCGAGTGACCATCAAACAAGTTCTAGAATTCATTGAAATCTGAAGAAGCATTTAAATTACATAAACTTTCTCTAAGTGAACAAATAACTCAGTGATAATAGCTCAGCGCTCAATGTTGCGCAAGGAATCAAAAGCAAAGCGAAAACCAATAAACATTTCAAGCACACAGATCCATGCATCATTTTATCATTTTCCAAGAGTTATTCTTAATTCAATCATTGCCTTATCATTGGCCCATAAAATGCAAGAGAAGAGGTACGTGGCGTTGTTCAACCTGAGTCAAGATTGTATATTTCAACAATCCTTAGGACAGTAGCCCGCAGACTTAAGGTTTCCAGCCTATATACCTTTATTATGAAAGAACAAAACAAGAAACAAGACACTTCAAACAACATGAAATAAACAAACTACAGATTATTGAGAGAGAATGCGTTTCAAGAGTTAAGAAAACCCCATATTCTGCCATTCTCAGGTTTTTTCACAATATTTTTTTTTTCGAATCGAAACTGATAAAGACAAAAACACACAACAACTCGAAATTACATAAAACTAAACTTACTCAGAAAATAATAAAGTCCAACAAATCAGTAAACACAAACAAGGCAGTTAGAATAGGTCTAAAAAGTTTAGAAGTTAGCCTCCTTATTCAGCCATTATGGATTGAAGAGATACAGAATGCGTTTCAAGAGGAATTGAACTTTTTAAGCCACCACTCTAAAAACCGAGATTAGAAAATATTACCTGGGATGAAAGAAACAACCTGAAAAAAATTCAACTCAAATAAACACAATAAAGAGAAAGCAAACGAAAATGAAGCAAACCAGCAGATAGAGATTACAGATGGAGCGTTAAATCCAGTTTACGCCTCTTATTGCCTTCTCCAAACCAATCTATCCGAGCCATTTTTGAATCAGGCGAATAGACGAATTCTTGTAATTTGTCAATTAACTCCCCTGCAGTTGAAGCTGTAACCAGGATTTGCCTCGCTAACTGTGGGATGAAGTTTTTTTCTACTGCTTGATCAAGAAAAGACAACAAACCATCAAAAAACTTATTGACATTTAACAAACCAATGGGTTTCCGATGGATGTTTAGCTGTGCCCAAGAGGTGATTTGAAATATCTCCTCTAATGTACCATAACCACCGGGCAAAGCTATAAATGCATCAGATTTAATGACCATATGTGCAATACGCTCATGCATGCTAGAGACCTGTAACTCTTCCCCCATTGGGTTGCCTATGATATCTCGCACAGCTAATGGTTTAGGGATAATGCCGAGAACTTTACTTCCTCCCAAGGATGCAGCTGTCGACACACACCCCATTAACCCAAGACTACCCCCTCCATAAATCAAATGAATACCCCTCGCAGCTAATGTCCTACCAAGATCAATAGCTGCTGTTGTAAACTCTCCATCTTTACCAAATTGCGATCCACAAAATACGCATATATTTTGGAATCGCCGAATTGGTGTTTTCTCCCTTTCTAACAGTGCTCTAAACTTGTGCAAGACAATGATGTACGTTAGGTATTATGCGATTCAAGTGCAAGACAGGTTATAAAATGACATTTGAGAATATGCAAAATGGATATATACACACGTAAAACTCCCAAATTTGACACATGGGGACATAATTTCGGTGGGGGTTGCTCGATGCAGATTTATCGCCCCGAGATTTGAAAAAATAGATATGCTTTCGGTGGGGTTTGACAAAACCCCCACACTTGTCGCCCACGTGTGCATGAAAAATGGAGATAAACTTTCGGTGGGGTTTGAAAAAAACCGCCACACTTGTCTCCCACGTGAAGCATGAAAAGTAAAGATATACTTTCGACGGAGGTTGACAAAACCTCTACACTTGTCTTCCACGTGTGCTTATATCGTGGGGTAGTCATCTGGTTTGTCAAAAAGAAAACTTGAAATTAAAACAAACAAAATCAACAAACAACAACAACACAAAAAAAACATTGATAATCAGATCAAACGAAACAAGAAAGAAATAAAATTCGACAACAACAACACACATTCAAATATACAAGTAGTTGTGATTGTGGCTCACATCTTCCTCTGGTTTTACGTCCAGTAACGGCTGAAACGCCGTCTATGAGTCGGGGATTTGCTTCCCATCCAGTTTTCTTATAAACTGGCAAACAGTGTCGTTTTTAGTCAGATTCCCTAGACTATAACACTGCAATTCATCACGAAATTGTGTCCATAGATTAAGCAATTCACGCTGAACAAGTCCACAAGAATGTGACTCAAGAGTTAATAAAACATTATCCAACGACTCATTACTCAGACCATTTTTAATAAATGAGAGTTTATCTTCTCTATTCCTGGACACAAATCCTAATGAACGACAAGTCTGGTTACAATTCCATCTAGAACATTTATAACATACTTGTAACCTTTTCGCTCTTCGCCTCTTGGCGTAGTAGCTCTTTCCTAGACCAGGCATGTATTTTGCGAGATAATGTCCGGCTCACCGGACAATCTCACCTTGGCTTCGATAAGCCATCGGATATCAGCAGGCACATTTAGGAGCATCAACGCCCAATGTCTAGTCATCCGTACTTTATAAATTTTAAACACAGCATTTTGAGGAAGTGAAGGGAAATATTTACGAAGGTTCGACAGAAAGATATCGGCATCCATTGAAGAGGAGAAAAGAAGAGATATTACCGATAATGCGATCGGGTTTGTTTTTCTCCAAGATATGCACGTTCCAAACCTTTGGCGAATGACTTCAACTTCCGTTTGGATGTTTCCACAAGTTGCTGCACAAATGAGCTCAAAGCACAGAGTAATCAAATTAAACAAAAGAAAGGAAAAGAAAAGAGCAAAAACGAAACTAAAGGCACATAAAAGAGATAACAACACAATAGCAAACAAAAGTAAAAAACAAGTAAAAAATATAAAAACAAATGAGACAGATGGCAAAGAGAGATAAAACCTGATCAATTTGATAGCCTACGAAAGGAATCTCCTTGAGACACAAAAATCGATCATTATTACCTCATTTTATTTTTCTTTTATTCCCTTTTTTTATTTTTCAAAAACATTGGGTTGCCTCCCAATAAGCGCTTGGTTTAACGTCCTCAGCCCGACGTTGGTTCCATCATGGGAGGATCCAATTTCCGTTGTGCTTCTCTAATGGGCTTGGATCCCTCTTCTAACAAGATACGGTCAATGCATATGGATGGGCCTTGGATTTCAACAATTGTCCACTCAATAGCTATTTTGTGATCTGTAAGTATTCGGACGAGTTTATCTTCTTGTATTCGTGCAGGCCCATTTCCATTGTAACTCGCAAAGTATCATTCTCACCCAAGAATCCATAATTCAAATGATCTGGAAGTGACTTAAGCTCCAAGGTATTGGCTTTCATCACAGAAGGAAGAAGTTTCTCATTAGATAAAGCAATTCAATGTACGAAACATCATACCTATTTGTGGTGATAGCTATAGTCTCATCCAAGCTTGTCACAGCTTCCTCCACTTCTTTGGACACTTGTATCAGCTTTCTTGGTTCTTTGAAACTTTCTATCCTTATGTGTTCACTAATGGCAACATCCACTCCATTCTTGCGAGTTAACTCAAAACATTGTTATGGCAAATAATCAATAACGTCAACTGGATCTTTGCATTTTGGAGGAATTTTTCTTTGCAATACAGCTGAAACATTTTCCCCCACACTTACTTTCTCATTTCCCTTCAACTTTCTCTTGTTGGTGCATAACTCCTTGAGACATTTTGTACAACGAGGTACTTGCTCAATAGCATCCAGAAGTGGTATATTTACCTCGATTTTGTGAGAAGTTTCCAGGATTTCTTGTTCTTGTTTCTCCTTCGATTGTGCAAATCTACAAGAAAAAAGTGGAGGAGAAACATATAAAGGAATGGGAGTTATAGGATTTACCTGAGAAGTCAGTGTTTTGTTCATGGTGGAAGTGGTGTCATCTCCTTCATCAGTTTGTGATTTCTTTGGCAGGACATCTAATTGCTCTTCATTTTGCAAAGTTATCGCACAAGAATTCTCTCTTGGATTGATCACCGTTTGACAAGATAATTCTTCTGAGCCTTGGCCCTCGAATTTGCTCATGCTAGTGGCCAATTGTCCCATTTGATTTGCCAGGTTTTGGATACTTGCCCCAGTTTCCTGCTGGAATTGCATTGTGTTAGTGGCAAGTGCATTAACAATGTCCTGGAGAGACATACCTGAGTTTTGTGAAGCTGGTTGCGGTGCTAGATGTGGCATTGGTGGTGGTTGCATTTGAAAAGGTTGCTGCACTCTAGGTTGATTAAAACCTTGTGGCCGATTTGGTATCACATTTGGAGTGATTGGTTGATGATTCCAGTAACTGAAATTATGTTGATCTTCCCATCCAGCATTGTAAGTGCTAGAGAAAGGATCATACCATTGCCTCGTTTGTCCTGGAAATCCACCCATGGCATTGGCTTGTTCCATATATTCTTCTTGTAAAGTTGGATACATGTCGATTGGATGCTCCATCGTAGAATATATCCCACATTCATAAGATTTTTGCATATCTCCTACAGCCATGTTTTCCACAAGAGAGGTTAGCTCAGAAAGTTGTTGTTCAATGTTCGGAGTGCTTACCTCATTTACTCTCCATGGTACTTGTGGCTCAAATCCGCTACTGAATTGATAGAAGTTTACTGCCATGTTGTCTAAACACAAACAATCAGAAAAGAAAAACAAAGAAAATATGAATCAACAATGAAAACAAAATAACAAATCGATTAGAAAATCAATCCCCGGCAACGGCGCCAAAAACTTGATGCGTTCGAAACTAGCAAGTATACTAGTCGCACAAGTAATAAAGAGATAAGTAAGATATCGTTCCCACGAGGATTGATTCTAATTGAATTTGTTATTTCCAGCAACAATAAACTAAACAGGGGGGATTTTTGTTGAATGATTTACTAAATGAAATAAGAATGCAAGTTAAGAATAACAAAACAGAAAGTAAATTTGAATGAAAAATCAATGGGAGAAAGCTGGTTAAGGGATCCTTCTCTACCACAAGATATGGATTTGCGAATTAATTGTAGAATTGTCATCTAATTACAGCATTGAAGTTATCAACCGTAGATAATAACAAGCTCTATTACCCCAATCTTTCCTTACTTTGTTGTTAAATAAAACAAGCTCTTTATTTAATCTCTATCCATTAAACAACCTAGAACAAGCTCTCTGAGTTTAATTCAATGGATGCATTATGATAAGAAAGATAGGTTGATCTAAGCAATAAACACACAAGCTCGGATTATTTAACTTAGGTTATATTCTCCAATTGTAATCTCTGATCACAATTTTGCTACTAATGATTAGAAATTCAAGACAATTACGGATCAAGATTTCTAGTCTAGCAATAGACAATATCCAGATTATATTCAGTTGGCCACCCAAATACAATCCAGCAAGCAATCATAAGCATTAAACATGGGAAAATACAAGCAACTTCAATTAGAGAATTGGATAACAATTCCTTGCACAATCAACTTACAAAAACCATATCAGGGGCTTTGAAATCACCCTCAACCAATTCAGATTCAGTTACACATGTTTAAGAACGTGGTAAATACAATACAACATGGAGACATTCCAGAAAATGAAAGGGAAGGGAAAAACTTAGCAAATTTGATGTAATTCTCTTTGGATTGTAGTTCTTCCTCTTTCCAAGCTTCCTTTCTCCTTCAAGAACTCCAAGAGATGAAAGAATTCCAGAGCTGCAGCCTCCACCACGTTCTCCCCTCTTCAAGTTATGAAAATAAAACCCTAAAATGTGTTTAAATACTCTGCTACAGTGACTTGCTACAGTGTCCCGTATTATACATGCTACAGTGCTTGTGGAATTACATTTCTACACTTCTCACACTGTTTTGATTACAACTTTTGGTACACTGAATGGATTTATAAACCGTAAATTTCTCCAGAAAATAGACTTCGAGAGCTTTCCAACGGTATATAACATGTCGTCGGGTTCATTGTATATCAATACAATTAAATCCGAGAAGATCACTGACTAGCAGAGGTGAAAATGAAGGGTTTTACTCCATTTTTGTGCAAGTTGCTCCAAAACTCCTACAAACATCAAAACCACACAAAAACATAAAAATACCAAGGAATATAGCAAAGAAACATGGACGAATTGATATAAAAGTAATACATAAATAGACACCTATCAACGATCATTAGATATTAATTTTAATTTTTAGATATTACATAGTTAATTTTATTATCTATTATTTAAATTAGATCGGTTTATGATAAATTTTTTTAATAAAATCCGTTATCTAATCAAATTAATTCGATTTTTAAAAATTTCAATCTAATCCAATATGTCAATTTATTAAATCTAATCAAAATTGAATCGATTTGGATTGGATCAATCGGTTTGGATGGATTAAATTGGATTTTGGCCACCCTCAGTAGCTAATCTTGGCAAGGTGGAGTCCAACAATCTAATTATTAATAAAAATGAAAAATAAACATCTTCTGGCCTCGAGGCTGTAGCTATCTTGCACCTAAGAAAGAAAATTAATTATTGATTTATGTTTAGGTGATTGATTAATATGTGCGAATACAAAGTCTTCGCCATATTCATGTCTTTCACTCCTAAATGGGTTGACTAATTGTAAAAGAATCGTGATTAGTAGTCATCAACTTGGATAAATATAGAGAGAAATTTTGCAATTATGATGTCACACAATATGTCGAATAGTTTCTAATATTGACGGTGCTTGGTATAGTGACAATGAATTAATAAATATAGAGCATTTTAAAAAGGTGCCTACAAATCCATTTTACAAATTTAAATTTTGTGTATTCATTCCAACAAATTAGATGACTGCATTTGTTTTAGTTTATTTGTTCACTACTATTTTTTTTAATCATTCTTGTCATTTAAGAAGTGTTTCTAAGTGATTACATATATTTTTTTTTTTTATCTATCAAGAAACAAGTCCAAACTAGAGGTTTTTTCAAAGAATAATTGTTGGGTTTTGTGGCGTATGGAAGTTACAAATAATATAACAGAAAACTGTAATGTAAATCGGAACAGGATTTTTACGTGATTCGGTTATAACCAACCTATATCTACGGGCAACAAGAGTTGCAATCCACTATGTTGTATGTGTTTACACTCAACTTAGGACTCTTTACAGTGGTAGACACCCGCTCACTCACTAGCCTAATCTATGTAAACTTGATCAACCCCGATCACAACCATAGTCCTTCACACACTCTTCTTATATGCTCTTTTTCTATCACGATTATCTTAACAACATGTTGTTAAGAATAACATAACACCCGTAATTGTTACAGACCTGTAACTAGTATAGACACATGTGATTACTTAACTCTTTAAGCTCACAAGATCTATAATAATTAACCAAAGCCTAAAGCTTTATATAAGACATAAGAAACAAATAAAAAACGCACTCAAACTTGCTCTTGATTTCTCTCTCTCAATTTGCATTGAATGCCTTGAATTCATTCCACCAAAAGCTATGAAGATAGCTTTATATAGTATTTGATATGAATTGTAATCCTTATCAAAATCCTGTAGAATCTCAATAAAACTCATAAGAAAAGTTTGGATAACAATCAAACATTAGAGGAAGTGATAATATACTTCTCCTAAGTAAACTAGAATACTTAAATAATATCCTAATCTAATAAGAGATAATTAATAAAACTTCCTATTCAACTAGGATTCCAAATCCAAACTTATTCCTATTCAACTAGGATACCATAAAACTTATTCTTATTTAACTAGAATACCATATCAAGACTTATCCTATTTTAATTAAAATTCTCCTAATACAAAACATCTATATAAAATAAATGAGATTAGGAAAATATCTATATTTAATGTTTTTATCACATGATAACAAAATACTCATGTGCAATGCACATGCACGTCTAGAACCAACAATAACCTTTTTTTTTTTTTTAGTTTCAAAATCAAATGTACTCTTATTTTAATTTAAAAGTTTTACTTTATTCTTTCTTTAGAATAGAACTCTTTTTTAATTAGTTAATATTAAAAAATACTTATGTACTTATACAATCAATTATTTTCTAATAAATTTTAAATTTTTACAAGCTCTTATCACCTTATAGTCTTTTATCTCTCTATCCCATATTGATCCCATGCTTTTTGTGTTAATGGAGTTAAATTTTTAGACTATATTTATGCAAATTTTTTTATAAGGACTAAAATTCTTTAAAAATTCATGCAGATTTTACATTATTATTTGTAAAAGTAATGTTAGACTTACAAAATTGGGTTCAAAATTTATATCGCAACAAAAGTTGGTAAGTAACATAGCAGTGCTTTATCATCTACCACATCAAATATTTTAGTTAGATATTTGGTACATAAATATTAAAATTCTTAATCTTAACATATAACTACTAAAATAAAATTAGATTTGGTAAGAATTTCAACAATAATTTAAAAAAAAATGGTGAAAGTTCATAAAAGATTTTCCATAATATAGAAGTGCCACATAACGTTGGATAGTTGGATCATTGATTATATTTATTTAATATTAAAGTCAAGCATGAAAGAGAGAGAATTGACATCCTACCAGTAAGGGGTGGGAATTTTTAACACGACCCGCAAACTTGACACGACACGACAAAGAAATTTTCAACCCGTTTAATAATTGGGTCGTGTCTGGGTTGAGGGATTGCATCCGCGGGTGACACGAACCCATTTATGACACGAACCCGTTTATGACACGAACCCATTTATGATACCATTAACACTAATAAAACATGGCAACACGACTAACATGGATTGACACGATTATTTTTATAGTGACTCAATTATAAATAAAAATTAATTTTAAAATTCATTATATGTTTATTAGATATTTAAATTTAAGGTTGTATTTTTATTAATATTAATATTATATTATTATTAATTTTGATAGGACCTTGAACTACCCTTAATTTTTTTTACATATTTTTTTTATAGGTTACTTAAGAGTTAAAAAGATGCAATGGATTTTTTTCTGAAGCTAAATTGCATTTTAAGTTTGTATGGAACTTAAAATTTAGTGGAACTTTTATTGTATTGTGGATGAATTTTGAATATTTTCTTATTATTTCTTTTTTAATTTAAAAATAGTAAAATAGGTTGAAAATTGAAATGCATAATTGTGTCATAATTATATTAATCATTTAAACGTGTTGTAATTGTGCCTGTAAAACGTGTCATAAATGTGTCAAATATTTAAACGTGTCATAATCATGTTAAACGAGTCATTTTCATGTTAATCATGTTAAATTCGTGTTCGTATATCGCGTCGTGTCACCTGTGGGTCAACCGTTTAATAATAGGGTCGTGTTCGGGTTGAGTCTTCTTGACATGAATAATAAATGGTCGGGTTTGGGTTAGACTAATATTTGTCGTGTCGTAGCTCGACACTATACAAACATGACCACAGAACCCAAATTTCCACCCCTACTACTAGTTCTCCATTTATTAGTTCATTCACATTACTCGCAAAAGGATTGGGGCAATTGATGTACCATATTAATACGTATAAGCTTAATTTTCAACTACTCAACCTTTATGAGATCTTTATAATCAACAGTTGTTTATTTACTCATTTACTTTATATAATCAACTCCCAAAACACTTAGGTGAAATCTTATAAACTAGATAACCACTATTGAATTCAGTGATTTTTATTCGTTTTTTGCAATACCAGTTTTCAATAATATAAAATTCCTTGATTTGCTTTAAGTTTTCTTCAAATTTATGATCGATCCAAATTAAAACTCTTCCTCCTCTGCAAAGTGCTTAACGCTGTTTAATAGCTAATTGTAACTTTTAGACAAAAAGTCAGCAACAGAGAACTTGAGAAAAAACAAAAAACAAAAAACTACATCAGAGACACAAAATGGACATTGGCCTTTGTGCCTATTATGTATAGTTTCTAGCTAAAAGGAGAAGATCATTCTTCTTGTGCATGGCAATGCCGGGTAGAACATCAAAGTCCAAGTCTTCCTTGTTCATTCCATTTGGCATTTCCCAATCAAACTTGTGAAGAAGATTAGCAAGAACAAGCTCCACTGTGGCAGTTCCCATGTGTATCCCTGGACAAATTCTTCTGCCACTACCAAATGGTATTAGCTCAAAATTTTGTCCTTGCATGTCAATACGAGTGCCAATGAATCGATCCGGATCAAATTGATCTGGATTATCCCAAGCTTCAGGATCCCTTCCTACTGCCCACGCATTCACAAATACTGCTGTTTTAGATCGTATTTCATACCCATTCAGATTGCAATGTTCTGTAGTTTCTCTCGGGATCAATGGACCTGGTGGCTGCAGTCTCAACGTCTCTTTCACTATAGCTTTAAGATATGGTAGCCTGTGAAGCTCATCTTCATCTACAAAACCTTTGTTTCGAATTATATATCTAATTTCTTCTTGAGCTTTCTTCATTGCTCTTGGATTTTTCATTAGATTGGTCATAGCCCAAACCACAGTAGCTGCAGTTGTATCTGTGCCACCAATAAACACATTCTGAAAGTAAAAGAAAAGAAGAATCAAACGTTATCAAGCTCGAAAAAAATATTATTTCTAGATTTAAAGTTGTGAAGTTATACATACACACACGCATACAAATCTTAAACCTGTAAGGAAATTACTTACCATGAGAATTGCTTTGATATGATCCCAAGAAAGATCCACTTTTATCTCTCGATCTTTCTTAATTTGAAGTAAAACATCAATTATATCCTCCTGCTCAGTTTTTGGTCGTTTTGGATCCAAATGCTCGTCGATGAGCTCTTGATAAAATTTATCGCATTCCTTGAAAGCTTTGTCGAGGCGACGAATAATTCCTGTGAGTCTGTCCACCCAACCCATGAAAGGAAAATAATCTGAAAAGAAGAAGCTCCCCAACATGGCCTGAGCTTCGTTGACAAGTGCATAAAATCTGTTTCTTTCAACGCCTAACTCATACCTCTTCCCAAATGCAATTCTACAAATTGTGGTGCTTGTAAAAGAAAGCATCGTCTTACTTAAGTTGATGGGTTCAGAAGCCGAAGCCGATGTTGAAATTTTTTCAATCATCCGGGACACCTCATCTTCTCGGATAGGACGAAAAAGCTGTACTCTAAAAGAGTTAAAGAGATGAACAACACATATTTTCCTCACCTCTCTCCAATAAGCATTATAAGGAGAAAAAGCCAAATCTAAGAAATTGTAAGATAATATTCGCTGGCCAAGCAAACAAGGCCTACCACAGAACTGAAGATCATGAATCTTGAAGACCTCTTTAGCCATTTTTGCTCAGGAAACTACAAGGATTGGTTTAAAACCAAGTTTTAAGGACAAGAGAGGGCCATATTGTTTAGAGAGTTTCCAGAGGTACTTTGGAGTGTTAGAAATATCAAATTGATGTAAGTTACCAATCAAAGGAAGACCTGGAGGGACCAGGTGGGGAGCCAACTCTTCTATACCTCTGAAGAAGAAACAACAAAAAGATAGGCAGAGAGAGGAGAATGATAAGCAAAGCCAAGCCATTGTGTTGAGTAAAGTTGCAACAATACAAAAGGATAACCTCTATAAATAGACTTTCATGGATTTAAATTAATTTCTTAAACTAATTAAGCAGAAATTAAGGATAAAGCCGAATATACTCCTAAGGCTAAGGATTAGATAACTCTTATTGGTACCTATATGATTTGTCATCTATAACCTGTAATTCCTAACCATTACAATATCACTCCAAATCAATAGAGGGCCCCTTGTGATTGTCCAAATTTATTAAATATAACTAAAATAGATTAAAGGACAAGATTTTTTAACTAATAGTATACAAATTAACCAAAATTTAATAAAGGAATTTTTTTTTCTTCCGTTGAACTCATTTTGATAATTCAAATAATATTACATATCTAAAAAAATCTCAATTTTTATTTAAAATAATATGTTTTTTATGTGATATTTGTTAATTTGTTACTCTTCTTAAAAGCTTGACCTTATGAGTTAAACTATATTTTAACAGGTCTTACAAGTAGGTCAAATAATAATTTTTAAATCGATATTATTTGTGCCGCATTTTAAAACTTCAGGAGCCCTACTTCATAATATTTGCTTAATTATAAATTTATCCTATAGATTACTATTAATCTATCCAATATAAAATAATAATATTCATATCTATGTTTATTCCATTCCTGTATTACCTCATCTTACACCCAATTTATTTAAACCTTACTTTTTAATGTTATTCAAACTCTAATTTGATATTGTTTGAATATTTTTGAGAGTTAAAAACAAAAACTATATATATCAATGGGAGAAAAATAATACAATAGAAATATATCAAATCACAAACAAAAATGAAACAGTAAGTTTATAATTAATTTTTACTTCTTTTTTAAAATAAGATACGTGAGAAATTTTATTTTTGAGTTTTATTTCTCTATCTTTGTTTTTTGAACATAAGTTACTATGATATTATTTTAGAAACCCTAATAAAATTTCGCGCCACTTAAGAGTTCTTACGGCAAATATTTTTACATGGACAAGACTTAGAGCTAGAGTAGTTTGTTTAGCCTACAATATCGCATTCTCTCTCAAGCGCTGCCAAGCCGAAGGTCTATTCACTTTGTCAGTCAACTTCCTAGGCAGGTTTTATTTTAAATTTGCAGTTTTTAATTTTATGCATTTTAATTTCCAATGCATGATCTCATGACATGCATCTATCTATTGTAATTATATATATATATATTTGTAATTATGATAGTTGACTTTTGTTTAATGCCATTGCATGTTTTTTCGTTGAATAATTTTTGCAAGTATAAATGGATGTTGAAAAGCGGAATTCAATATATTTCACATTTCATTGTGACAAGAATTTGTTTATGTAATAATAACATGTTTTTTTTAAGTGGATTTTTTAACGATCAGAAAAAGACATATGAACATATGGTAAAACATTTTTTTCCTTCTTTTGACCGATCTTTAATAGTCTTCTATAGTCCTTATTTAAAAGAAGTACTTGTGGAATTAACACGATAAGAAGCTACTATTGGGTGTATCCTTTTAAGGCTTATAAGGCTTACAAGGCTTGATTATACGACTCTAATACTATGTTAAAAAGTCACTCAATTTAAGTACTTAAATTTATGGGTGTATCCTTTTAAGACTTATAAGGCTTGATTTACGTGCTATTGAACATGAGGGAGCGATTGAGTTTAAACATTACGCTTAAACCCACAACTATGAATCTGCCAGTATAACCGATGTTATATGTCTATATCAAATCACATTGACTTAGAAAGAAAATATTTGAGACGCCATTTAAATTGTGTAGTATTTATTATTCACATAAATAATTTTACACTTTTCTATTATTTTTTAATTTCATTGATAATTAAAAAAAATGCTCCATATATACTAGCTAGTTAGAAAAACATGCAAGCTAAAAGCGAAGTCACAACATCAACTAATGAAACTAAACTCCCTCCAAAATTTTGTCATAATCTATCTTAGGTAATATTTTAAATGGTAGAATAAGGCTTACCCATATAAATGGTTTTCTATTTCTTTCCATTATCCATATGATAAATGTTATATCATTTAGGGATGGAGCCAAGAATTGTTTCTAGAGGGGGCAAAATTGAACAACAATAAAAAAAATTAATATAAGTAAAATATAGTTGTATATTTAGAAAGTTTATCATAATTTTAGTCAACATTCTTTGGGTAGAAATTAATATTTATCATCTCAATTTTAAGTTCTAATTACAAGAGAAATAATAAAATAAAGTAATTAATAATAAAATTAAATAAAATTTTAAATTTATTAATTCAAAAGTATCTTATCTTCTAAAACATAAAAATAAAAATAATAGAGATAAAACAAATTAATGAGTGATGATGGAGGAAATATAAAAAATTTTGTTTGATAAATAAGATGTAAATAGAAATATATATACATATATTTTTATAATAATATATATTTTTAATAATTGAAAATAAATAATAATATTTTAATTTTTTTCCCTTTGGTCCAGGAGAGGAGAGGAAATTGCCCCTACTGGGCCTATGCTTGCTCCATTCCTGATATCATTCCACACATGCTTCAATAAGATGACATTTTTTTAGATAATTTTTGTTGGAGGGACAATATTATTTTAAACTAAACCGTTTCAATTTGTCTAAGAGTGACCATGGCCCTTGAGTCGTCCTAATAAGCTGTCCAGTTTGCAAACGAACTGCAAAGGAGGGAATATTAAAACCGATAACACTTATAAGGTTTAAGCAAAATAACTTAGATCTAAAGATTTTAAAACTAACAGTTTAACACCCCAAAATAACTTAAAGTATTTGAACTATAAGAATCCAAATCTTGTCAAAAACTCTGGATCTAAGGTAATTAAATCAAATTTCAGAAGCCTAAGATTGAGGCTACTCACCCTTAGTTATCAAGTAAATAGGCGCAGTTGAAAAGTGGATTCTAAAGAGTTTGTTGTAAGATTGAAAAATAAAAGATTTATATTTCTTCATTAATTGATTACATGTATTACTATAAATACATATATATACTACACTGATTGTACATTTAACTAACTCTTGTTGAACTAGCAACTTAACACACAAGAATCCTAACTAACCACCTAGCTAATTATACAATTTGCTTACACTACGCTCATCTAGAAAGCATTGCGTTAATACCTCCCTCAAGGTTGACTAAATCATATTTGATCAACAAACTTGTCACTAGAAGTAACATTCGACTTATCTTTAGCAACTCAAATCTGACTCCAAACAATGGTTTTGTCATCACATCAACAATTTATAATTCTTTGGGAACATGCTTAACACTCAACTGCTTTGACAACAACTTTTCTCTAATAAAATGTAAATCCACTTCTGTGTGTTTCATTCAAGCATGAAACAATGGATTAGCTGCCAATAATTATGCTTCTTTGTTATCAACCACATTGTAGAAGCCTTTGTCAACTGATATCCTAATTTTTTTAATGGACTTTGTAGCCAAATAATTTCAGTTGTTGCTTGGGATAATACTCTATACTTTAATTTAGTTGACGACCGAGCCACCACCTTATGTTTTTCAGATGACCAGTAAATCAAATTACATCCAAAATATACACAACACCCCTAGGTAGACCTTCTGCTATCAACTGAACTGGTTCAATCAGCATCACTGTAACTAGTTACTGTAAGAGACTGTGTAGGCTTGAATAATAACCTATAATGAATTGTGCCTTTGATATACCTCAATAGCCTCTTACAAGCTTGTCATTGCACCGTTCTTAATGAATGCAAAAACTGACCAAGTTTATCAACTGCAAATGATATATCAAGTCTTGACATTGTTAGATACTGTAAAAGCACATATTACACTTCTGTATACTATTGGTTGCTCAAAAACATCACTTTCATCAACTAACATTTTCAAATTAGTCAGCATGGGATTTTGATTTTTCTTAGGCTCTATCATATTGCACTTCTTTAATAAATCTGATGCATACTTACTTGTGTCAACAATAATACACCTTCACTTCTCTTAATTTCAAAACCACGTAGCTAACTGTACCTAATGTCTTGAGTGTAAACTACTCATTTAAATTATAAATAACTTGCTTCAATTGTGTATTATCATTCCAATCACCAAAATATCATCAACATACGCTAGGTGTACTACTCATTTAGCTTCATTCTTGTAGATAAAAAAACTAATATCAGCAAATGACATACAAAACCCCCCAACTAAAGTAAAGGTCCTTTGAGTTCGTCAAAACAGGCTTAAGGAGCCTACTTCAAGCTATATAATAACTTATTTAACTTGCAAATGTACTAACAATGAACAAAATTAAAAAACTGGTAGGTTGATTCATGTAAACATCTTCTTTCAAGCCTCAATTCAAAAATGCATTATTAATATTAATTTGCTGAATGTCCTAGCCAAAAATAACAGCATGAGAAAAGACGATGCTAAAAGACGATGCTAATTGTTAAGGGTTTAATAACAGGGCTGAAGGTTTCAAAATAATCAATCCTAAGAGCCTACTGAAAAACTTCCATAAGATTTGCTTTATACCTCTAAATGCTACCATTAGAATTATAAGTAATCCGAATATCCATTTCGAATCAACTATGTGCATATTAGGATGAAATGAAATGGAGCCAAGATCCATGTATTCTGGATATAAGTGCATCATATTCAGATTACACAATAGCCTTCCAAATGGAGACTTCCGAAGGCTTAAGAGACTAAATCTGGTACTGATGAGTGTAAAGTATCAACTACGAAAACTCTTGGTTTAAAAATGCCAACCTTCAATCTAGTAATCATAGGATGTGTATTTGTAGGAAGTTTAAAAAGCTAATAGGAGAAAATGTAGTAGGACAATGTAAGTCAGTATCATAAGTGTTTGCGACATTCATAGGAGTACTAAATGATGATGGAGACACTAAATAATAAGAAACCGATGTTTGTGGAGAACCGGTGAGTTTAGTATGTAAGTTTGGCATAGTATTGCATAGTAGTGTAATGGAAGCAACTAATGGTACATAAACTGATAGTACAATCCAAAGAGCTGATGCACTAGCTAATGGAGTGGATTAATGTTTAGAATCCAAAAAAAAAAACTCCATCTTTGAAAGGGAACTGATTTTCATGAAAAGAAACACTTTTAGATGTGTGTATGTGTGGGTGTGTGCGCGCGCCCCTAAAGCCAAAGAGTCCTCCCCTTTGTGTGGGTGAAAGACGATCCTCAAGGGCTCCAAGATACAACCCAATAGCTCTCTTGATGAGCACTATCACTGGAAGAATATGAACCAGTCTTATAAGTCGTAGTTACAAAATTGTAGAATTTTGAAATTGAAAATGGAGACTGATGGCTTTGATGATAAGTTTCTAAAATTGAACCTAAAGACCTCCTTATATACTAGTGTCCTAGACTTTGTAACCTATATAATTAATAGTCCTCTAACATAATGTGCTTAATAAATTATGTAACCTACAAATGAAATCAGACTTTGTAACTCATGCAATGAATTTTGTAACTCATGCACAATTATGATTTATAACTCATAAAATTTAAAACATTTTTATTCCAACAGTCCCCCACAAAAAGGTTTGAAATTTAAAAAAAAAATTAATTTTGCTACCTTATATTATACAATCGATGTAGGTGTCTTTCGAGCTTGAACCTACACTTAGTGTTGATAGCATCTATTTGAGGTACCTGAGTGAACTATGTCGTGAACTCGATTCCTTGACCAAACTTCAAACTATCACATGCATAATATCAACAAAGACTTGGTTTTTGCGAGTTAGCGCTATTAAAGGCCATGTGCTCAATCTTGATTCTCGTGAAAATTTTTAGAAACAGCTCAATTTTCATAGTCGTGGCCTCACGACGACTCTCACTTAGGTAAGTCTTTCAAAAGTATATGTGACTTATACCTTGCAAGAGAATGCTTGCCTTGGACTTATTCAAGGTAAATATACCTTTCCTTAACATCACATATGAAGCACTTTCATCTTAGGGATGAACTAGAGTATATCTTCTCGAAGATATCTCTATAATAGTAGTGCTTAACAAGTCACGCAATATGGATTCTTTCTACCCATTGAACCTCCTTCATGGGATCTCCAATCACAAAGGTTGGGTTACCTCCCTAGGTGACCCCCTTATGAGCTTAGGCCCATCCCCCTCGACAATTCTTTACTAGCTTTCAAGGAAAGCCCTTTAGTTAACTGATCAGTAATATTTAACTCAGACTTAATAAACTCCAAAGTTACAACGGCATTGCCTAAAAGACTGCTTACAGACTTGTATCTCACTCTTATATGTATGCTCATCTTTTTATTGGTGTGAGTTTGCTTCATCAAATCTATAACTGCTTTACAATCACAATGTATAGGAACAAACGATATATTTCTAAACACCAAAGGCATTTCCATGAAAAGACTCTTGATTCATTAAGCTTTTTTACAAGTAGTGTCTAAAGCTATGAGTTCAGACTCTATAGTACTTCTAGAAATCAAGGTTTTTTTCTTCAAACACCAAGATATAGCTGCTCCTCGTAAAAGAAACATATAACCACTTATGGATTTAACATCTACATTATCTGTAATCCAATTAGCATCACTATATCGTTCGATAATAGTTAGAAATCCTTTATAGCATAAAGAGTAATCAGTTGTTCCTTTAAGATATATACTCTTTCTAAATCAAGCCAATACTCTTCACTCAGATTATGAGTACATCTACTAAGTCTACCCATTGCATATGATATATAAGGCCTAGTTTTATTTGCTATGTATAACAAAAATCCTATAATTTGAGAATACCTTAATTGAGACACTAGTTCCCATTGATTCTTTTTTAACTCAACCTTAGGATCATAAGGAGTAGATACCGGCTTAGAATCAAAGTATCCAAACTTCTTTAACATTTTCTCGATGGAATTTTTTTGATCTAGAGTAATACCCTTAGAAGTCTCCTTTATTCTCATGCCTAGAATCACATTTACTTCACCCAAATCTTTCATATCAAAGTTTTTAGACAAATAGGATTTTAGATCATTTATTATATCCAAGTTTGATCCAAAAATCAAAATATCATCTACATATAAACTCAAAATAACGAGTGCTCCATTAATCTCCTTATAATAGACACAATTATCATGTTCATTAATCACAAATCCATAACTTAAAACTACTTCATCAAACTTCTCGTGCCATTGTTTTGGAGCTTACTTTAGACCATAAAGAGACTTAACTAACTTACAAACTTTGTGTTCTTGTCCTTTCACTATAAAACCTTCAGGTTGTTTCATATAAATTTATTCATCTAAATTTCTATTTAAAAAAGCAGTCTTTATATCCATTTGATGAATAACTAAATTATGTATAGATGCTAAAGCTATTAAAATCCTAATTGTTATAATACTAGAAACTGGTGAGTAAGTATCAAAATAGTCTATTCCTTCTCTTTGTGTAAATCTTTTTACTACTAGCCTTGCCTTATACTTATCTATAGAACCATTCGATTTCAACTTCTTTCTAAAGACCCATTTACAATCTATTGCTTTGTTCCCAGGTGAAAGATCCACTAAAACCCAAGTGTTGCTTTGAATTATAGATTCAAATTCATTATTTATAGCTTCCTTCCAAAAATGTGCATCAATGGAAGTTACAGCTTCTTTATAAGAACTAGGATCTCCTTCCACCAAGTAAGTATAAATTCTTCTCCAAAATTCTTTTCTTTTCTAGGTCTTTTACTCCTCCTAGGTTCAACTTGTGATCCATCAACTGAAAAATTAGTAAGTGTTTTCTCATTATTAATTGAAGTAGATGGACCATAAATGGTTTTTTGAACTCTAGTTCTAAAAGGAAAAATATCTTCAAAATAAGTAGCTTCTCTAGCTTCTATGATTGTGTTATTAGATATTCCACTAACTTCAGAATTTATAACTAAAAATCTATTTACAACACTATTTTGGTTTATCCAATAAAAACTGCGTCTATTGTTTTTGGTCCTATTTTCTTTCTCTTAGGCTTAGGTATACTAACCTTAGCTAAGCACCCCGACACTTTAAGGATTTTAAGATTAGGAACTCTTCTTTTCCAAATTTCATAAGGAGTTTTCTCTAAGTCCTTAATTGTTATTCTATTCAATGTAAAACATATAGATAATATTGCTTCCCCCCACAAATTATCTGGTAAACCAGAACTTAACAACATATAATTCGTCATCTCCATCAAAGTTCTATTCTCCCTCTCAGCAAACCCATTAGATTGTGGTGAGTAAGGTGGACTTAACTCATGAATAATATCATTCTCTTCACAAAAAGTACTTAAAACACTTAAAGTATACTCACCTCTTCTATCAAACCTAAGCTTCTTAATTCTTTTATCTAATTGATTTTCTAACTCATTTTTGTATATATTAAATTTATCAAATACCTCATCCTTAGTTTTAATCAAGTATACATAACAATACTTAGAACAATTATCAATAAATGTTACAAAGTATCACCCACAATCGGTTGGTTCAAGTGGCAAGGGTGGCCCAGGAAGGAGTGGGTAAGGCTACGATGAAGTCCTGGGTTCGACTCCCCACAATGGCCTTTTCCCATGAGGTAAGTGGGAGACCGTGACAGTGGGTTGTGGTCGCACTAGTCTCCCTCGAGGATTAGTTGTGGTGCACGTAAGCTGGTCCGGACATCTCAGTTACAAAAAAAAATGTTACAAAGTATCTATTTCCTCCTCTAGTCGGTGATCAATTAGAATCACAAACATCACTATGTATAAGTTCTAAAAGTTGGGTTGTCCTCCCAACTAACTTATAAGGGTTCCTAGGCTGTTTAGCTTGGATACAAATCTCACATTTATGTTTAAAATCAATTATAGCTTTAGGCACTAGGTCAAGATCCATCATTCTTTTGATTTTCTTTAAAGATACATGTCCAAGTCTCTCATGCCAAACATTAGAAGTTTCAATATTAAAAACTTTGAAAACTTCATTAGATCTTGAAAAATTATTCAACTTAAATAAACCATCACAAACATAACCTTTACCCACGTATACATTATTTTTAGTTCAACAATTTTGTATCCTTGTTGAACTAAAGAAGACCTACTAACAAGATTTCTTCTCACTTCAGGAACATAACGTACTTCCTTGAGAATTAAAGTCTTTCTAGAGGTCATCTTCAATTCAATATCTCCAATCCCAAGTACTTTTACGGTGGTATTATTGCCTAGAGTCACACTTCCTCCACTTGACTTACGATAATTTTTAAAATAACTTATATCAGAACAAACATGAACACTCGCGCCTGAATTTGATTATTTTCATGAATAAAATTGACACTTAAAAAATTAGAATAATTATACCTAATAAGAGGTTCATTTGGTTCACTTGGACTTCCTTCTTCCAAGACATGTACTTGATCCTTTTGATCTTTATGATGTTCCTTGGGCTCAGATTTGTAAGCTTCTGTCTTCTTGTAATAGCAATCCTTTGCCACATGATTAGACCTTCCACAAACATAGCAAATCCTATCCCCTTTGGCTTTAGAATTCTTAGACCTATTATTTTGATTATTTTATTCTTAAAGCTCCTTTTCCTAGGTTGAAAACTATTTCTCTTATTGTTCCTAAAATCCTTGTGTTTTCAACTAAGTTTACTTTGGTACTTTCAATTTGATTAATAGTACCAGCTCTATTGTTTTCTTCAATTGTAAGTGAGTTAATCATTTGTGTCATGAAAAGAGTTCCTTGTCTATGTTTTAAAGATTTGGAAAAATCAGACCAACTAGGAGGCAACTTTTCTATTAAACATGACATCTTAAAATCTTCACTAAGAGAAGTACCATTTTTCTCAACTCTTCTCAAAAGTTCGTGGAACTCATAAATTTGATCTCTAATAGGCTTAGAATCCACCATTTTATAAAGATTAAAATTTGAAACAGCAAATCTATCTAGACTAGTATCTTCTATCCCATAAACGGCTTCAAGAGTATTCCATAATTCTAAGGCATTTTTCATAAACATTATAGAGATGATCTGATAAAGCACTTAATATTCTATTTTGACAATGATAATCTATCTCCTTTTTTGACATTTGAGTTGTGGAAGTAGAAGTGGACCTAGAGGCTTCTTAGGTTGTAGATTCATTGCTAGGTTGACTAGATGGTTCACTTGGTTGACTAGTTGGTTCAATAGCCGAAATTAAACCTAAAACAGAGAGCCAATATCTCAATTGTCTTTGTCATCTCCTAAAATTTTGTTCGTTAAATTTTTCAGGTTTTACACAATTTGTTCCTCAATCTTATTCATTTTCTTTGTACTAAAATATCTAAAAGCAAAGGAAATAACTAATATAAATCTGTGCACATTATATAAAATAAATGTCACAAATTATTCAATATGCAATTAATAAAATTTAAAACTAATTAAACAGTTAGTAGACACCTAAGAAAAATATGTAATAATTAAATTAAATAACTATTTCAAATTTGAAAATAAAATAAAACCATTTAGAATTTTTATACTAATAAATTAATTAATAAAAGTTATAACAACTTTAGTACCATAAATATTTTAGAGCTGTAATGGAAACGTAAATATTTAAGATAAAAGTAATGTAACCTTCAATTTTCTACATAAAATTTAATGCATTAAAAGTTATTTTAGAGTTGTAACGGAAACTTAAATATTTAAGAAGAAAGTAATGTAACCTTCAGTTTTATAAATAAAATTTAATGTATTAAAAATTTCAAACTTTGTCTAAATAATATATTATTCTATTGCAAACATAACTTCAAGTCTTAAATAAATTTAAAACAAACTTTAAGAAACAATTATGATACATAGAAAAATACTTTGTAAGTCACTTGCAATAATATATATATTTTAAATCAAATCAGGCAATGATTTATTATTTAAATATTATATTATAATAAATACACACGCAATTATATATAGGCTGATTATGTGTGTGTGTGTGTGTGTGTGTGTGCAAGCAGAAGTGGCCTTTGTGAGAGCTGTTATGGCCAATGAAAACACATGCAGAGAATGGAATAAGATCATATGTTGTTGATTGTTGAGTCATACTTTCGATTCGAGCATTAACACTGATAAGGCCTAAAGTTTGGAAAACATGCACAGTCAAATACCCTCAACATTTTCAAGCCAGGAGATTTGTGATATAACTTTTGATATGGAAAGCTATAAGCCAGAACTAACGTAGGTAATATATTTAAAAGAAACACAATTGTATGAAAGGAATGCCATTAATGTTGAAGTGGTAATACAACTAGAGCCAGTAGAGATAATGTAATTTCTACAATTGGCCTATGTCTTCTCTCTACTAAGCCATTTTGCTAGCATATATAAGAACATGGATGTCTACATATGATCCCTAACTCATCAAGCAAAGGTTTAAGTGGCCTGAATTTACCACCCCAGTCAGTTTGAAGACATTTTTGTTTTGTATTGAATTGCCTTTCTACTACAGACAAGAATTAAGGAAAGAAGTTAGAAACTTCAACTTTGGTATGTATGGATAAATCCAGCTATACCTATTTTATCCATCAGCAAGCAATTGATAACAGTTGCAGCCATTGATTGCTTTAAGAAGAGATGGTCCCTATATATCAACATACACAATTTCAAGATGTGAAGAGCAACATTATCAGAATAAGAATAATAGGAATGACATTGTTTTCCACATCTGCAAGCTTCACACATCATTTTTTTTAATATTGCTTATGAACAACTGTGATTGTCTAGCCAAAAATGAGAGACTATTCACATTGGGATGTCCTACGTGTCTATACCTTATGACCTAAGGAAAGTAGCTATAGTATTCTCAACAACACATGATAACATGGACACATGATAACTAAATTGACTAGAAGATTGTTCAATAGCATATTAATTCATAACAGTGACTGAATGTGACACTACAGATCCTTGAGTTGATGGTGACAACTTGTATAAACCCTCCTCAAGCTTGCATTGCAAAATATTTTTTTGGTAACCAAGGTGTTCGGGCCAACGTACACGCATCTTGACTAATCGTCAGGAAGATTAGCGTAATCACAACCGACTGTAATAGTCTCCCACTTAAATCATGAGATAGTTCTTTGCGATAAATCAAACCTAGGACCTTAGCATGGCCTTACCACTCTTTTCTTGTTTGCGCCCTTGCCATTGGGCTAACCAATTGTGGGTGATTGCAAAAAAAATTATCCATGCTCTTATTCTTAACAAGACAAAACCTAGGATGAAATTCCACAAAGATATTGTTACCAAATGACAACAGGAGTGAGCTCTTTTTGCCCAACCAAATCAAAACAAATTCGGGTCGGGTCGGGTCGGGTCGGGTACTTCAATTAAAAAAAATATATGATTTCGGGTATTAAAATGCAAACCCAATAAACATCGGGCATTGATCATTATTTTGTCTAAAATCTGAACATACCTGAATCGGATCATATACTTTTAAAACACAATTGTATACATGTGTCATTACCTCATTTGTTAGACATATGTTAATATTGTAGACCTTTGAGCACAAAAACAAGGGTATAAATATAATTTCTCTCCAATCCCAAACCCTAATTTCATATTTTCATTCAATCCTTATTCCCCTCCTCTCTCTCTCTCTCTCATCCCCCTCACCTCGCCGTCATGGCTGTCATCCTAGGCAACTTAGAAATGTCATTCCAATTGGGGAGAAAATCAAATCGTTAGCCATCCTCTATATCTTATCCATTTTTTGCCTTTATCATTTTTGTTTGTTGGAGTAGAAAAGAAAGAAGTGAGAGTTCTAGGATTGATAGATGGGTCTATGTTTAAGAGTGAAGCAAGAGGTAAACAAAGGTCGAGTGGGTTTGATTAGGGCTCTGCTGCAGCTTTGGCTTTCAGCCTTCTCATTCAATTTCAACTACCATTGTTTCCATTGCTACTCTTATTTGTTTACTTTTCTATTATGTCCAATGGAGTCTGAATCAAAAGCAAAATCAAATATATTATTTTGAAATAAGGGGACTTGTTTCTCTTGAGTTGAGTTTTGTATTGGATTGTTAATTTTTTATAAAAAGGTTTGAGATAATTTATCTGGTTGTTTTCCGGAGGTTTAATAGATTATTGCTTAAAATTTTGAAATTAATTGCTCAAACTGGTTGAGTAGTTGGTTGTTTTGAGGTTTATGGACTTGGATTACAAATGCCTCAAATATCAATTGTGATTTTTTTAGTTAATGTAGGAAGAACTTCAAAACTTACGTGTGAACGGGGTGATTTGGTTGATTTGGAGAATTGGGGTTCACTGGAATTTATGTTGAAAGAAGGTGTGCATAAGAAAAGAAGAGTAAAGAGGAATTGATGGCAGTATTGATATAGAAGGGTTTTGGTAAAGAGAGCTGATGAAGAAAAGAAAGACCCGCCAAACCCGACTACTCGACCCAAACGGAACCCCTTCAAATGCCTTTGGTTATTTTAAATTTTCTACCTAACCTCGGGTCCCTTGTCTAAACCGGACCCAACTTGACCCGACAAATACCCACCCCTCATTGACAATTTGGAAATAATAAATTTTATTTAATCTGAGGCACATGAAGAACTACATTCAGCAATAATGATTTAGAAGTTTGTGACCAATGCAATAAAGCTGAAGCAATTTGCATGATAAAAAGTGAATTACCATTCCTAACTTGCACATTCTCAGAACCTGTGTATTCTTCTTTGACATCTAAATTATTTAGATCACTTGTTATGTGATCAGTTGCATCTGCATCAAGGTGCCAGTTAGGATCAGCAATAGTAGTTATTCAGGTAACAAATGCTTGTGCACTGCCGTAACTGCTCTGATAGGAATTTCTTAACTAATTCTGCCCTGATAAACATTGAGTTCCCTAAAAACTCACATCCAATTTGTGAAAGCATTTGAGATCAATATGTCCAGTTTTCCCACACAATTGATAAACTGGTCTGTTATTACCATTTCTTCCTCCATTATTAGTATACCAAAACCATTAAAGAAGGAAATACAGCTCTTCACGTTGCTGCTGGGAATGGCAATTTTGCTGCAATGAAAGAGATTAATCAAGCTGTCCAAGTTGCTGTGAAATGGTTGATAACAGAGGCTGGAATATTTTTCACTTTGCCCTGGAAAGCAGAAATAGAAAAGAAGTTGAACTTCTCTTAGAAAATCCATCACTTGGGAACCTTATAAATCATAAAGACAGGGAAGTAAGCATGCCTCTTCTTCAGCTTCTTGTTTCTGGCTCTTTTATGAGCTCTTTCGTAAACCACCTGAAAGCTGATAAATTAGCATTCAACCATCAAAACCAAAACGTTTTGGACATCGTTCTGCCCGAAGATGAGTTTCTCCATTCGTATTACGAGGTACAATCAGCAATTAACTTTTTGCTATGCGTAATTTTCCCACTTCTTTTACATAACTTTTTCTAGTTCTTTATTTTTATTTTTACTTTTATTTTTTTGTAAAGTGTATATGGATATATACATACATTGCATGCACCGGTGCATCGTAGCATGATGTGTATCATAATAGTGCTTCTCCATCTCTCTCGTTTCTGCTAGCAATAATTAGATTTAAAAACTGCATGCTGCAGGATTTTTCCTTTTGTGCTTTAGTAATGTCGTTACATATGGAAGGTGTTTCTGAATAATATTTCTGGAAGACAGAGATGATGAAGGAAAGGACAAAGATAGTTGTAGAATCAGTAACAAAAACGACGACTGTATGGCAAAAAGCAGTACTAACAAAAAGAAGGGACAGCTTAAATATGTGAAGGAAGCAAAAGATAGCCATCTAATAGTTGCCACACTCATAGCTACGATTTCATTCACAACAGTCATCACCTTGCCTGGAGGTTACGTAAGTGAAAAGGGCTCAGACCAGGGCACAGCAATTTTAACAAGAACAATAGCTTTCCAAGCATTTGTTATATTGAACACCATCGCCATAATCTTTTCTAGTTGTGCCGTCGTCATGCATATTGTTATGTCGTGGTTAATTTACACGAAAGCACTGGACTTTAGGCTTTGGATTGTGAGCCATTTATTTATCATCTTTGCCATGACGGCAACGGTGTTGGCATTTGTTACGGCTATTTATGCAGTGTTAAATTGCACGAAAGGACTCGTTTTTGCCAGTGGGATTATTTGTAGCCCCTTCTTCTTGGTTGTCTTGGCACAGATGTGGCATGGACCATATGTTACGTCAAGAGTAATGATAGAAGCAACAATCCGCCGCATTTATTGGGACTGTTGTGTTGGAAAGTGAGGCGTTGGTTCTAAGACTATGATCATCATAGTTTGTACTGGAAATTAAAGCAAAATTTTAAGATAGAAGAGTTTTTCAAATTAAGTATAATATCAATCGTTGATTGATGGGCTTAAGTTGCATGCATGATTTGGGACTACAATTGTATTTTGGGTGTGTACATCTTGAATCATTATTAGCTTTATTGTTGTAGTTGCTATTATTATATCAACAGTGATCATCTCTACTCTTGAATTTTCAAGTTGATTAGAACAGTTCACAAAGTTCTTCAGTAATTTCAATCGAACTTCATTTCATTTCATTTTTTTTAAACTTACTATAAGGTTGCGTAACAGTTTTTGGAAAAAAAATATATTTTTTAGCTAGGATTTTTTGCAGTCATCATATCAAATAAGAAACTTTTTTTTTATACAAAAGTCTGAAGTTAAAGATTTGGGTTAGGGTGAGAATACCAAAAGTAATTTCTTTGTGTCCACTATTTTAAACATGATCACTATTTAAACCACAGAGTGTAATAGCATCTGAGTTCTGTCCGATGCATTTGCAGGTTTACAATGCACTTGAGACGGCAGCTGTGTGCTAAAAGGAATGAATCAGAGGATGCTTCTTGGTAGTAGATATACATCAACCAAGCTCTGTCAGTCTCACTCTTTAATTATTTTAAGTTGGCCTGTCCTTTTCCTCTTTGATCAGTTTGTGAGTGATTCCTTCAAGCCTGGCTCTTCGATTATAGCTCTAGCTTCCTCCCATTTTTGGTTGTGTAAATCATGTGAAGTGCCTAATTATAGATGGGTAACAATATATAAGAACAAAACTTATCTATATATTATTGGGTGTGGGACCAAAGTTCCACACTGTTTAGATATAGGGAGGATCATGTACATATAAGTATGGACAAGATCTCTATTGGTGTGAGATCTTTTAGTTAAAATCCAAAAGTAAATCTATGAGGCTTAGGCACAAAGTAGACAATATCATATCAATCTGGAGTTTTGTGTAGTCTATAGTCTCAACAAGTCGTATTAGAGCCTAGATCCAGACTTAACCAAGAGAATACGTGAAAAAAATTCTCGGAATGCCAAACGAAGGTAATGGGCCCGATTAAGCTCGTGATAGGATCCGTAGTTGGGCTCTATTTGGCACTTGGATAGAGCAAGCTCTCGAGGTAGGCTAGACCTCGATAGAATCGATGGATGGATGATCATTTAAGGGGTGCCCAAAAAATACCAGAATTATGTGGTCCTTTGTTTGAGAGGAGGATTGTTGGGCGTGAGACCAAAGTCCCATATTGGCTATGGTGGACCCCGGTTAAGCGCACGATTGGATTCGTAATTGGGCTATATTTGGCACCTAGATAGAACAAGCTCTCGAGATAGGTTGGACCTCAATGGAACAAACAAATGGATGATCGTTTGAGGGGAGGCCTAGAAAAATGATGTGGTCCTTTGTTCGAGGGAAGGAATGTTAGGTGTGTAACTGAAGTCCCACATTGACTAGACAAGATCTCCATTAGTATGAGGTCTCAAGCAAATCCATTAGAACTAAGGCTCAAAGTGGACAATATCATACCAATGTGGAGTTTTGTGTGGTCCATAGTCTTAACATACATAGTACACTATGCAGACTTTGTTTATTATTAACATCACCTATAGGCAACAGCGTCACGCGCTACGATTATAGCAAAGCATGCATTTGACATCAAACACATTCATTTATGCGCCTTAGAATACATAGTTAATAGTCCTAGCCATATTTTTTAGATAGTTTCCAGAGATAGCAATAGAAATGAGGATTTGAGGCATTAAATTGATGTAAGCAATAGCAATGAGGATTTGAGGCATCAAATTGATGTAAGTTAAAGATTATGGAAGACCCGAGGCTAGGCGGGCGGCAATCTAATACTACTCTTGGTTATTCTATGCCTAGGAAGAATAAAGTGAGAAATAGGAGGAGGATGAGTGAAGCCATTATATTCTATGCTTTGGCACAACTGTGCTGCAACTGCGAGAGTATACCTTCTATTGATAGACTCAAGTGGATCGGATCAATTTCCTTAAATTGAACAGAAAGGGAAAGGGCTACTGGTGCAAATGGAGACTATTAAATTATACCATAACCACTCCTCTCTATTTAAGAATAGCGCAAGTTGACTATAATTCACTAAAATTAAGATATATAATATATTTTGCCTTCATTATTTTCTGAGTAATCTGATCTCTTGTTCTTTTTCTTCAGTTTTTTACGTGCATCTACTTTTTGAAAGTAGGGTTTTTAAAGGTAGAAGTGACGAAAATGATGTTTTTATTGAAATATTATTAACTATTTGAATATTAGATAAGAAAATTTGCTATAAGAAAGAAGAATTTTATACATACAATTAAGTCCTACAATCATTCTCATACAAAATAATTTGTTATATTATTATGAAATGTTGTATCATAAAATCTAAGGTAAACCTTCTAAATTAAATGGGGAAACTTTTACATTTTGGAATTTAACAAAAAAAAAATTATTAGAAAACTCCAAATTTAAAAATTCTCCTAACAATATAAAAGTCATATAAAAAAATTATTTAACGGCCCATTGATTAAACTTAAGTTGCAAACAAACTATCAACATATATTTTGAAAAGTTTTTTTTTGACATTAACAAAACTCTTTTATCAATATATTAGTTTAAATAAACACGCATTCAATTTTATCTTCTTTCGATCTTTATCAGTAATTTACTATTTTAATTCTATACGTATGAAATCATCTTTCCTGCATAATTCATGTTCATACAAAGAATTCAGCCATCAGATTTTTAAATATTGGTTGGTTAATTAGAATCTTTTAAAGTTTAATCATCTCAATTATTGTTTTATTCTGCAAATTAATGTTTGTTTATTATTAATTATTATATAATTTGTTTCTTCTAACTAAAATGTTAGTATTTCTTTAGGTTTAGGTAGCCAGCTTTGGCAAGGTGAGGTTAAACCATCTAATTATTAAGGAAAATGAAAAATAAACATCTTATGGCCTCTAACTATCTTCTGCATAAGTAGGGATGGCAAAAAACCGGGGCTGGGCTAGGGACCTCAATCCCCGCCCCCAGACCCGGCAAGGTATTTGATTCCCCATCCCTAAAAAAATTCTCCAAAAAACACGGTTCCAGGGAATTTTATCCCAAGGCCAAGGAATAAAATTCATCAAGTATTCACCTGATTTTCCCCCCTTTTTTGCATGTAAACATTAATACTCTACTTTTATCTGATTTGCCATCCATATTTAAACGAGAAGCTTGGCCTGGTGGTAGCGTGGTGCCTTGAAACCAATCTTTATTAATTAAATCAGAATTCCGTGTCGGATCCGTGTTTCACATAACTTACTTACGCACGACACGAATTGCCACCCTTAATCTTTATTAATTGAATCAGAATTCCGTGTCGGATCCGTGTTTCATGTCTTAATACGAATAATTAAATGGATCGACACGCACGACACGAATTGTCATCCTTAATCTTTATTAATTAAATCAGAATTTGGGTTGGGTTGGGCTTATAATTATTGGGCATGATCAATTACAAATATAAGATTGGGGTTGGATATAAAAATATAATAGTTGAATTTGGGCCTGAGTTCATTGCAAATGTAATATATTTCAATTTAATTGAAATTAATTATACATTATCCCCGGCCACAGCCTCTCCCTAACCTTTCACTCCCGTCCCGAGCAAAATTACTTGAAATTCCAAGCAACTCCCCCCTGACCTTTCACTCCCGTTCCCAGCAAAATTACTTGAAATTCCAAGCAACTCCCTAGCAAGGTCGAGTCGGTGATCATGCTACCCGTCCTGCCTGAGTAATTTTACCATCCCAGGAAAAATTTCTAATATTGACAGAGTATTTTTAAAAAGGTGCCTACAAATTCAAATTTCGTATATTCATTCCAATAAATTAGATGGGTTCATTTGTTTAGTTTATTTGTTCACCATTTTTTTTAATCATTCTTATCATTTAAGAAGTATTTCCAAGTGATTAAATAAATTTTTTATATCAATTAAAAAACAAGTCCAAACAAGAGGTTTTTCCAATAAACAACCTTTTTCTTAGTTTTAAAATCAAAGATACCCTTATTTTAATTTAAAAGTTTTACTTTATTCTTTCTTTAGAATATAACTATTTTAACTAGTTAATATTAAAAAATACTTATATATTATCCATTAAATTATTTTCTAATAAATTTTAAATTTTTACAAGCTATAATCTAATTATAAAATATTAATATTATATGCTTTAGTTGAATAAACCCAAGTAAAACAACCTTTAATATATATGAAATTGAGTAGAAATGTTTTTTCTCACCCAATCTATCATCTTATAGTCTTTTAACTCTCTATCCCTTATTGATCCCATACTTTTTGTGTTAGTGGAATTAAATTATTAGACTATGCAACTTTTTTTTTTATAAGAACTTAAGTACTTTAAAAATTCATAAATAATTTTACATTACTTATTTGTAGAAGTAATACTAGACTTACAAAATTAGGTAAGAAATTTGTTTCGCAACAAAATTTGGCAAGTAATATGGCAGTGCCTTGTCATCTACCACGTCACATATTAATTTTAGTTAGATATTTGGTACATAAATCATTTAAATTCTTAATCTTAACATATAAATACTAAAATAAAATTTGATTTGGTAAGAATTTCAACAATAATTTAAAAAAAATCGTGAAAAGTCATAAAACATGTTCCATAATATAGAAGTGCCACAAAACGTTGGATAGTTGGATCACTAAATATATTTATTTAATATTAAAGTGAAGCATGAAAGAGAGAGAATTGACATCTTACTAGTTCTCCATTTATTAGTTCATTCACATTACTCGCAAAAGGATTGGTGCAATTCTTGTAAAAGTATATGGAGTTCCATGTTAGTACGTATATGCTTAATTTTCGACTAGTCAATCTTTGTGAGATCTTGCCATATTTTGATAGTATTAATTATTTTATAATCAACATTTGTTTATTTACTCATTTAATTTATGTAATCAGCTTCCAAAACACTTTGGTGAAAATCTAAAAAATGGACAAACACCATTGAATTCTGTAATTATCATTTGTTTTTTACATTATACCGGTTTTCAATAATATAAAATTCCTTAAATTGCTTTAAGTAGTTTTCTGAAATTTATGATCGATCCAAACTAAAACTCTTCCTCTTCTACATAGTGCTTAACGCTGTTTAATAGCTAATTGTAACTTCTATACAAAAAGTCAACAACCGAGAACTTCAGCCAAAAAGAAAAAAAAAACAAACAAAAACAAAAAACAAAAAACTGCATCAGAGACACAAACTTGAATATGAACATTGGCCTTTGTTCATATTATGTATAGTTTCTAGCCAAAAGGAGAAGATCATTCTTCTTGTGCATGGTAATACCGGGTAGAACATCAAAATCCAAGTCTTCCTTGTTCATTCCATTTGGCATTTCCCAATCAAATTTGTAAAGAAGATTAGCAAGAACAAGCTCCACTGTGGCAGTTCCCATGTGTATCCCTGGACAAATTCTTCTGCCACTACCAAATGGTATTAGCTCAAAATTTTGTCCTTGCATGTCAATAAAAGTGCCAATGAATCGATCAGGATCAAATTGATCTGGATTATCCCAAGCTTCAGGATCCCTTCCTACTGCCCATGCATTCACAAATACTGCTGTTTTAGATCGTATTTCATACCCATTCAGATTGCAATTTTCTGTAGTTCCTCTTGAGATCAATGGAGCTGGTGGCTGCAGTCTCAATGTCTCTTTCACTATAGCTTTAATATATGGTAGCCTCTGAAGCACATCTTCATCAACAGTACCTTTATTTCTAATTATATATCTAATTTCTTCTTGAGCCGCCTTCATTGCTCTTGGATTTTTTATTAGATTGGTCATAGCCCAAACCACAGTAGCTGCAATTGCATCCGTGCCACCAATGAACACATTCTGCAATTAAAAAAAAATCCTAAATAATCAAATGTTATCAAGGTAGAAAAAAATATTATTTCTAGATTTAAAGTTGTGAAGTTTTATATATATATGTATATGTCCGCACACGCACACACACAAAATCTTAAACCTTTAAGTAAATTACTTACCATAAGAATTGCTTTGATATGATCCCAAGAAAGATCTGCTTTTATCTCTCGATCTTTCTTAATTTGAAGTAAAACATCAATTATGTCCTCCTGCTCGGCTTTTGGTCGCTTTGGCTCCAAATGCTCCTCGATGAGTTCTTGATAAAATTCATCGCATTCCTTGAAAGTTTTATCGAGGCGACGAATCATTCCTGTGAGTTTGTCAACCCAACCCAGGAATGGAAAATAATCTGAAAAGAAGAAGCTCCCTAACATGGCCTGAGTTTCATTGAGAAGTGCATAAAATCTGCTTCTTTCCACTCCTAACTCGTACCTCTTCCCAAATGCAATTCTACAAATTGTGGTGCTTGTAAAAGAAAGCATCGTCTTACTTAAGTTGATGGGTTCAGAAGCAGAAGCTGATTTTGAAATTTTTTCAATCATCCGGGACACCTCCTCTTCTCGGATAGGACGAAAAAGCTGTACTCTAAAAGAGTTAAAGAGATGAACAACACATATTTTCCTCACCTCTCTCCAATAAGCATTATAAGGAGAAAAAGCCAAATCTAAGAAATTGTAAGATAATATTCGCTGGCCAAGCAAACAAGGCCTACCACAGAACTGAAGATCATGAATCTTGAGGACCTCTTTAGCCATTTTTGCTGAGGACACCACAAGGATTGGCTTAAAACCAAGTTGTAAGGACAAGAGAGGGCCATATTGTTTGGAGAGTTTCCAGAGGTACCTTGGAGTGTTTGAAATATCAAATTGATGTAAGTTACCAATCAAAGGAAGACCGGGAGGACCGGGGGGGGAGCCAATTCTTTTAGTTGTTCTATACCTCTGAAGAAGAAACAACAAAAAGATAGGGAGAGAGAGGAGAATGATAAGCAAAGCCGAAGCCATTGTGTTGAGTAAAGTTGCAATAATACAAAAGGATAACCTCTATAAATAGACTTTCATGGATTTAAATTAATTTCATAAACTAATTAAGCAGAAATTAAGGATAAAGCCAAATATGCTATTAAGGTTAAGGATTAGCTAGCTCTTTTTGGTACCTATATGATTTGTCATCTGTGACCTGTGATTCCTAACCATTACAATGTCACTCTAAATCAATAGAGGGCCCCTAGTGATTGTCCAAATTTATTACATATAACTAAAATAAATTGTAGGCCAAGATTTATAAGTAATAGTATACATATTAACTAAACTTTAATAAAGGAATTTTTTTTCTTCCATTGAAGTCATTTTGATCATTCGAATAATATTACATAGCTAAAAAAATCTCAATTTTTATTTAAAATAATATATTTTGTTATGTTATATTTTTTGACTTGCTACTTTTCTTAAAAGCTTAACCTTATGAGTTTAACTATATTTCCACAAGTCTTACAAGTCAGTCAAACAATAATTTTTAAATTAATGTTATTCGCCCTGCACTCTAAAACATCAAGAGCCCTACTTTCATAATACTCGCATAATTAAAATTTATCCCTATAGATTACTATTAATATATCCAATATAAAATAATCACATTCATATCTATGTTTTTTCAATTCCTGTATAAACTCATCTTATACCCAATTTATGTAAACCTCACTTTAATCTTATTCAAACTCTAATTTGATATTGTTTTAATATTTTTGAGAAATTAAAAAACTATATATATCAATGGGAGAAAAATAATACAATAGAAATATATCAAATCACAAAAAAAAAAATGAAACAGTAAGTTTATAATTAATTTTAATTCTTTTTTTAAATAAGATACGCGAGAAATTTTGTTTTTGAGTTTTATTTCTCTCTCTTTATTTTTTAAAACATAATTTACCATGATATTGTTCTAGAAACCCTAATAAAATTTCGGACCACTTAAAAGTTCTTGCTACAAATATTTGTACACAGACAAGACATGGGGCTAGAGTGGTTTGTTTAGCTTGCAATATCGCACTTTCTCTCAAGCACCGCTAAGCCTAAGGTCTCTTCACTTTGTCAGTCAACTTCCTAGGCAGGTTTTAATTTAAATTTACATTTTTTTTATTTTATGCATTTTAATTTCCAATAAATGAACTCATGACATGCGTCTATCTATTATAGTCATAAATATCTAGTTGTAACTATAAAACTCGACTTTTGTTTAATGCCTTTGCATGTTTTTTCGTTGAATAATTTATTATAAATATAAATGGATTTTGAAAAGCACGAATTCAACATTTAACATTTAATTGTGATAAGAATTTGTTGATGTAATAATAACATGTTTTTTTTTAAGTGGATTTTTTAACGATACAAAAAGGACTTGTTAAAATATGGTGAAACATTTTTTTCTTCTTTTGATCGATCTTTAATAGTCTTGTATAGTCCTTGTTTAATAGAAGTATTTTTGTGGGATTAACATGATAACAATCTACTACTGGTATACGTCTATATGACTCTAGTACTATATTAAGAAGTCACTCAATTTAAATGCTTAAACTTATAGGTGTACCCCTTTAAGAAATGTAAGACTTGATTCACATGCAAGTGCACATAAGGGAGCATTTAAGCTTAAACATTAGGGTTAAACTCACACCTACAATGTATGAATATGTCAACATAACCAATGTTGTTATATGTCTATATCAAATCACATTGACTTAGAAAGGAAATATTTGAGACGCCATTTAAATTGTGTAGTATTTATTATTCACATAAATAATTTTACACTGTCAATATAACGAATATTGTTATATGTCTATATCAAATCACATTGACTTAGAAAGGAAATATTCGAGAAGCCATTTAAATTGTGTAGTATTTATTATTCACATAAATAATTCTACACCTTTCTATTATTTTTAATTCCATTGATAATTTAAAAATTCTCCATACTAGCTAATTAGAGAAACATGAAAGTTAAAGGCGAAGTCACAACATAAATTAATGGAACTAAATTCACCCCAAAAATTTGTCATAAATTTGTCTTAGGTAATATTTCAAATGATAGAATAATATTACCCATGTATATGGTTTTCTATTTCTTTCCATCATTCATATTCTAAGTGTTATATCACTCCATACATCACTTAAATAAGATGGCATTTTTTTGAGATAATTTTTTCGGAGGGATGATATTATTTTAAACTAAACCATTTCAATATATCCAAGAGTGACCATGGCCCTTTAGTCGTCCTAATAAACTATCCAGTGTGCAAATGAACTGCAAAGGAGGGGATATTAGAACTGATAAACTTATAGGGTTTAAGCAAAAAAACTTAGATCTAAAGATTTTAAAACTAACACTTTAATCTATATATTTTAATAAAACTAATATTAACATCCCAAAATAAGCTAAAGTATTTGAACCATAAGAATCCAAATCTTGTCAGAAACCTCTAGATCTAAGGTAATTAACTCAAATCTCAAAAGTGTAAGATTGATGCTATTCAACCTTAGTTATCAAATAATTAGGCACAGTTGAAAAGTAGATTCTAGAGAGTTTGTTATAAGATTGAAAAACAAAAGATTTTTATTTCTTTCATTGATTTGATTACATGTGTTACTATAAATAAGTATATATAGTACACTGATTGTAAATTTAACTAACTCTTGCTAAACTACCAACTTAAGACACATGCAAGCATCCTAACCAACCACCTAGCTAACTATACAATTTGCTTACACTACACTCATCTAGAAAGTACTACTTTAATACCTCCCTCAAGTTTGACTAAATCCTATTTAATCAGCAAACTTGTCACTGGAAGTAACATTCAGCTTTTCTTTAAGCAACTCAAATTTAACTCCAGACAATGTTTTTGTCATCACATCAACAATTTGTAATTCTCTAGGAACATGCTTAACACTCAACTGCTTTGACAACTCCTTTTCTCTAATAAAATGTACATCCACTTTTATGTGTTTCATTCAAGCGTGAAATAATTGATTATGCTCCTTTGTTATCACACCACATTGCAGGAACCGCTATTAACTGGTATCCCAATTTTGTTAACAGACTCTGAGCTAAATAATTTCAGTTGCTGCTTGGGTTAATGCTCTAAACTTTGATATAGTTGAAGATCGAGCCACCACCTTCTATTTTTTATATGACTAGTAGATCAAATTATATCCAAAATATACACAACACCTTTAGTTAGACCTTCTGTCATCAACTAAACTGGCCTAGTCAGCATCACTGTAACTAGTTACTATAAAGGACTCTATAGGCTTGAACAACAACCCATAATGAATTGTGCGTTTGATATACCTCAATAGCCTGTTACAAGCTTGCCATTGCGCCTTTGTTAGTGATTGCAAAACTGACTAAGCTTATCAATTGCACATGATATATCAGGTCTTGACATTGGTAGATACTGCAAAGCACATATTACACTTCTGTATATTGTTGGCTGCTAAAAAAATCACTTTCATCAACTGACAATTTCAGATTAGTCAGCATAGGATTTTGATTTTTCTTAGCCTCTATCATGTTGCACTTCTTTGACAAATCTGATGCATTCTTACTTTATGTCAACAATATTAATGCACCTTGACTTCTCTAAATTTCAAAACCAAGAAAGTAACTGACTATATCTAGAGTCTTGACTACAAACTACTCATTTAAATCATAAATAACTTGCTTCAATTGTGTATTTTCTTTCATCTCCTTGAAAGTCTCCATTCAAAAATGCATTATTAATATCAATTTGTTGAATGTCCCAGTTAAAAGTTATAGCAAAAGAAAGGCAACTCTAATTGTTGAGGATTTAATAACAGGGCTGAAGGTTTCAAAATAATCAATCCCAAGAGCCTGCTGAAAACCTTTGGTTGCAAGATTTGCTTTATACCTTTGAATGCTACCATCAAAATTATACTTAATCTTGAATAGCCATTTGAAATCAACTATGTGCATATTAGGATGCAATGGAACCAAGATCCATGTATCATTGGGCATAAGTGCATCATATTCAAATTGCACAGCATCCTTTGAATGGGGACTTTTTAAAGCCTAGGAGACTAATCTGGTACTAGTGAGTGTAAAGTGTCAGCTTTGAAGACTCTTGGTTTAAAATTGCCAACCTTTGATCTAGTAATCATAGGATGTGTATTTGTAGGAAAGTTTAGAGAACTAATAGGAGAAAATATAGCAAGACAATGTAAGTCAGTATTATGAGTGTTTGTGATGTTTATAGGAGTATTGAATGATGATGAAGACACTAAATGATGAGAAACTAGTTATTGTTGAGGACTGGTGAGTGTAGTATGTAAATTTTGCATAGTATTGCATGGTGGTGTAAAAGAAGCAACTAATGATACATAAATTGATGGTACAATCCAAAGAGTTGATCCACTAGCTAATGAAGTGGACTAATGTTTAGAATCCAAAAAAAAATTCGATCTTTGAAAGGGAACTGATTTTCATGAAAAGAAACACTGTGTGTGTGTGTGTGTCTGTGTGTGTGTGTGTGTGTGACTAGATGAGTGCAAGCATAAGTGGCCTTTGTGAGAGCTATTATAGCTAATGAAAACACATATAGAAGTATGGAATGAGAACTTATGTTGTTGATTATTGAGTCTCACTTTTGATGTCAACATCAACACTGATAAGGCCTAAGGCTTGGAAAACATGCACACCTAAACACCCTCAGCATTTTCAAGATAGGTGATTTGTGATATAACTTTTGATATGGAGAGCTATAAGCCAGAACTAATGTAGGTAATCGATTCAAAGAAAAACAATTGCATGAAAAGAATGCCGACTATATTGAAGTGGTAATACAACTTGAGCCAATAGAGATAATCCAATTTCTACAATATACCTATGTCTTCTCTCTACTGAGCCATTTTGGTAGTGTATATAAGAACATAGATGTACATATGATCCCTAACTCATCAATCAATGGTTTGAGTGGCCTGAATTCACCACCCCCGTCAATTTGAAGACATTTTAGTTTTGTATTGGATCGTCTTTGTAACACAAAAGAACTGAAGAAAGAAATTATAAACTTCAAATTTGGTATGTTATGGATGAATCCAGCTATACCTATCACTAGTAGAAAAACAAGATATAGCAACAGGGCTTTCACAACGTGCACCCAGGGCAAGTTGCCAAAGCCCTTTTTCTGTAACATGCACTGAATGTACATTGTGAAAACTAATTTTTAGCAATCGTGCAACATAAGCACGTTGCTAAAAGTCTCTATTACAACGTGCATTTTTTGCACGTTGCTGAAAGTTAAGCATTTGGCAATGTGAAAATATTGCATATTGCGAAAAAAAAATTCTTAAGAACTTATTTTTATAATAAAAGAAGAAAATATTAAATATTAACATAAAGAAAATGCAATTTTAATATTATTAAATTGAAAATATTAAATTATTAAAATTACTTTGAATTTTAAATGTTATGGAAAATTATGTTACATGTTATGGAAACTTCCTAGACCCTAGCTCACTCTCCCGCCTCTTATTTCCGAAACGCAAAGCTCACTCTCTCGCCTCTCTTTCTAGCTTCACTCATCAACGATCTCTCTCACTATGTGCATAGATCGGAGCCTCCAGAGTTGCCATCACAATATCTAGACCCAGGGGCAGAGGCTGCTGCAGCGATGCTGCAAGCACAGGTGGAAGAAACGGAGGAGTTGAAAGATGCAGAACAGATAGAGGCGCCTCCTGCAACCGTGCCATTCCCCAGACTGTTCACGTGCGCCTACTGCCTCGACTGGGCAACCTAGCCTTGCGAGGCATGAATAGCCCAATTTGGATTTTTTTTCCTGATTTATGAGTTGAGGTACAATGTTCATCTTCTGGATTGTTTTGCCGAGTAGGTTTATATGTTGGTTGCGGTCTTTGGGGTTGCTAGTCCTTTTATGTTCATTTTCTAATTTGTTTGGGTTTTGGTGGCTGTTTTATTGATTGTTAATTGTTACGGTTGATTTAAATGGGTGGTGGTGGCTCTATGATTGGGTTTTTAGGTGATTTAGATAGGTTTTTCGGTGTTGTTTGTTGGCTGGTTTCAAACGGTTTTTAAGGTGGTTGTATGGTTGGGTTTTTGGTGGCTTATACATATTTTTTCTGCTAAAATTAATGATTGTTTGTGCATTGTAATGATACAAGCATACATTTCACCAATTATGAGCAAGTAATATAAGCAACTTCCCTTATTGTTGCAAAAATTATCAAAAAGCAATCGTCTTGTGTTCTGTGAATCGATTTCACTAATATATATTATGAAAAGTCTCAAATGGGATAACCATATTGTGACAAGCATCAACAAGATGCCTTGAGTGCCCCCATCTTTACTTGTTTTACGCAAAAGAATAAGTTAGTGAGTTTATACATGCATTTTATTTTATTTTTCCTGTAAGGGTGAGGCACACGACAAGGGAGAAAGGGAATCTTCAGTGGCTTGTGCTGTCATGAACAATTGATGTTGAAGGGCTTGTAATTTTACTATTATGTTGGCAATTTTACTTTATTTTAAGGATAAATTAAATGTTCAATGATTGTGCTTGCTTAGAATGTAGTTTTGTGAGTTAGCAACTGTTTTTTATCATTTGGTGATGTCAAATTAGGCATTGCACCTTGCAGCTATTAAAATATTTCAAGTTACCTTCACGTGAGAATGTGGACCTATTAAAACTACTAAAATGTTTCAACTACTTTGCATTTTGCATTAATTAGTAATGTTGCACTTTGCACTTTTCATTTTGCAAATTGAACCAATTCCAAGTGGAAATATGCTTCCTGGTTTCTATCCAAGGTACATGCCACAGTGCATGAGCGTGTGCTTAGATATCTCTTTTTTTTCTTGCTTGTTTTGTTTATCAGTTTGTTTGTTCGTTTTTGTGCATGCTTATGCAACTTATGCAACTATTACCCTTATCTTTCTTACCCATGAATTTTTTGGCATATCTATTGGTGAATATTGTGATTTCAGCCTTGTTTATTGAATCTCAAAGACACATGAAATAGTAGCAAAAATAATGGAATGAAAATGCAAAAAATAGCAGAAAAATAAGTGCAGACAGACAACAAAAATAGCAAAGGCAGCAAAGACAGAGAGCAGATACAAAGGTATTTCAAGACAATCTTTTTTTTTCCAACCATATTACTTTGATTTAGGCTTATATTTACGAGCCAATGAATCCAATGACAGCCATAGAATTTGATTAATTTCAATTCACTGAAACAAACTAGTGGTGAACTTCAATACACAAACAATGGTGCATATTGAAAGTAGAAACATAATGCTTGTGACAGAAAATTCACTAACATTAATGCACATTAATTACAAATATTTTTGAGTTGTAGGAATTGATATTATCTTTTGTACCTAATACTAATATCTCATATTGCAATTCTTTTTGACAACCGTATGTGTTACAGATTTTTTTTCTTAATTTTTAAATCTTCTAGTTTCTTTGGTTTTAAACTTTTAATTAAAAGTTGATTTTGTTTCTTGAATATGTTAAATTTCTAAATTATGTGGTGGAGGTTACAAGTTACTTTTTTTTTTAAATTAGTATATATTTATTTTGCTGAATTTTTTTATGCAAGATTTGTGGGTGTTTGCTTGAGAAAATATCTACGAAATTGCTCCAAGAGGATGAGAGAAGAAGATGAAAGTATTGGAGGATTGTGGAAGACTTGTTTCAACTGTATTGGCTCCGAAACATATGATGCTTCAAAACTTAATTATATAACGTTTGTTATTTATTTATTTCAAGTCATTGAGGATTATTCTTTGTAAAAAAGTACCTGTATTTTAAAAATTTTGAAAAAATATTTTTGTTAATATGAATATGTATTTTGATGTTACATTTATTATTGAATTTTAGAAAATTTATTTATATAGTAATGGGTAAAATTATAAATGTTATAGGTACTACAAATTAAAAAAAATATAAATATAAATATTTCTTAAAAAAATAATAAATGAGTAACACATTCTCTTTTAAGATATCACAAATGCACGTTGCTAAAAGGTGTTTTGCAAAATGCAATCCAGCTTATTGCGCGTTGTGAAAAGTTTAAGGACTTTCAACAACAGTTAAACAGCAACGTGCAGGCGCACATTGCAAAAACCCTTTAGCAACATGCGCTGCACATTGCCGTAGGGCATTTTCTACTAGTGTATTGTATCCATCAACAAGCAGTAAATAATAGTTGTAACCATCAATTGCTTTAAGAATAGATGGTTCCTATACATCAAGATAAACAATTTCAAAGGGTGAAGCAACAACACTATCAGAATAAGAATAAGAGCAATGGCATTGTTTTCCATATTTGCGAGCTTTACACCATTTTTTTTTTAATATTGCTTCTAAACAACTGTGATTGTCTAGCCACGTGTAAAAGAGTATTCACATTAGGATGTCCTAGGCATCTATGCCATATGACTAAAGAAGAAGTAGCTATGGTATTATCAACAACACATGATAACATAGACATAAGATAACTAACTTGAGTAGAAGATTGTTCAGTAGTAGATTTATTCTTGATTGTGACTGAATGAGAAACTACAGATCCTTGAGTTGATAGTGACAGCTTGTATAAACCTCGCTCAAGCTTGCATTCCAAAATAGTTACTCATGCTCTTGTCCTTAACGAGACAGAACTAGGTATGAAATTCCACAAAGATATTATTATCAATTGACAATATGGGTGGGCCCTTTTTGCCCAACCCGATCAAACCCAGTTCGGGTCAAGTCGACCCGAATCAGGTTTGATCAGGTACTTCAATGAAAATAAACAATTTCTGGTATTAAAATGCAAACTCGACAAACTTCAAGTATTGATCGACCATTTTATCGAAAACCCGAACATACCTAAAGTCGATCATATGCTTTTAAAACATAATTGTATACATGTGTCTTTGCCTCATTTGTTAGACATATGTTAATGTTGTAGACCTTAGAGCACGAAAACAAAGGCATAAAAATAATTTTTCTCCAAACCCAAACCCTAATTTCATATTTTCATTCAATCCTTATTACCCCCTTTCGCCATCCCCCTCACTTAACCATCATGGTGTCACCCCAGACAACTTAGAAGCGTCTCCAATTGGTGAGAAAATCAAATAGTTAGCCATCCTTTATATCTTATCAATTTTTTTGCCTTTGTTGTTTTTGTTTGTTGGAGTAGAAAGAAAAAAGCGAGTTTAGAGGATTGATAGATGGGTCTATGTTTAAGAGTGAAGAGAGAGGAAATTGAGGTTGAGTGGGTTTAAGTGGGGCTCTGTTGAAGCTTTGGCTTTCAGTCTTCTTGCTCAATTTCAACTAACACTGCTTCCACTACTACTCTTATTTGTGTGCTTCTCTACTATTTCCACTAGAGTTTGAATCAAAAGCAAAATCAAATATATTGTTTTGAAATGAAGGACTTGCTTCTCTTAAGTTGAGTTTGTATTGGATTTTTATTTTTTTATAAAAAGGTTTGAGATAATTTATTTGATCGTTTTTAGGATTTTTAATAGTTTATTGCTTAAAATTTTCAAATTAATTACTCAAATTGGTTATTTGTTGGGTATTTTGAGGTCTGTGGAATTGGATTACAAATGCCTCAAATGTTAACGACAATTTTTTTAGTTAATGTAGGAAGAGTTTCTTAGTTGATTTGGAGAATTAGGGTTCATTTGAATTTGTGTTGAAAGAGGGTGGTGCATAAGAAAAGAAGACTAAAGGGGAATCGATGGCTGTGTTGATATAGAAAGGTTCTAGTAGAGAGAGTCGATAAAGAAAAGAAAGGCCCACCTAATCAAACTCCTTCAAGTACCTTCGGTTATTTCAAATTTTCTACCCCACCTTAGGTCCCTCTTCCATTACCTGTGTAACTGTTAGGTCGAATGTATAGGGTCTTAACTCGACACAACTGGACCGGACAAATGCCCACTCCTAATTGATAGCTTGAAAATAATAAATTTTATTTAATCTAAGGCACATAAAGAACTATATTCAGCAACAATGGTTTAGAAGTTTATGAGCAATGTAATAAAGCTAAAACAATATGCAAGATTTAAAAAAAAAAAAGGAATTACCCTTCCTAACTTGCACATTTGAGAACCTATGTACTCTTCTTTGACATCTAGATTTCTCAGATCACTTGTTATGTGATCAGTTTTGCCAGTATCAAAGCACCAGTTAGAATCAATAATAGTGGTTGTTAAGGTAACAAATGCTTGTGCACAGCCCTGGCTGCTCTGATAGGAATTACTTGATTAATTCTACCCTGATGAATATTGAGTTCCCTAAAAACTCACATCAAATCTATGAAATCATTTGAGAGCAACATGTCTAGTTTTCTAACACAATTGACAAAATGGCCTATTATTACCATTTCTCCCTCTATCATTAGCACACCAAAACCATTAAACCTTCCACCTTATTCTCTACCCCTACCTTTCCCTCTAAAATTCTGATTATAAGGAGGATTAGAGTATTGAGAAAATGTATTAACATTGTTAAGTACTTGATTTGTTCTTCTAGCCATATTAGAACTATGTTCCAAATTAATAGGTTGTAAAGTATGATGCTGAGCTAATAAAATTTATAATTTTGTAATTGAAATTGAGCTTCTTCAAGAGAAACATAGCCAACTTTAGAAGTGATGTTGACTATAATTGCATCATATTGTGGTCCCAAACCATCTAATATATGAAGAAAAAGATTAGAATTTGTTATCTCTATTCCTAAAGCAAAAAGTGTGTCTAAAATTTCTTTCGTCTTAAAAAAATCACTCATAGACATAAATCCCTTTCTAATGGTTTGAAATTGATGCTTCATATGTATAGATCATGCTTCAGACTCCATTTGAAACAACTTCTCATGAGTTTGCCAAACACTCAATGATGATTAACATCTCACTACAAAACCATAAATTGCTTTAGTAATTAATGATAAAAGCCAGCTCAAAATGAACTTATCAGTTCGTTTCTAAATAATATACTCTATATTAGTTTGGTTAATGATCTCAATAGTATTATTTGAGTTAGTTATTAATAAAGGCAAGAAAGAAGGAGGACAAGACTTATCTCTAGTGATGTAACCATCCAGACCACAAGTTGATGAAGGTTAATTGTAAAAGAAGGCAAAACTGATGGTAGCGAGATCATAGAAAGAGATGATAGAGATACTAATATTGTTGATGAGTTATGATTCCATAAGTGTGAAGGTTCTATGAAGCTACATCAATAAAGCCAGTTACTCCAGGTACATCTAATGTTAAGTTTTCTCAAAAATTTCCAGGACAATTTGTGCAATCAGTAGGAAAGTTGTTGTGATGATCAGCCATAACGCTTGATCGAATGGCTTTGATACCAAGTTGAAAATAAATTCTAGAGAGAGTTATTAGTGATAACATTGAAAAATAGAAGATTTTTATTTCTTCAATGATTGATTACATGTTTGTGAATGAGGCTTTCATCCCGTCAGAGCATTTTGCATCTACGGAACTATGCCAAGGCCTTACCAACATAAGGGAATATGGATCAAGCCATAAAGGCAAGTCTAGAGAATGAAATGGAGCTATCACCCATGTTCTAACCATAGGAAAATATCAAGTGACGGTAGTCCAATCCCTCACTTCTAGATGTAAACTACCTTCAACCTTTCAGAGATGAGTTCAGAAAGTTAGATATGAGATTCTACTCGCTCAAATGTGAATACAGCCTCTGTTTGGGTTTGGTAATTCCAAAGTTTTTATTAGGGGTGGGTATTTTTGACACGACCCGCGAACACGACACGAATACGATACGAACACGCTATACGATTAATAAATGGGTCGGGTTAGTGTTGAAGGTGTTCAACACGTCAACCCGTTTAATGACACGAATAGTTAAATATATTTTGTATATCTTTAATATGTAAATTCATTCAATAATATAAATTATTACCTACTTACAATATATATATTATAAAACTGAAATTTTTATACTATAAAATAAATTAATTTATAAAATAATAAATTATGATGATTTTAATAATATTTTATACTAACAATGGTTTATATTCTAAAAATAATTTTAATTGATTTAAATATAGAAAATATAATATATTATGTATAACTAAGTTAAACAATTAAGTAAATTATGAGAATTAAATATGACACGATTACGACACGTGGGTAACACGTTTAATAATCGGGTGGGTTTGGATTTCATGTTTTGACACGAATAATTAAATGGGTCGACACGACACGACACGAATCCCACCCCTAGTTTTTATCACATTAATGTTTATAACATTTAATCCTAATTTATTTTACATTATAAGAAAGTAAGCTATATACTACAGCGTTCTACAGCAGTTTTTAAAAAACGCCTTAAATAGTGAGCATGTATCACTATCTACAGCTATTACATAAACCGCCATCTAAAGGGCCTAAAAACCCCCCAAATAATTTTACCTTAATCTGGCCTTCTCTCCTAATTTCCCTCTCGCCTCTTCCCTCAAGCTCCCCCCAATTGCAAGAACCCTTATTTTCTCACGAAATCTTGCTTCTCATCACTTTGTAGTGCGAATTTTTCCATTTTTCTCAATCGATTCACTTTTAAAACGCTTCTCTCTTGGCTCTCTCCTCTCACTCTCACTCTCTAGGTCTCAAGTGTGCTTCTCTCTCACTCTCTCGATGCTCTTGGTTCAATTACAATTCTTCTAAAGTTGCTTTATCTTAGGAATAAAAAAGTCAATTTCCACCTACATTTAATTAGTTCTTCATTGCCACACTTTAGTAAGTTGAGTAGATCTCACATGTTTACTACAACCGTGGCAATTTTCCAGCCCTGTATCGATTTGGGTAAGTGTATTTTTAAGTATTTCATTAATGGCTTCTGTAATTTTCTACAATTCGTTGTTGTCAATGGAATGAAATGGCTAGCGATTGGCATTTGGGTTATGCATTTGAACAACAAGTAAGAATCATTGTTTCTTGAGATTTTATTTTCTGGGTATGTCTTGCTTTCGATGATATTGCTGGAATATTTGTGGAAGGTTTTGCGGGCACTCAGATTTCGAAATGGACATTTCATTAACTTTATTGATTTGGTTGAATCGTGCCTGTAATGTTTTAAGTTTCTTGGTCTTAGATTGGTGCTTGTTATGTACATCATGCTTTTGATTCTCGTTTTGTTTTTTATTGAATTGTGTCTATCGGCTAGATTTGATTTTGGTTTTGGTTTTGATTGAAGTTAAAAAAATCCTTACTTCAGTCCTTGGCAGGGAGAAACTGATAAAGTAAGCCAAAAGTGAAGTGAATAGCTATAGCGCCAGCATTAAACCCTTTTGTTTCCATCCTTGTAAGCTTCTGAATCCTTATTTTCTTAGCTCTGTTTTGTTACTAATTTGTATTGGGTTCAAGTTTTGAGTTTTAAATAGCAAAAACAAAATATAAAGATTGTTTTTTTAGATGTGTGAAAGCAAGAATGCCAACAAAAAGAAAATAATTATCCCAACAAAAATAAAATTTTGTCTGATTGCCGATGCATTCTTTATTTTCCCAACAAAAAGAAAATACTTGGTGCAAAAATTTTGTCTCTTAACATCAACTGAGAGAAATAAAATTAAAAAGAAAAAAAATTTATTTTGCAAAAAATCTATATGATAAGTAATAGTATGTCTTGAAAGAAAACGAGGCAAAAACTGAACATACCTCTTGCATAGATCCGTGAAATTCACAAAATTGTCTTGCCCATTTTTTACTTTTAATAATGAAATTGATGCTGTGATTGATAAAAATTATCTTGCACTTCTTTTATTTCTACTAACTAGTTGCTTAAGTGATGATCAAATACAACTCCTATTAGCTTTTGATTTCGGTAGCTTAACACTATAATTCCACATTTTATAATTCTCAATTAAAATTATCTGTAGGCTTGGGATCTTTGAACACTTATATTTTGCTTTCTTTAATCTCACTCGAAGCATGCTCTTTGTACTTTTTTTTATAATAATCGTATTTACTTTTTTTTCTTTTTAAAAAAGCTTTATTGAAGTTGTTGGTGAGATTTATTTGCTTTAAATAATAGTACTTTAGTAATAATATCTGTGTATGCTAATCTTGCATTAATTAACGTGACTATTTTAGAAGTGAACCAGATTCCATGCATCTCATGTACCTTGATGAAAAGTTAAAGTATTTTGTTGGCATCATATGAATTAAAAAAGCCCACTCTTCTATTCAAATAAACCAACCCACTAGAGCCCAATACCTTTACTTAGTAAATACACTTCAATAAAAAGAAAATTGAAAACAATAGAGAAAAGAGATTGTCAGCCCACTCTTCCATTGAATAAACTAGCCCACTAAACCGAAGCCCAACACCTTTACTAAGTAAATAGACTTAAAGGAAAAAATTTGAAAACAAGAGAGAAAATAAATCTGTTGCAGCCCGCCAATCTAAAAAATGAAACAAAGCAGCCCACTAAACCCAAAAAACGATGTTAGCCCACCAAACTCAAGAAAAAGCTAAGCAGCCCAATAATTCATAAATATAAGCAAAATGGGCAGCCCACTAAATTCAAATAAAAATAAAAAATAAAAGACACCATCCCACTAAACCCAAAAAGCATAAACAAATAGACAACTAATCCAACAATAATACCCAGAGTAGGCCACTAAGCCGAAAAGGAAAGTACACTAGCCCACTAAAGCAACCAACAAAAGCATCATAGCCCACTTTTCTAACCCTCATTCCTAATTAAGTTTAATGGGTTGCCCGCTAAACCAAAAAAAAAAAATCAACCCACTAAACAAAAAAAAATAAAAAAAGACATTAGTCCCTTAAACCCACTATTCCCAAATAATAAAAAAGAAAAGACACTAGCCCACTGCCCAAAAATTTCTAGGTTAATAGTTTCTATTGTCAATAACTATTGAATTTTATGGTTTGTAACTCTTTATTAATTATTATCATTATTTTTTTCTATTTTTTTTATTCATGCTTAGAAGTTGTTCAATAGTTATTATTTGACCTATCTTAAACTTTCTTTAAGGAACATACCCATGGATAAGAATTGGATTGACTTACAAATCGATGTTGTCAAGCATGTTTTAGTGGGGTTGAGGGATTTTTAAATTTTGCTTTTGGCAATCTAGTTAATGATACTAGAATAACGGAGAGCAAGGTATGTACATAAATAAGATTTCTTTACTAATTAACATTCAAAGTTTTTTTCTCATTTGTTTATTTGTTTTTCAGATGATGGTGGTATATCAAAGGTTGTGAAAGGTCATGGATCAGCTCACACTATTCGTGAGTAGGGAACAGGACAAAGGTTGCATGTTGAGTTTAACTCTCAATGGCAACCAATAAATGCAAACAAAGATAAATTAACCTCCCAACTTGGAATCATAGCAAAAAATGGCAACATGGCTCCACTGACTTGTCCGCGGTGGCAAAACATGTTACAACATCTTTTAGATGACATTTGGAAAGAATTAAAGGTGAATAATTTATAAGAAATTCTTTGATTATAACATATTTTTTTGTATCTATGTTAATCTATTAGAATTTGTTATTGTAAGATAATACGAATTCTCCTGATGAGTATAGGCTTCATTGTCTAAAATCAATTGGGAATTTTTGGAGGGATTGGAAAGCTCATGTCAAGAGGGATTATTACAAGAAATTTGATACAAATGAGGCTCGGTTAGCTTTCACTCTTCCTAGAGTTAACCCCGACCAATGACCTATTCTTATAGGTTATTGGAGGACAGAACAAACCAAAGTATGTGTCTAACTCAATACATGATATATATATATATATATATATATATATATATATACCCAAATAGTTATTTTTATGTAGTTATAAATTGTATAACACGTAGACTTTTAAAGTTGTTTGTATTATAGAAAGTTGCAGAGAAGAATAAGGTAAACCATGCACAATCGGTTGCACTTCATCGAACAGGCCATACATCGTTTACCCAGAAATGAGAAGAGGTAAGTCTTGCATAACTATGTATATGTCTTTATCTATATGCTATTTATGTATTAGTTATGAAGATGTTGTTGTATCTTATTAGCAGTTGTTATTGCAATTTGTAAGAGTTGATGCTATTTCAATTGAGTTATGAAGGAAGTGGTTGTCTTTTTATTATGTTACCATTGTATTGCTAAGAAATGGGATGTGTTTATTTGTGATGATGTTTTTGGTTAGTAATTTCGCTTTTTAAGTACTTGTAAATGATAACAAAGCTTTGTATTAGTTGTTTTTTTTTTTTTTTTTGGTTAGATGATGAGAAATGGCAAACAAACTGATCGCATTAGTGTCTTCATCAAAACCAAAACAAAAAGTAATGGAGAAATAGATGATGATGAAAGTGCAGAAATAATTGTAAGTTCTTTAATTTTTTTAACCTATTTATTCATCTACTATGTATGAATCAATTTTGCTTATTGTTTCATCTTCTTTAACTTGTTGTTTGTTTTGATAATGTTGTAAAGTCAATTTAATGAAGGTTTGTCTCAATTTACACAAGAGCGACAAACTCAACAAATGAGAGAAGAGGTGTTTGACAAAGTAATGGGACCTGATCATCGTGGCTATGCTCGGACATATGGTCATGGTCCGTCTCCAATTGACATTCATGGATGCAGCAACTCATCTGATAATCAATTGAGAGAACAATTTAGTGTCTTACAACAAGCCCACAACAATTTGAATGCAACTCACAACAACTTGAATGAACAACACAATTACTTGAAGGAAGAATACAAGAACTAGAGGATGACGAATGCTAAAGTCCTTTCTTTTCTACAAGAGACGTTTCCAGAATTTGCATAGCATGGTGCAAATAGACCGGTATTCACATAATTTTATAAAAGGTAAAAGTTTCAGATTATTCATATTTTAACTTGCATTTGGTTTTTTTTTTTCTAAATAGGTTCCAGATGCTTCAAGTGGACACCAAAGTTGTTTACCACTTGATAGTCATGGAACAAATGATGTCACACGTGACACATCAAACGAGGAGCATAAGTACGTATAAACAATCTTATTTGTTTCAAATTAAACAATCTTACTAAATGAATATTATCTATGTTACAAATTTCCTCTTGTAGTTAGGTTCAAATTTTGTGGTTTGCACTTATATGGAGTTTGATGAACTATTAAAGATGGTGTTTAACTATTTGCTTATTAGATGTTAAACTATGTGGATTATGATTGAGTTACATTTGATCTATTTCTTACAATATGGTTAAAACCATTTAAATGAGATGCTTTCATATTTGGTTTGTTCTTATATTTATATTGAATGCATATATTATTGAAATGCTATACAGTAATATTTTTTTAGACATGCGAACTCAATTTGTAAATAGCAGATGGGATTAAATAAAAAAATTAAAAAGAAAAAGAAAAAGGATTTTACGGTGGTTTCAAAACCGTCGCAAATAAATATGCTAGCAAACATATACAACGGACCTAGTGCTCGTCGCAAAAAATGTTTTTATGGCAGTTTTTGTTTTTGTCGCAAAAAAACTATTTGCAACGGTTTATAACTACTGTAAAAGGGTGTCGCAAAAGCTAAATTAATTTCGTAGAATCTTTTTACGACGAACATCATAACCGCCGTATAAAACCATTTACTGCGGGCAAGAACCTTTGTAAAAGGTTTTACTAAGGTGGCTTTTATGATAGGCTTGAACCGTCGTAAAACCACCGTAAAAGACCTTTTGCGGCAATTTTTGTCCACCATAAATAGTCCTGCCTGATGTAGTGTTAACACACAATTCATTTTATCTTATTTAACATATGAAGTGAGGACATGTTATACATCCAAAGAAATGAGGGAGGAGAATAGAATTATATATCCACAAAACATGGGGAATAGGAAAGAGGATTACATCGTTTATTGTAAAAGCATATAAAATTAAATACATGAAATAAAGAAAATGACATAATAATTGCCAACAAATAATTTGAATAAATAGTGTTGAAATTAAATAAATCATGACTCATACATCATAAAGCAATAATTCATTCATATCAAAACATAAACGAACAAGATGGAATCTAAGTAAGGAATAAATCCCTCACCATCAATTGTGAGTCCATTCATTATTTAGTAAATCCCAATTCTCAAAACATTAAAAAAAAAAAAGGAAGATAAAATCATGGCATTAATACAAGTAATATGAACATGCATAGTGATACATCCTAATAAACAGCAAGGCAAGAAACAGATATTCATGTCGCAATACTCATGATTGAGATATTATCAAAGCAATGGCCCCTCATCATCAATTATGAGTGCATCATCGGTTATCAACTCTCACAAAAGAAAGAAGAAAAGAACGAGAAAAAAGCATGGTTCTAATAAATCATGATGTCAACAATTGAAGAACATAAATAAAACATGCATATTCTAAACATATCTCAATGCAAAATCATGCTTCAAAATTCAATCATAAATTAGTATGGCATATTCTTAGTCATATACTAGTAGGCCTAAAAGAAAGTAAAAGAGAATAGAAGAATTCAAACATAAAACACTCAAGGGAATGGTCCGTCACCAACGTGAGTCCGCCATTCCCATCAATGTCAAATCAAATAAAGGAGTAGAAATAGAAGCTATGTATAAAGCATACATAAACATCATATATTAAGCCAAGACACGATTCTATAACATATTATCATTCAAGATCCTAATCATGTTTCTAACATGTAAGTATACATCAAATCATAGAATAAACCTAAGACATGCATTCTAGTATATCAAGCATACATAAAACTAAACATGCATTCTAGTATATGAAACATAAAGAAACCTAAACATGCAATCTAGCTTATCAAAAAAAAAAAAAAAAAAACCCTCAGGATTTATCCAGATTCTTGCACCACTAGAAGTAGAATCTTGACTTCAAAAGGATGCCTTTGATATGTCTAAAAACCACCTAAGGTACTAGGCACTCCTCCAAGAAGCACCCATAATAATCGAATTGGTTTAACTTCAAGAATGCCTAAAGCCTCCCAGATTCATACTCTCTAGACTCTCAAATAACACTCAAGCACTTAATAAATGTATTATAACTCTAAATCAAACTTTCAATTATTCATTAAAAATATAACCCTTACACTACCATAAACTTGTAAGTTACAAACAGATATACATTAACGTAGCAACATAAGTAACAACATGTAACTCCTTAAATCATAATTACAAAGTTTAATAACTTTCAATATCTCATATAACCACAAAAAACTATTAATTTATAGCACACCACCATGCATATTAGTTTCTAGTTAAATGCATTAAAAACACATGCTTCATTGTATAATAAAAATTTAATGCACGTAAGTAACTTACAAACTGAATTATTAATCAATTCATAATAATATACAATAAAGATCAATAATTATTTAGTTTCAAAATAATGACACATTTAATTAGTAACATATAAATTTAATCAAATCATGAATAATATGTAATAAATACCAATGGTAAGGATTTTTATAATTGAAGTATTTATTAGACCATAATAAAACTAATAAAAGGTCTTAATAATAAAACCACTATATTTTACAGCTCATTTATATTCTTTGAAAATAAAAAGAAAATTTTAATAACAAATCACATACTTGGAAAGTAATTGCAGAAACTTGCGGTCATAACTATTACTTGTAACATCTATAGCTCATAACCACAATGTCAATAAAATCAAATAGATATAATAAATCTTCATAAATGAAATATTAAATATATGTATATCGCTAACATACTCGAGAATTTGAAAAGATAAAAATCCATAATAAGTATCTCACATGCTATCAAACTTAATAAACTACTCATATTAATATGACATATAAATACTTGTTTCAAAGCTTATAATAAGCAAACTATATATGGACAAATCATATTAAAAAATGATTTATATAACACCAGAGTTTACTAAACTTGTTCTTATAAAAATTACTAGTTAATCTATACTCACTTTAATCTTAATCACAAATAAAAATATTGATATAAATAAAATTTATATCACTAAAATATAGAATAAAAAAAGTATATCACTATTTACCTCCATGTCTTTTACTTAATAAAAATATTTATTTCTCTGTGTTGTAAAATAAAACAATAATACACTGAAGCCACCAACTCTCTATTACCAATAAGACTATATAAGGTAGTTGTCAAAAAATACGATACCGATCAATTTAGCCCAAATTGTTTCAACCGCAACTTTTATGTTTAACAATTTTACAACATTAAAATTCTGTTAATATATACATAAGAAAATATATAAAATAGCCATGCACTTTAAAGACTTAAAAATATAAGATATTTTTCCCTTCTAGCTACATGTAGCATATATTAAAACATCATAAAAGATGCATTTCAATTTTTGTCTACATGTTAAGCATAGATGATAAAATTTTACTCTTAATTATATGCCAATAATAACTCAACATATATAACATAATATATGTATTCATAACATGCATATAACCAATCATCATGCCTTTGTATTTCATTAAAATAGATCAGATAATAAGCACTACACATCTACATTTTAAGCAAACAAATTTTAGAATTTTTTTTTTATAGATTACTATCAATAAAAAATTAAGTTACCAATCAAACAAATAATAAAATATATGAGACACTCTTTGAGTTTAGATTGTTGGGAATATTTATAATAAATCGAAACAATTTAATCAAACAACAACACATTGAAGAAATAATAAAAAAATAAATTAGATTAACTCCAAAATACATTAAATAAATAAAACAAGTAAAGAGGTAAAGTAAGAAATATGTAGCTTGAACACTTGGAAGGTATGTTAAAAGCATTGTCCTAAAGCTAAAGAGTTCTCTCCTCGTGCAAATAATATACTCAAGAGCTTCAAGATACAACCTAAAACTCACAGTTTATCTCCTCGATGAGCACGATCATTGGAAGAAAATAACATATCTCCATTTGTTGTGGTTGCTCAAAACTATATAAAATACTCAGAATATGTTATCGTAACAAAAATGTATTGTTCTGAGCTATATTAAGATTCAACCTCCAGTTCATGTTTCGTCAACCAATCCTTCATAATTCACATCTTTAGTGAAAAAATTTCTTTTGTTATTTCTTTCCATAAGGATTTAGAAAATACCGAATCTCCGCCGACACACGCAAATTGTTGATAAAACTCCAAAATATGTTAGAACCTTGAGACTAGTTTATATAGTAGTCTCCTAGCTTAGATAAGTTACAAATTAACTCTTGTAACTCCTAAGTCATATTATTCTTAATAAAAAAACATTGTAATTTACAAATAATAAGTTTTATAATCAAGAAAGTGGCATTCCCACTAATTCCATGACTTTCAATTGATTACTAAATTTGGTTTGACAAAACTTTTGGCACATTTAAATTGTCTCCATTAAGATAATGCTACATCTACAACCAAATCTTACAACCAAATGCTTACAATCTAGGTTGGCAATTATTCACTAAAGGAACAAAAAACGAAAAATGGAAAAGAAAAGTTATATGTCCAGTAGAATTTTACTGACTCAGGTTATACGCAGTTAGTTGTAGGATTTGTTGTAGATGTTTCTAATAAAAGATATTATTTAGTTGAATTTGTATTGTTTCATTTTATCCCAAACACAGCCACAAATTTCCATACAATTATTTGAGTTTAATCCATAAATTATTTTAAAGAATAATATATATATTAAATATTTTAAAATATCATATAATAAACATGATTGTATTATTTCGTGTATGTATATGTTCTTGTAAATAAATATTAAATATTTTAAAATATCATATAATATATATCATCGTATTATTTCGTGTGTGTATATGTTCTTGTAAATAAAAATTTTATTGTCTTTAAATATTAATATAATATTTTTAATTTATTATTTTAAAGATTTTAAATTATATTTTTATGATAGACTCATAATTCTATCCCTCAACATCATGTAATTGAACTATTTTTCCAAACACATCATGACTAACAAATAAATACTTAATAAAACTTTATATAACTCTTACATTACTTTTTTTTATACCGTACATAACTTTATCATCTTTTTGTGCCAATAAATTAATAATAGATAACACAAGTCTTATTCATCTCATTGGTTCAAGCACCCAGCTTAAAATTGATAAAATAAAATTGGACAACCAACTTGACTGTGGATAACCCTTTAATTTCTAATTATATGTACATTCCAATGATATAATGATTTGATTAACTTCTGAATAAGAGGTCAACGGTGATCACTGATCAGCACTGGAATGATGCTAGGAAGGATATAAATTTCATAATTTTGCTATCAAAACATATATTCTCATATAGAACCAGGATCCTCAATCCACCTTAATTTTGCCTAAGATTTTGAGAATCGTGTGGCACATAGATTTTAATATTAATGAATAATTAAAATGTGTATTTATTCTCTTCCTTGTTAATAAATTTTTCTAACTATCAATCACAAGCTTGCAAAAATAGGAGATAAAAATGAGATGATGAGAGGATTCTTTTTCATTTTCACCGCATATATAATAGAGGCCATAAGGTCTACAAATTTAGTTTCAGGAAATGATTCAAACAATGAAACAGCTAATAAAATTAACCAGATGATTCTGAATATTTATTATAGGGTCCACTTATATTAGATTAATTTCATATAAAAAATAAGAAACCATGAACATATGTACGAGCAGAATTATATGGGGCTAGGGTCCCACATATATTAGATTATTTTTCTTAATTTTATTATAGGGGATGAATATGTGGAGTAATTTGATTTTTTATGAACGTAACAATAAAAAATGATATTTTTCCCTTATAAGGGAGAATCCAACACATCTACGTGCAGAGATGTAGTAATAAACTAAGTGATGGCACCTAAGAAATTATTACTATTTTTCAGCTTTTATAAATTGAAAATGGGTTATTTATGATTTAAAATATGTGAATGTGAAAATATTTTATAAAACTAAAAATAAAGTGATTAATTTTATATAAATACTGATTTTTAAGTAATTTTAATTAAGAAAAATTAGTAATTAAAAAAGTACTAAAAATAAACTTAAGTGAATAATAAATAATAATTCTAACTTCTCAGTAAATTATTCAACACCTGTAGCAGAACCAGTTAATCAATCTCCACCAATATCACCTACACAGTCAGATTTTCAAACTATAAATACTATTCAATAGGAAGATTTTGAAATAAATAAAGAATATTTAAGAAATGAATTTCTACAAGAAGAAAATAATTTTAAAAGAAAATGGTATTTTAGTACATTTACAAAACAAAAAACTGAAGAAATGAAAAGATTAAAAATTAATATTCCTTTCTTTATATGGTTTAATATGTATGCTTCAAAATATAATATTAAATTACCTTATGAAAGTCAACAAGTCAATGTTCAAACAAATGAATTTAAAAAATGGGAAACTACACAACATGGAATAATTCAAGCTATACATCCGCCCTTAGAACAAATAAAAATTAAAACAAATGAAACAGAAATTTTAGCAACTCCATTTAAAAAAGGATCTAATAAGCCAGATAATGAGACAGCAACTTTATGAGACATTAAAAAAGTTTATGAACAAAATAATTTCCATAATCAATTATTACATACTGTGTCTAAACAAGTTACGAGGATAGAAGACCAAATAGATAATATTAAATTAAAACAACCTGTAACATTTCCACAAGATATATCACCTCCTTTATTCAAAACAGTTCAGACAAATAATACACCAGTAAAACTTCCTAAAGTAGATTTAATTGATTAAATTAATCAAAAACTTAAAATATTACCTAGTACCTCTAATAATAATATTAATACTATATATCAAAATCAACAAAGTGATAATCAATCAATTACCACCAACGAAGAAATAGAAGAAGTAAACAAAATAACTAAAAAGAATAAATGGAAAATATAAATTAGAGCAACACAAAATATGAATAAAATTGATTTTATTGAAAGAGTTGAAAATACAAAAGAGAGAAGGACTTAGCTGGTATTCAGCCGATGCCTTTTCTTTACATACAAGAGTGCTTATATAGCACTGAAATTCGGAATTGAAACCATTACAAATCCGTAATAATTATCATTTACTATTTTCTTTTTGACTAAAGATAATACATCTGGAACATGATGATAAATCCTTTAAACATAATTATTACAACTTTTGACTATTTTAGATAAGATTATATATACGTGGATCCTTGAATAATGTGCTTATCTTGCTTTTCCACCGTTCTTCTAGATACTCTTGATAAGGTTGCTTGAATTTTTGGATTTATCTCTTTATAAATGAAAGGGGTCTTGAGAAAATGGCCCACCATATGGATCAGGATTCTCTGGAGTAGAGTCTGATGAGCTGTCTGAAATCTGTTGAATAATTATTGCCATTAATTGCTTGAGCTGTTCACTTTTTGACTTCTTCTTTTTGGAATCTTTTGATGATACAGACTTATCAGGAAGTTGGATTTCTGATTTGGATGGAGTATTGAGCTTGATTGCTAATTCTTTGGGCTTAGCTTGAGATTGAATAGGCTTTTTCCCGGACTTGAGCCAATTTTGAGTACTTTGAGCTGAACATCTTGAAACATCGTACTTATCCCACCATTTAATTCTAAATTCTCTTACTAATGACAAATAACAATTTGAATAATAGGGTTCAATGCTGTAAGACCAGGATAAAATCCAGGGAATTTGGAAATCTATATGAAAACTAATTTGTTGAACATAAGGCTGGTCTGGAGTAGTATGTTTTTTATAATAAGGAAGAGATAATTGATTAATTTGGTCTGGATAAATTGCTGGATTGGGTCCTAAATAGTACACCATTCTAGAAACCAAGATGGATAAAACTTTTGACATCTATTATCAAAATGAATAAACCACGAATGATCAAAAGTTCTAAGATAAAACATATTGAACCAGGCTTTTTGGTAATCAACATAATTGTAACCATTTGGTTCGTAGGGTATTGAAAACGAAACATTGGTCCAAATAGATTCGGTACCGAATTCTCTAGGAGTTTTGACTTTCTTAATTTTACAAGTTGAATAAGATATTTGGTCAGGATTTTTAGGGTCTTTGTGGTGGACTAATTCTACACTATCAGTATCAACTAAAATTAATTCATAAAATTGGCAATTTTTCTGGGGATTATCAGTAATATACTGACAATCTGGAATGAATAATCTTTGAGTAAGGGATTTTAATTCAGTTAAGAGGACTGACTTGGTATATTGAGTAACTTGAAGATGTTGTTTTTGACTCTTGGTAACATAGTTGGATTTTTGAGTAGATGAACCTATTTGGGTAGATGACCCAGAAGCTATTTGAGTATTAGGTTGGGTAGAAGACCCAGATACAGCTTGAGAAAATGACAATGGTGGATATTCAGCTAAAGCTGAATAAGTATTTGCAATGGGGACTTGGCCCACACCTACAACTTGAATAGTTCAGCTTGTTTTAGCCAGGACATAATCACTGGCCTTCATAATCTTTTTGTCTGTCATTTTGAATATTCTCACCGAATGTTTCACTCTTTGATCTTGTCCTGTAGAAATTCTCTTGTTAAGAAATCTGGAATAGAATTTTCTTCTCCTTTGATAAATTCAATTTCAAAATCAAATACTGATAAAATTACTTGCCACCTTGCAAAAATTTGTTTAGAAACTAGATTTTTTACATCTTTTTGTGAAACTTCTTTTGCAGATTTACAATCAATGCGGAGTAAGAATGTTTTATTGAATAAATCATCTTGAAATTTAGTGACGCATAAAACAATTGATAAAATTTTCTTTTTAATAGTTGAATAATTCTTTTGTGCATTGAGCCATAATCCTGAATGATACCTAACTAATTCTTCTTTACTTGATTCTGGTAGTTTTTGCTTAAGAATACCCCCATATCCTATTTCAGAAGCATCTGTTTCTACTATCATAAAGGCATCAGGATTTGGAATTCCTAGACAAGGAAGTGTTTTGACATTTTCTTTTAAAATTTTGATTATTTTCGTATGTTCATCTGTCCATGGTAAAGGATTCTTTTGAAGTCTTTGGAATAAAGGTTTGCATAACTTTCTTAGGTTTGGAAAGAAGTCTGAAACATAATTTAAAGATCCTAAGAATCTTTGTTATTGATTGTTATCTTTAATTTCATCTGGAAATTTATTAGCAAATTCTATTGATCTTTGTACAGGTTTTATTGTTCCTTGATATATGTCATATCCTAAAAATTTTATTTTTGTTTGAAATAATTTCATTTTAGATTCAGAGATTACTAAACCATTTTTCTTTATTACATAAAATAATGTTCTTAAATGCTTAAAATGTTGTTCTATAGCTTCGGAAAATACTAATATATCATCAATATAAACAATAATAAATTTTGTATAAGGGTTGAATATATCATTCATTATATGTTGAAATTCAGATGGAGCATTTTTTAATCCAAATGGCATTACATTCCATTCATAATGACCAAATGGCACTGTAAAAGTTGTTTTATATCTATCTTGTTCAGCAATTTGAACTTGCCAAAATCCACTTTTCATATCAAATTTTGAAAATAATATTGCATCATAAAGTCTTTTAATTAAATCTCTTTTATTAGGAATGGGATATCTAATCCATTGTAATACTTTGTTTAAAGGTTTATAATTGATTACTAATCTTGGAACTCCTCTTTCTATTTCAGGTTTTTTATTAACATAAAATGCAGCACAACTCCAAGGAGATTTTGATTCTCTAATTAATTTTTTATTTAATAAATCTTTTATCTCTTCTTGGCAATGTAGTAATAATTCATGATTCATTTGTATAGGTCTAGCTTTTGTTGGGATTTGTTTTTCATTAAATTCCTTAATATATGGTAAAGTAACTATATGTTTTTTTCTGTCCCAAAATTGATTAGGTAAATCCGAACATACCTCTTTTTTAAATTCTTTTCTACTTTTTCTATATTATCTTTAATATTAGGTTTTTCTAATTGTTCTTCAATTATTTTATATTTAATTTCTTTTTGAAGATAAATAATATGATTTTGTTTATTAATTATTAAATTTATTTGTTTAGTTATAGTATTTTGTTGCAATTGATGAATTTCTCTAGTATCTATTGATGATAAAAATTTAAAACTTATTTTTGTTCCCATAATTTCTGTATGAATTCCTTGATTATTAACTTTAAAAGGATATATTTGTGTTAGGAATGGAGTACCTAGAATAATATTTTGACTGAGATTTTTTACTAATATAAATGTTGTTTTAAAACAATATCCTTGATTACATATTTTAACTTTTGATAATTTATAATTAATTTCTAAATTTATTCCATTTGCACCTCTTAATTTTTCAGAAGTTTTTTCATAATATTTTGTTGGAATAAGGCCTTCTCTAATACAATTTTGATCAGCTCCTGAATCTGCTAAAGCGATTGCTTCTATTTGTAAAAAATTATCTATGTGTAATAATATTTCTATATACCATTTTTGATAATTAATTTTATCTACTATTTGTACATAATCTTCTTCTATCCTTGAACTAGAAGCTTGATCATTTTTATTTTGAGATTCAAGTATAATTAATCTTGTTTGTGTTTGAAGTTATTCTAATTGTTGATTTTAAATTAATTTCTTTTCGAATTTCTTTTATTTGTTCTTTTAGATTTCTAATTTCTTGTTGTAATTCTCCTGTAGTAACTTGTTTGAATAAGGTTTGTGATGGGTATTTATCCCATATTTTATTTAAACAAAATGTATCTGGAGTTTTAATTTTACTTTCTTGTTCTAAAATTTCTTTTAGCCTCATTAAATATTCTCTTTTTATATTAGGATCTTCAATTTTATCAATAATATCTAATAAAAATTGTTTATCAGTGTTTTTAGTGATTACATTAATTTGTTTACACTTACATATTCCTTCTGAACAACTTAAAGAGTCACTACTATCTGAAGTAGTATCAATATCTTGAATATCTAAAATATCTTCTTCACTATTACTGACACTAGATTCTTGATTAGATTGATCACTGAATAATAATTTATTGATTTTATTTTTTAATTCATCTTGATCATTTAAAAGTTCATTAACTTTATTTTTCTTTTTACATTGTTTTGCCGTATGTCCAGGTTGTCTACAATTTCAGCATACTAATTGTTTCTTTGAATAATTTTTCTTAGGTTTGTATTTTTTCTTATTTTTCTTATAATATTGATTATCAAATTGATTTTTATAAAATTTCTTTGATTTCTTCTTATATTTCTTTGAATATGATGGTGGTTTAAGAAAATTCTAAGTAAATTATTCTAATAATTCTAATGTATAATGTTCAAACAATCTTATGAAAGTCAACAAGTCAATGTTCAAACAAATGAATTTAAAAAATGGGAAACTACACAACATGGAATAATTCAAGCTATACATCCACCCTTAGAACAAATAAAAATTAAAACAAATGAAACAGAAATTTTAGCAACTCCATTTAAAAAAGGATCTAATAAGCCAGATAATGAGACAGCAACTTTATGAGACATTAAAAAAGTTTATGAACAAAATAATTTCCATAATCAATTATTACATACTGTGTCTAAACAAGTTACGAGGATAGAAGACCAAATAGATAATATTAAATTAAAACAACCTGTAACATTTCCACAAGATATATCACCTCCTTTATTCAAAACAGTTCAGACAAATAATACACCAGTAAAACTTCCTAAAGTAGATTTAATTGATCAAATTAATCAAAAACTTAAAATATTACCTAGTACCTCTAATAATAATATTAATACTATAGATCAAAATCAACAAAGTGATAATCAATCAATTACCACCAACGAAGAAATAGAAGAAGTAAACAAAATAACTAAAAAGAATAAATGGAAACAAGCTCCTACAAGAACATATCATCCAAGACCTACTCCACCAGACTTAATGTATGAAGAAAGAAAACAATTTCTTGCTAATAGATATTCAGGAGATTCAATTTATGAATGGAATATAGATGGTAAATCAAAATATGAAATAATGAATACTCTACAAGAAATGGGTATGGCATCTACTGCATATAAAGCCTATAAAACAACTGATCATGGATCTGCAAAATTATTAGTAGCAGGTTTTACAGGATCATTAAAATATTGGTGGGATAATTGTGTAGGATTTAATAATCAACAAATTATACTTAATCATGTAGAAAAAGTCCAAGTACAAGATGAAGATGGATTTACAACTATGCACGAAATTCAAAATGCTGTAGAAGTATTGATATATACGATTTCAATGCATTTTATAGGAAACCCTAAAAAAGAGTTAGCTAGTTCAAAAATAATTTTAACAAATCTTAGATGTCCAACATTACATTTAATGCCAAGCCTTCCATCCTCCCTTTTGAAATTATATATCGATGAATGTCCTTTGCTGAAAGAATAGTACAAAAGGGATGAAAGATGAGAGTGGTCCAAGATAGCCCCCATCCCATGTGTTGACAAAAGATTATAAATTGTCCTATGCTGAAAAAACAGTACATAAGGGATGAAGGACAAGATTGGTCCATGATAGCCCACATCTTTTATATTAAGATGTGACAAGAATGATCAGAGGAAGAAGAATGAAATCCATCTCATGCCCGAAATCATGAAAGATGGTGAATGGTGAATGTAAGTTTCTGTATCATTCTTTGTTAAGATAATTTCAATTCTCATTTAATATTCTCACTGTCTTTCAATTTATTTATATATTTGTATGATTTCTACTAGTTTTCTGAGATAACTTTAGAAGTGTCTATCCCACAACTTTATGTTGCATATTCTTTCCCATTTTAATTGTGCCAACTTTTAAGTTTTGAGAAGACTAATTATATTGTTATTGTTTCCTGTTTTTTACTTTTAGTTTTTAAAGCCAAACTTGGTATCTATTTTCATTTGTAACAGTGGCCTAAACTCTTTGAACACACATATATATAATATTCAGATCGAATCAATAATTGGACTATTTGAATCTAGAAGTGGATTTCAGCCTCCAGTCTAACTTTCAGGAGAGCTTGCTGCATTTTGGTGTAAGCATAGTTGAAAATATACTTTTAACCTCTCTTCTTGGACTTAACTGCTTCTTTACCTCATCAATTCTTTGAATTGTTGTTGATGAAGGGTAAATAAAAGAAATTTGTGGAATGAGTCAGATTATGAAATTTTTGCAATTTTTTATATATATAACATGCTGAGATACTAAAGTTGCCACATTTGGGTTAATGTCATTCCAAATGATTGGTTCACATTAATTATCACTAGAGTAAAAGAAATGCATGATTGCATAGATATAAACTTTTTCTTTAAATGTTTTGTCTGTCTTTTCTGAGGGTTTTAAACTCATTAGACATTCATGACTTATTGAGAGATGATAGTGGCTTGTTTAGTAATTCAGGAAGGAGGAATTGTCTTTTTGACCCCTATCTGGGATAATCAAATCTGTTCTCACAACTTCAGTTGCCGATTATATGCACTTGCTCAGCAGATTATGATTTTTCTCTGTTTCTCAGGATAAGTAGTTTATAAACATACGATGAACTTGCATAATTTTTTTCTGTCATCTTTGGTTTGACCTACTTGCAGATTTTTATTTTGCTTGTGTTTTAGAAACAAATTAATGTTTAACTTGTATTCCAAATTGATTTTTTTGAATAATCGCCTTTCCGTGTTATATTCCCACTTCGACATATTAACCTTAGTCCTGAAAACAGAGGATTAACATATAAGCTTATATCTGTATATATGTATATAAAATAAGACTGAAAACGCGTTTCTAAATTATAAAAATTAAAATTTAAAACAATGCGTGTTTACACGTACCCGTTCCCGTATACTACAACTTTACAACCGAAGTAGATAATACATTTGTTTATAAATAGCAAACCGCAAAAGCCAAGTTGAAGTCTCTTTGGTTTCCATTACGAAATCAAGTTACCGTTACGAAATCAAGTTCAAATCAATGATTTTCTTCATTTCAGAATCTTGATATGAAATTCAAAATAAGGTTTCAAAAACAACTAACTGTTGAAGCTCGAACGGATTTGATCGCAGATATGGCTTCATTGATCGCCAAGTAATCGACATTTGAAAATTTTGGTCAGCATGTTATGTGTTTTCTCATCGGAATTGAATTCAGGATCTGGGGTATGTCAGCTAATTTCTTTTTTTTTTAATATCTTGTTTTTGTTTGTAATTAAATTAAATTGTGCAGCGTAATTGAGTAATTGTGGGAATCACTGTTAATTTGATTCTTGATTCACCGAATAATTTTGAGTTTAGTGAATTATTATTATTCTTTTATGTAGCCGGTGCTTTTTTTGTATGAATTTGTTTCTAAAATTTTGTTTGATAATTTGCGTAAATTTTTTTGCGTTTATATTGAAAATAATCTTCTTCAAATATCAAATTGGTAATTTAAGATTTTTTTTTGTTGTAAATTGAAGTTTATGTTGGTGTCAAAATCTACTACATATGTATGTGCCATGCACATGATGAGTTTTGATCAATTTGTGATAAAACAAGAATTTTATTTTTATTCTTATTTTAATGTTTCTAGAATTATATTTTAGGAAGTATTTGATTTGGAATAAATATCTCTTTAGAGTAGGATATAATATCTTGTATCCTAATCAGAATAGGAGAATATTTATTTGTCCTAATTCCTTTTGGAATTTGTTTATAAACACTTTCTATTTTATTTTTCCTAATCCTAATATGATTTTAATTAGAATTTTTATAGGATTTCCTAGGGGATTCGGTCAGACCTCTCACTATATATTTACAAGGCAATTCAGGCGGCTGTTTAAAGTGAAGATCAAGAGATTTGTGGGTTAGCTGAATTAAGTGTGTTTTTTTTTTGTGAGAGAGTCCATGTCTTGACATTCCAACAATCAAGAAAGATTCAACGCAAAAGGAATGTCTTCTTTGATTTGATTCTTTGAGTCTTTTAATTCATGTATGAGTGCTAGAAATCGTACATGTGTTATTGTTTCAGTCTGTGTGAGTTAGTAGACACTTGGAATAACTTGAGGGTTGAGTGTTTATGTAATTCTGTCAGACATCGGGTGTTATGTATAACTTAACAGTGTGCTGTTAAGTTATCTGTGACAAAGAGTGGGCAGTGTCACCAGTGTTTAGAATCTTTGCGAAGATTTTGTTTATCAAAGATTAGGTCAGTGTGTGAGAGTGAGTCAGAACTGTAAAAGGTCCTAAAGATTGTACAAATAAGAATATAGTGAATTGCAGCTTTATAGCTGTCCGTGGACGTAGGTTTTTATAACCGAACCACGTAAAAATCTTCCTATGCCGATTTACATTACAGCGTACTGTTATATTTCTTATAACTGCATACCTCCAGAATTTTCAAGTTATATATTGATTTCATTGAATACTTTAATTACTTTTAATTATTTTTTTTATGGATGTGTCTAATAGGAGCATTTATAAAGTGGGTCTAAAAAACACTATCTTTTAGAAGCATAATTTCTTTTGTATGTCAGACAGAGAAATATTTCAATATTCAGTTTTTCCGTGATGATTTGTTACTTGTATTTATCGATTTTTTATTTGTATTTATAAATTTTTTATCATCTTTTATTAGCAACTAGTTAAGTTGGCATTTATGATTTAATATCCTTTTGTTGCTTAAACTCTCGTCCATTTGAAATGTAAACTATTAATTTATTTTGGAAATTGTTTAATAGTTATATTCCTTGTTGCTTTTGTGTCATTTCGTGCAGCTAAGGCAATCATGAGTTGACATGTTATATGGAAGCATTACTACATCATTGATATTCAATGTTTACCATGATATATGGTTTGATGGTTTTATAGAGTTAAAATGTTTCTACAATGGTAGATGCCTTGAAATATGACTTGTTAGATCGGGATGAAATTGTGTATTCCATGTTATACTTTGTGCTCAAGAGCATGGATTTTATATACGCCTTGTATATTTTGTGATATTGTGGAAATTCTACATTTAATGTTCTGATTTTTAGGAATAAATATTCTGATTTTTAGGAATCAATGTTCTGATTTTTAGGAATTAATTAGCTGAAATAAACAGATTTAGTCATTGACTAAATCTGTTTGATTAGTTGTCTTTATTATACATCCCTTGATCAAAGGGATTATTATTTTAATTCTTTCCTTATTTATGGAAGATTTCTATGGCAGACCAGCTATCTTTCTCCTATATATTTTCTTGTACCTTGTACTGGAAATTCATTCAGAAATAAAGTTAATTCATTTTCTTTTCCTTAAATTACCTTTATGGTATCAGAGCCGAAAATCCGATTTCTTCTCCCAAAAATGGTGAAATATGGTGCTGCCATGACAGGAGATAATCCTGAATCCCCAACTTCCGGCCAGTCCCATGAGACACCTCACTCTTCCTCCATCACCACTCTTTCCGATGGTGATTTTTCTTCTCTTCATATCACAGCCCATAAGTTGGACGGAAAAAACTATCTACAGTGGCACAATCTGTCAAAATTGTTATCTGCGATCGAGGCAAACTTGGTTACATCACAGGTGAGCTTGCTACTCCCTCACCAAATAGTCCCACCTACAATACTTGGATGGCTGAAAACTCTATTGTTCTTGTATGGCTTATCAACTCCATGGAGCCCAAGATTAGTTGTCACTATTTGTTCTTCAAAACGGCTAAAGAAGTCTGGGATGCAGCCCGCAGAATGTATTCAGATCTTGGCAATGCTTCCCAAATATTTGAACTCCGGTTAAAACTAAAAGCTTTAAAGCAAGGTACAAGCTCAGTTACTCAGTACTTTCTGATCTCCAAGATTTATGGCAAGAACTTGACCTATTCAATGATGATGACTCATGTTGTGCTGAGTGTATTGTTAAACAACGGCGCAAGCTTGAAAGTGAACGGGTGTATGATTTTCTGGCTGGGCTAAATCGGAATCTTGATGAAGTTCGTGGTCGTGTGGTAACTCGAGATCCTTTTCCTTCAACAGAGGAGGCATTTGCTGAAGTACGATGTGAAGATGGACGTCGTAAGATGATGTTATCTGATGATCCTTCTCCTCTCACATCTAACTCAGAAGGATCTGCCTTAGTGTCCAGGAATTTTACTTCGAATGGGAAATCCAATCATGATCCACGCATGAACAAGCGAGGTGATCAACCTTGGTATGATCATTGCAATCGACCTGGTCATAACCATGAGAAGTGTTGGAAACTCCATGGCAAACCTCCAGATTGGAAGCCAAAGGGAGCAGCAGAAAGTTGTGGTTTTACCTCAGCCAGAGAAACGCCACAGCCTACACTTGAGACAAATCTGTTTAGCAAAGAACAGTTAGAACTGCTTAAAAAAATGTTCAATTCCTCTTCAATAGCACCACAGCCCTCTCAACATGATACTATTGCGAGCACAAGTTTGGTGGCGCAAAGAGGTAATTCTTTAGTAGCTTTTAAATCACATATGGAAACCTCAACTTCTTGGATAATAGAATCCGGTGCGTCAGATCACATGACTGGTAATTCTTCACTTTTTTATACATACAAACCTTATTCAGGAGACTTTATGGTGAGAATAGCTGATAGGTCTCTATCCAAGGTGAAAGGAATGGGTTCAGTGGTCATTTCCGATAATCTAACCTTAAAATTTGTCTTGTTGGTTCCCAAATTATCTTGCAGCCTATTATCTGTTAGTAAACTTACAAGGGATATGAACTGGGTTACTAAATATTTCTCTACTTATTGTGAATTTCAGGATTTGGAATCGGGGAGGACGATGTTGACCCAGGTATGGCAACCCAAGAAGGGGGGTGAATTGGGTTTTTATTTATCAAAACGGATTTAGAAAACTTTTCTTAAAAGATCAAAATTATTTAACTCTTTCTTTGAGAATAAAGGTGAAGAACATGAAATTAGAATTTATCAAAGATGCAATCAAAAGAATAATAATGATGAACAATCACAAGTGCAAGTAAATGTACAGAGGAAAGGGATAGAGAGAGTGCAAACTCAATTTACGTGGTTCGGCAAACCTTGCCTACGTCCACGGGCTCCTAGCTCCACGAGCTAAGCTTTCCACTAATTTGTAGAATCTTTACAACTTGCTTGATGAACAACCTCACCAAGACTTTTTCTTCAACTCTTGATAACACCCACCAAGAGTTCTTCTTGATGAACAACCTCACCAAGGCAACTTCCTTCAACTTGATAACACCACACCAAGAGTTCTTCTTGATGAACAACCTCACCAAGACAACTTCCTCAACTCTTGATAACACCACACCAAGAGTTCTTCTTGATGAACAACCTCACCAAGGCAACTTCCTTCAACTCTTGATAACACACAACAAGAGTTCTCTCAAGGATAACTATTATCCTTTACAATAATATCTCACTCTCAACACATTACAAGAACAAAGATAATTTTTACAACAAAAGTATAACTCTCTTCAAAGAGTAGATAAATAATATAAAAGCTCTCTAGACTTGATATTTCTCTTGCTTTTTGCTTGATAAAATGCTTCTCTTGCACTTCTTGAATGCATGGGAGAATGGCTCCTTTTATAGGCAAATGAGATGAACTTAATCAAGTGAAGACACCAACTCCAAATTTTCTGCCCACCATAAAAACCGTAATTTTGTCTGCCATTTTTGTCAATGTTTTGTTTTGAAATTTGAAAATATGCAAAACATAAAAGATTTTCACATTTGAATAAGCTTTCCAACGCATTAATAATCAAGTCATATTTGGATACTGTAGCTCAAGATTAGCCAAAACACCATTCGGTGCTCATGTGACTTGATTTTTCTTTCTTGTGTCAGTCCACCAAATTGAATGATAATTATGTCAGCATTCCGTTTGAAATTTGAATTTCTTCAAAAACATGAAAGATCTGCATATTTGAATAATATTTCCAAAACATTAAGAATCAAAGCATTTGGATATCTCTATCTTAAGATATGGCCAAAACACCATTTGGTGCTCATGTGAGTTGATTTTTCTTCTTTGTGTCAGTCCACCAAATTTCATGTCAATTATGTCGGCCTTCTGTTTGAAATTTAAATTTTTTCAAAACATATGAAATGTTCTTCATTAAGTCATCTTTCCAATGCCATAAGAATCAAGTCATTTTGATTTTTCTAGCTCAAGATATGTCCAAAGGAGTATTCGATGCTCATGTTAGCTGCTTCCATTTGTCTTTCAACTTGCATGATGATTTGGACAACCTTGCACTTGAAATTTGAATTTCATTAAAACATATGAAATGTTATAAATTGAGAAGCTTTCCCAAGGCTCAAGAATCACGTCATTTGGATATTTGTAGAGATATATATGACCAATTGATTGAACATTGCTCATGTGTCACATTCCTTGAATCAATCCTTGTTCTTAAACTTTGGTGCCTTTAACATGTAGTCTTCTCCTTAGCTTCAACACTTCATTTTAATAAGCCTCTTCTTGATTTTAAAATTATTTCAATGATCTTACTCATGCACATAAATAAACATGTTAGTAAATCTCAATTAATCAATGTGTATTGTTATCATCAAAATTATCATGTAGCCTTAGGGCTAACAATCTCCCCATTTTTGATGATGACAAACCATTGATTGCTTTCAAATAATATCTAAAATAAAGAATGAAAATGAAATCAAGAATAAACAAAAAGAGAGCAAATAGCAATTGTTATAAATACAAGCAATCCAACCATTTCTCCACCTTTTGTTATCATCAAAAAGATGTAATCAAATTAAACTTACGTCCCACTAATATATGCTACCCCTTAACAATCGCATCAATTTATTAAAGCAACATTAGAGAATATCCAACATGCCGTAATTCTCTTCTAATTATGCTAAATCTATCTTGACTAAGGGGGTTTAAGTAAATATATCGGATTATTTTGTTTATCGGTGGGAACAAATTCTAAAGAAATATTACCTTTTTGCACATGATCTCTAATAAAATGATGTCCAATCTCTATATGCTTAGTCCTAGAGTGTTGTATGGGATTTTTTGAAATGTTGATGGCACTTGTATTGTCACATTGGATGGGAATATGATCAAATACCACACCATAATCTTTTAAAATTTGTTTCATCCAAAGAGATTGTGCACAACAACTTCCTACTGCAATATACTCGGCTTCCGAGGTTGATAAGGCAACAGAATTTTGTTTTCTACTAAACCATGAGACTAATGCATGTCCTAGAAAATGGCAAGAGCCACTAGTGCTCTTTCTATCAAAAAGACTTCCAGCAAAGTCCGCATCCGAATAACTAATTAGATCAAAATTATCACACTTAGGATACCAAAGACCTAGATTTATGGTTCCAAGAAGATATCTAAATATCCTTTTGACAGCTTTAAGGTGAGATTCTTTTGGACAAGATTGAAATCTAGCACACATACACACACTAAACATAATATCAGGTCTACTAGCAGTTAAATACAAAAGAGAGCCAACCATACCTCGATATTTTGTTACCTCAACATCTTTTCCTTTCTCATCTTTGTCAAGCTTGGTTAATGTACCCATAGGTGTGTTATATGTCCTTGAATTATCCATGCCAAACTTCTTGAGAAGATCTTTTGTGTATTTAGCTTGATTAATGAAGATCTCATCTACTGATTGCTTGATTTGAAGTCCAAGGAAGAAATTTAATTCTCCCATTAAGCTCATTTCAAATTCTTGTTGCATGCACTTGGAAAATTCCTCACACATAAGAGACATAGTAGCACCAATATAATATCATGCAACAATAGATTTTTGAACGAAGTTAATAAATCATCATTTTTGGTAACCAAAAGAGTAGTATCACTTTTTATCCAATTTTCGTGTGAAAGCCATTATCATGATATAAAGAAATTTGCTCAATCTCTCATACCATGCTCTTGGTGCTTGTTTCAAGCCATAAAGTGCCTTTTTGAGTTTGAAAACATGGTTTGGAAAATCATGATTTTGAAAACCAAGAGGTTGCTCTACATATACTTCCTCCATAATGTAACCATTTAAAAATGCACTTTTGACATCCATTTGATATAATGTAAAATTTGTATAACATACAAATGCACACAACATTCTAATTGATTCTAATCTAGCAACCGGTGCAAAGGTTTCCTCATAATCAATACCTTCTTCTTGATTGTATCTTTGAGCAACAAGTCTAGCTTTGTTTCTAATAATGGTGCCATTTTCATCTACTTTATTTCTAAAAATCCATTTAGTGCCTATACTAGAATGATTTTTGGGTCTAGGGACTAATTCCCAAACTTGATTTCTTTCAAATTGGTTCAATTCTTCTTGCATAGCCAAAATCCAACTTTCGTCAGTTTCGGCTTCTTTAAAAGTTTTTGGTTCAAATTGAGAGACAAATGCAAAATGATTAAAAAGTCTTAGAAAGAAGATCTATAGTTTTCATATCCTTGTGCGATGGTTTTCAACTCAATAATGAGATCTTAGGGTCGTAGCTTTTGCGTACCTCCATTCCTTTGGTAATTCTTGTGAAGAATCATTTACTTCCACAAGCTTTTCTTGTTGAAGTTGTAATTCATCTTGGCTCGTTTCATCAAGCCTTGATTCCTTGATTTGCCTTTCTACCTCAATAATATCATCATCTAAATTCTTTGAAGAAATAACATTAGTTTCATCAAATTCAACATGCATAGATTCTTCAATAGTAAGAGTCTTTTTGTTAAAAACTCTATATGTTTTACTATGGTTGGAGTAGCCCACAAAAATTCCAACATCGGCTTTTGCATCAAATTTTCCAAGGTTATCCTTAGTGTTTAAAATAAAACATTTACATCCAAAAACTTTAAAAAATCCAATGTTGGGTTTTCTTCCTTTCCAAAGTTCATAAGGAGTTTTCTTTATTAAAGCTCTAACATGGACTCTATGGATTATAAAGCATGCGGTATTAACGGCTTCGGCCCAAAAATATTTTGGCAAATTATTTTCAAGTAACATGGTCCTAGCCTTTTCTTGGATAGTCCTATTTTTCCTTTCAAACGAACACCAGTTTTGTCCATGTGGAGCGTGCTACGGTGAAGGACACAAAGTTATAGCTCCAAACCATTGATTTCATCACAAAGATTTTCAAAATGCAACATTGTCTACTTCACCACCATGATCACTCCTAATGGACACAATAGAATACCCTTTTTGATTTAGACTTTTTTTGCAAATTTTGAAAAAGCTTGTATGGCCTCATTTTTAGTTTTCAAGAATAATACCCAGTGAATCTTGAATAATCATCCACAATAACAAAAACATAATACTTTCCACCAAAGTTTTGAGTTCTTGATGGTCCAAATAAATCCAAATGAAGTAATTGTAGAGGTTTATTTGTTGAAATAAATTTCTTTTTGTTTAAAAGAAGTTCTCACTTGTTTTCCAAATTGACAAGCATCACAAATCTTATCCTTTTCAAATTTTATTTTTGGAAGACCATCAACTAAATCATTATTAGAAATTTTTGAAATTGTGTCCATGCTAGCATGACCTAACCTTCTATGCCATAACCAAGCATCATGATTAACAATGAAACAATTTTCTACATGATCATTAACATCAATATCAATTGTATAAATATTACCACATCTATTACCAACAAATAATATCTTATTGTTACTAACATCCTTAATCACACATCTATTAGGCTCAAAAGTAACAAATATCCCTTATCACACAATTGACTAATGCTAATCAAATCATGTTTTAAACCATGAACAAGCAAAACATCTTTAATAATAGGTGAAGAAGGGATACCAATATCACCATGTCCCATTACCCTTCCTTTGGCATTATCACCGAATGTCACATATCCTCCTTTATTCATGATTAATTTTGAGAACTTGGAGGCATCTCCGGTCATATGCCTTGAGCATCCACTATCTAGGTACCACTTGTGTTTGCAACTCCTTTGTCTCTACAATCAACATTCAAGGAGTAACTTTTTGGTACCCAAAAGTTCTTGGGTCCTTGGGGTTTAGTTTTGGTACTTTTTGCAACCCATATTTGTTTCAAATTAGGATTTGTCTTAATATAGCAAGAATGCACTTTGTGTCCTTTTCTTCCACAATAAGTACATGAATGATTAGGATTATTCCTAGAAGATGCATGAGAAAAATAATTTTTAAAATACTTTTGATTTTTATGAGTTTTATATCCTAAGCCTCTTTTATCAAAAACACACCTTTGGTTTTGTAACATAGAATTCAATTTTTTTGTGCTTTTTGTAAAACTATCAACAATATTTCTTAAGTCATTATTTTCCTTTTTCAAAATAGCATTTTGTTTCTCCAATTTTTCAAAATCCTTTTGTTTTAAAATGTCATTTTCAGCTTTTAATAAATGTATTTGACTTTCCAAATTTTCAAAATCTTTTTGTTTTAAAATTTCATTTTCATTTTCTAAAGCTTCATTTATTTCCACCAACTCTTCTAATTGAGATAACATGATTTTTAAATTCTTTTTTAAAGCATTGATTTTTGAATTTTGGTTATCAACTTGCACATTTAAATTTTGGAATGCTTCAAGTAATTCATCATATGAAAGTTTAGGATCATAGTTTCGAATACTTACCTCATCTTCACTTAAAGCCATAAAGCACATATTTGCCACTTCGCAATCTTCTTCTTCGGTGGAGCTAGCTTCACTATCATCCCAATTTGTGGCTTTCATTGCGTTGGATTTCTTGTTTTGACTCTTGAAGTAAGGACAATCCATCTTTACATGTCCCGGTTTCTTGCACTCATAGCAAATGACTTGATCATTTTTTTTATCTTGCTTTGAGCTTTGCCCTTTGTACTCCCTTCTAGAATTCTTCTTGAATCCTTGGTTTCTTCTAATCATCCTTGTTAGCTTTCTTGTGATGAATGCAAGATCTTCATCGTCTCCTTCATCGTCGGACTCATCATCTTCTTTTGTTGAAGATTTGAAAGCGATATTTTTCTTTTTCTTGAAATCTTCTTCATTTTCCTTCAAGGTGATTTCATGAGTCATGAGAGAACCCATAAGTTCTTCTAATGGTAGTTTGGTGAGGTTCTTTGCTTCTTGAATTGTCGTCACCTTTGGCTCCCAAGATTTTGGTAGACACCTAAGAATCTTTCTCACCATTTTAACATTAGAATAAGATTTACCAAGAGATTTCAAACTATTAATAATATCCGTAAATCTAGTAATCCACAAATTATAGAAAAAAAACAAAAAATAAATAAGATTCATCCGTTGAGCTTGATAATCAAAGCTCATAACTATGAACTGGCATACTAATTTTGGATTCTTTAACTTGACTAGTTCCTTCATGAGTTACTTCAAGTGTGTGCCATATTTCTTGTGCCGTAGAACAAGTAGATATTCTATTAAACTCATTTCTATATAGAGCACAATATAACACATTCATAGCTTTAGCATTCAAACTCAATTTCTTTTTATCATCTTCACTAAACTCTTTATGTTCTTTAAGCATGCATTCCCCATTTTCAATTTTGGTAGGAACAAAAGGTCCTTCCAAAACAATAGACCACAAATCATAATCAAAAGATTTCAAGAAAATAATCATTCTAGTTTTCCAATAAGAGTAATCACTTCCATTAAAAAATGGAGGTCTAGAGATAGAAAGTCCCTCAACATATGAAGTTGAATTAAAAGTTGCCATAGCTCAAAAATCGATTAAGATTTAAAAAATTGAGCAACCTTGCTCTGAAACCACTTGTTGACCCAGGTATGGCAACCCAAGAGGGGGGGTGAATTGGGTTTTTATTTATCAAAACGGATTTAGAAAACTTTTCTTGAAAGATCAAAATTAGTTCACTCTTTCTTTGAGAATAAAGGTGAAGAAGATGAAATTAGAATTTATCAAAGATGCAATCAAAAAAATAATAATGATGAACAATCACAAGTGCAAGTAAATGTAAAGAGGAAAGGGATAGAGAGAGTGCAAACTCAATTTACGTGGTTCGGCACACCTTGCCTACGTCCACGGGCTCCTAGCTCCACGAGCTAAGCTTTCCACTAAGTTGTAGAAATCTTTACAACTTGCTTGATGAACAACCCTGTCTCTTATACACATCTTCACCAAGGCAACTTCCTTCAACTCTTGATAACACCACACCAAGAGTTCTTCTTGATGAACAACCTCACCAAGGCAACTTCCTTCAACCCTTGATAACACCACACCCAGAGTTCTTCTTGATGAACAACCTCACCAAGGCAACTTTCTTCAACTCTTGATAACACCACACCAAGAGTTCTTCTTGATGAACAACCTCACCAAGGAAAGAAGTCTCTCAAGGATAACTTTTATCCTTTACAAGAATATCTCACTCTCACCACAATACAAGAACAAAGATATTTTTTACAACAAAAGTATAACTCTCTTCAAAGAGTAGATAAATAATATAAAAGCTCTCTAGACTTGATATTTCTCTTACTTTTTGCTTGATAAAATGCTTCTCTTGCACCACTTGAATGCATGGGAGAATGGCTCCTTTTATAGGCAAATGAGATGAACTTAATCAAGTGAAAACACCAACTCCAAATTTTCTGCCTACCATAAAAACTATAATCTTGTCTTCCCTTTTTGTCAATGTTCCGTTTGAAATTTGAAAATCTGCAAAACATAAAAGATTTTCAAATTTGAATAAGCTTTCCAACGCATTAAGAATCAAGTCATTTGGATATCTGTAGCTCAAGATATGGCCAAAACACCAGTCGGTGCTCATGTGACTTGATTTTTCTTTCTTGTGTCAGTCCACCAAAGTGAATGATAATTCTGTCAGCCTTCCGTTTGAAATTTGAATTTCTTCAAAACATGAAAGATCTGTATATTTGAATAATATTTCCAAAACATTAAGAATCAAAGCATTTGGATATCTCTATCTTAAGATATGGCCAAAACACCATTTGGTGCTCATGTGAGTTGATTTTTCTTCTTTGTGTCAGTCCATCGAATTGCATGTCAATTATGTCGGCCTTCTGTTTGAAATTTGAATTTTTTCAAAACATATGAAATGTTCTTCATTAAGTCATCTTTCCAATTCCGCAAGAATCAAGTTATTTTGATTTTTCTAGCTCAAGATATGTCCAAAGGAGTATTCGGTGCTCATGTCAGATGCTTCCATTTGTCTTTCAACTTGCATGATAATTTGGACAACCTTGCACTTGAAATTTGAATTTCATTAAAACATATGAAATGTTATAAATTGAGTAAGCTTTCCAAAGCTCAAGAATCACGTCATTTGGATATTTGTAGAGATATATATGACCAATTGATTGAACATTGCTCATGTGTCACATTCCTTGAGTCAATCCTTGTTCTTAAACTTTGGTGCCTTTAACATGTAGTCTTCTCCTTAGCTTCAACACTTCATTTTAATAAGCCTCTTCTTGATTTAAAATTATTTCAATGATCTACTCGTACCACTATAATAAAACAATGTTAGTAAATCGTCAATTATAAACAGAGTTGTTTTAAACCAGTGTCATGAACAAACAAAACATCTTTTAATAATAGGTGAAGAAGGGTTACCAATATCACCATGTCCGATTACCCTTCCTTTGGCATTATCACCGAATGTCACATATCCTCATTTCTTCATGATTAATCTTGAGAACTTGGAGGCATCTCCGGTCATATGCCTGCGGCACTACCACTATCTAAGTGACTGCCAATCTTTGTGTTCTTGCAACTTATACTTTCTTTGTCCGTTTAACAATCAACATTCAAGGAGTAACTTTTTGGTACCCAAAAGTTCTTGGGTCATTGGGGGTTAGTTTTGGTACTTTTTGGAACCATATTTGTTTCAAATTAGGATTTCTCTTAATATAGCAAGAATGCACTTTGTGTCCTTTTCTTTCACAATAAGTACATGAATGATTAGGATTATTCCTAGAAGATGCATGGGCAAAATAATTTTTAAAATACTTTTGATTTTTATGAGTTTTATATCCTAAGCCTCTTTTATCAAAAACACACCTTTGGTTTGGTAACATAGAATTCAAATTTTTTGTGCTTTTTGTAAAACTATCAACAATATTTCTTAAGTCATTATTTTCCTTTTTCAAAATAACATTTTCTTTCTCTAATTTATCAAAATCCCTGTTGTTTTAAAATTGTAAATTGCAGTTTTAATAAATGTATTTGACTTTCCAAACTTTCAAAATCTTTTTGCTTTAAAATTTCATTTTCATTTTCTAAAGCTTCATTTATTTCTACCACGTCTTCTAATTGAGATAACATGATTTTTGACTTCTTTTTGAAAGCATTAATTTTGAATTTTGCTTATCAACTTGCACATGTAAATTTTGGAATGCTTCAAGTAATTCATCATATGAAAGTTTAGGATCATAGTTTAGAATATTTACCTCATCTTCACTTAAAGCCATGAAGAATGTTGCCACTTCGCAATATTCTTCTTCGGTGGAGCGTAGACTTCACGCATATCATCCAATTAGTGGTCTTTCATTGCTTTGGATTCGAATTTGATCTTGAAGTAAGACCAAATCCGCTTTCCATGTCCGGTTTCTTGCACATAGCAACCTGACTTGACATTTTTCTTATCTTGCGTTTGAGCTTTGCCCTTTGGTACTCCCTTCTCAATTCGGGTTTGAATCCTGGTTTCTTTCTAATCATCTTTAGCTTCTTGTGAAGGAATGCAAGATCTTCATCGCTTCCTATCATCGCGGACATCATCTTCTTTGTGTGAAGATCTTGAAAGCGATATTTTTCTTTTTCTTGAAATCTTCTTCATTCTCCTTCAAGGTGATTTCATGAGTCATGAGAGAACCCATAAGTTCTTCTAATGGTAGTTTGGTGAGGTCCTTTGCTTCTTGAATTGCCGTCACCTTTGGCTCCCAAGATTGTGGTAGACACCTAAGAATCTTTCTCACCATTTCAACATTAGAATAAGATTTACCAAGAGATTTCAAACTATTAATAAAATCCGTAAATCTAGTAAACATTTCAGAAATTGATTCATCCGATTTCATCTTAAAAAGCTCATAACTATGAACTATCATACTAATTTTAGATTCTTTAACTTGACTAGTTCCTTCATGAGTAACTTCAAGTGTGTGCCATATTTCTTGTGCCGTAGAACAAGTAGATATTATATTAAACTCATTTCTATCTAGAGCACAATATAACACATTCATAGCTTTAGCATTCAAACTCAATTTCTTTTTATCATCTTCACCAAACTCTTTAGGTTCTTTAAGCATGCATTCCCCATTTTCAATTTTGGTAGGAACAAAAGGTCCTTCCAAAACAATAGACCATAAATCATAATCAAAAGATTTCAAGAAAATACTCATTCTAGTTTTTCAATAAGAGTAATCACTTCCATTAAAAAATGGAGGTCTAGAAATAGAAAGCCCCTCAACATATGAAGTTGAATTAATAGTTGCCATAGCTCAAAATCGGTTAAGATTTAAAAAAAATGAGCAACCTTGCTCTGATACCACTTGTTGACCCAGGTATGGCAACCCAAGAGGGGGGGTGAATTGGGTTTTTATTTATCAAAACGGATTTAAAAAACTTTTCTTGAAAGATCAAAATTAGTTCACTCTTTCTTTGAAAATAAAGGTGAAGAAGATGAAATTAGAATTTATCAAAGATGCAATCAAAAGAATAATAATGATGAACAATCACAAGTGCAAGTCAATGTAAAGAGGAAAGGGATAGAGAGAGTGCAAAAACTCAATTTACGTGGTTCGGCAAAACCTTGCCTACGTCCACGGGCTCCTAGTTCCACGCCCAGGTTCTAGCTCCACGAGCTAAGCTTTCCACTAAGTTGTAGAATTCTTTACAACTTGCTTTATGAACAACCTCACCAAGACTTTTTCTTCCAACTCTTGATAACACCACACCAAGAGTTCTTCTTGATGAACAACCTCACCAAGGCAACTTCCTTCAACTCTTGATAACACCACACCAAGAGTTCTTCTTGATGAACAAACCTCACCAAGGCAACTTCCTTCAACCCTTGATAATCACACACACACCCTGACAGAGTCTTCTGATGAACAAACCTCACCAAGGCACACTTCCTTCAACTCTTGATAAACAAACAACAGAGTTCTTCAAGGATAACTATTATCCGTTACAAAATATACTCACTCTCACCACAATACAAGAACAAGGATAATTTTTACAACAAAGTACAACTCTCTTCAAAGAGTAGATAAAAAATATAAATGCTCTCTAGACTTGATATTTCTCTTGTTTTTTGCTTGATAAACTGCTTCATTGCATCTACTTGAATGCATGGGAGAATGGCTCCTTTTATAGCACATGGATGAACTTAATTAAAGTGAAGACACCAACCCAAATTTTCAGCCACCATAAAAACTCGAATCTTGTCTTTCAATTTTTGTCAATGTTCCGTTGGAAATTTGAAAATATGCAAAAACACAAAAGATTTGCAAAATTTGGAATAAGCTTTCCAACGCACATTAAGAATCAAGTAATTGGAATATGTAGCGTCACAGGATATGGGCAAAACACCATTCGGTGCTCATGTGACTTGATTTTTTCTTTCTTGTGTCAGTCCACCAAATTGAATGATAATTCTGTCAGCCTTCCGTTTGAAATTTGAATTTCTTCAAAACATGAAAGATCTGCATATTTGAATAATCTTTCCAAAACATTAAGAATCAAAGCATTGGGATATCTCTATCTTAAGATATGGCCAAAACACCATTCGGTGCTCATGTGAGTTGATTTTTCTTCTTTGTGTCAGTCCACCGAATTGCATGTCAATTATGTCAGCATTCTGTTTGAAAATTTGAATTTTTTCAAAACATATGAAATGTTCTTCATTAAGTCATATTTCCAATGCCATAAGAATCAAGTCATTTTGATTTTTCTAGCTCAAGATATGTCCAAAGGAGTATTCAGTGCTAATGTCAGCTGCTTCCATTTGTCTTTCAACTTGCATGATGATTTGGACAACCTTGCACTTGAAATTTGAATTTCATTAAAACATATGAAATGTTATAAATTGAGTAAAATTTCCAAAGGATCAAGAATCACGTCATTTGGATATTTGTAAAGATATATATGACCAATTGATTGAACATTGCTCATGTGTCACATTCCTTGAGTCAATCCTTGTTCTTAAACTTTGGTGCCTTTAACATGTAGTCTTCTCCTGAGCTTCAACACTTCATTTTAATAAGCCTCTTCTTGATTTTAAAATTATTTCAATGATCTTACTCTTGCACATAAATAAACATGTTAGTAAATCTCAATTAATCAATGTGTATTGTTATCATCAAAATTATCATGTACCTTAGGGCTAACAAAAATCCGGGTGCGGGTGCGGGTTTTGCGTTTCCGCACCCGCACCCGGATTTTGTACCTTATCCCCGGTCCCCGGAAAAACCCGGATTTTTCCGGGTTTTTCCGGGTGCAGGTATTTGCGGGTTTTGAGATTACCGCACCCGTACCCGCACCACACCCGGAAAAAAACCCGGATTTCTCCGGATTTTTTTTCTATTTTTGTCTTCACCCGGAAAAAACCGGATTTCCCCGGATTTCCCCAGATTTTTTCCTATTTTTTTCTTAATTTTTTAAAGAATTATGCGGGTGCGGTGCGGGTGCGGGGTTTATTGACAATACCGCAATGTTTAGATCTAAAAAGTCTTAAGTGATGTAAACAAATAGCCCTTAGAAAATAATAATACTACATTTATAATCCATTTACAACTAACCCTTCCTATCACCTGAATTGACCAAATCCTACTGAATATATAATTACCCTTTTATTTTTGTTTTTTCCTCTCATAATGAATTTTTTACAACTCAAATTATAAGAAATGTTGGTTGTAAGTGAACTGTAAAAGTAACATTGCTCGTTAGAAAACGATTTGAATAGAACAACTCCTAAAATTATCCCTGTATGTTTACCCATTTTTTTCTATTTTTTTAATGTTTTCATCTCAAACAAAAATCTCATAGAATATTTAGTACATATTTGATTAGACATTTTCATTGAATCATTTATCTCTTAAAACAAAAACAACTTTTTCTCATTTTCAAACTACCTTGTACTTATATAATTTGTCTTTTCTTACTTTTTATTTCAAAATAAATTTATTTTTTTAATATAAATTTATATTAATAATTAAATATTATATTTTAATTATTTTATAATTATAAAAGTAAAAAAATATATTTTTTATTTTTATCCTATAATTCATTTAAAATAAAAACATAAAATACACATAATCAAATATATTTTTATACAATTCAATTTTTTTGTAAAAAGTGTCAATATTTTTAAACATACCTCTTATTCTTATATTCAAATAAAAATTTTTAAAACAAAAACATAAAATACATAATTAAACAGGCCAAGACTTTTATGTATATCAGTATTGGGCTCTTCGTAATGAAAATTGGGTGAGTAATGGCGAACAAGGCAGCACAGGCCGGCCTAGCACGCCCTAACTTGATTATGTCTGGCGAATACAGCCCCTTTAACCATCTGGGTTTTTGAGAGCAATGTAACAACAAAACGGAAAACGAGAAGAAACTCGTATGCATTGCATGACAGGAGCGAAAGCGTTCATTTGTGATTAACCATAGCCAAGAGAAGAGGAGAAAAGATTTGTTCAAATACATAGAACCAGGTACAATAAATAAGGAATTTCCCAAGGGACATTGCATCTGAAATTCAAGAAACAAGCCATTCAGCAACTGTGCTTTACTCGATTATCCTATATAATTCAAACAAGAAAGGAACAGAGACTTGATTGTTGATGGGTAGTTTGTAGGTGTACAAAATCCAAAGCAAATATTCAAAAAATAATATTACACATATAATCAACTCTATATAATGTAACATTACAAAACTAAACCCATGTTATGTCCAAGAAAAGCTTGAACGGCCTTCAACAAAACCAACATAGGTAGGCAAGCAGAGAATACTTATTCGTGTGAGACAACTCTCTTTAAGGATCTTTGACAAAATAGCCTTAAAATTTTGAAAAAAACGGAAGCTTCCTCAAATATCGAATAAGTGAATTTATAATAATTAGATAATGTTATAATAATTTATTTAATAAAATTATGTCATATTAGATTGTCTACAATCAATTTAATTTTTAATTTGATTGTATGTCTGTTATTATTCATTGTACTATAGGGCAAATAAGTTAAATGACTAATGCATGATGCAAGATGTGATGTTAATGAAATATAGATAATTTTTTGGAACCTAGCACATAAAAGTATCGACTGATAATCAAATATTGATTAATTCCTTGGATGAACGCAAGAGCAGGTGAAAGCTGCAAATGCAATGTACATGAAAGTGAAAAAGAGAGGACAGAATTGATGAATTGAGGAGGGAGTCAAAACAAGAAGAATGAAGAGATCTCCTTTGTCCTCATTAATAATCTGAATGCGGAATTCCATTCTGCAGAACGTTAACAGCAAAAGTGTTTTAAGGCAGCATTTTTTAGTGAAGTTATTAAAGATTTGCATTAATTAGTTCTTAAGTTGCAGAGAAGATTGGTGGTTGATTTTTTTCTTCATTCAAAATAGGTTTGCTTGCATGATGTTGCCAGCTTAACCCCTTTTGATTCAAAAACCACTGTTCATTGAACATGTTATCACATCCTTTTTTGTAATTTCCTATGATACAAATCTGAATCAATGAAACCCTCTCACGAAATTACCCTCAATCTATCATTATCAAAATTATGGCTTAGATTTCATTAAGCTCTTTCAGCCGCAATTGCGTTTTATAATGACAACAGCAACAACCAAACAACATTGGAACAGACGATTTCTACAATCATATATTTTGACCAAACTGTCGATTGGTTAAATCAATAAACATGATTTTCAGAAAATAAAAGGAAAAAAAAATAAAAGAAGAAGATAGAAGATATTGAGAAAGGCAACAGCTGGAAACAAGATATCATTTTGCAAAAGAGTCACTGTGCACTGAATGAAATAATTAAATATTGAAAGTAAGCACAACTTATGGGCAGTATTTTTTTTTTCTTCCTTTTTGTATGTTACATCTCTTTCAAAATTATCAATCCAACCATTTTACTTTTTATTAACACCACTTTCAAGTTTCAACAGGTGAACCCAATTATAAACTCACTTTCACTCCAATCAAACTGCCACGTGTTCCCTATACTCTGAACATATCACCCAACATTTGCTCTTCCCTTCATAGACGCAACGACAAAAAGGAAAGGAAAGGATATATTAGTCAATTCAACTCTACTTAAATCTTTGGATTTAGTGATTAATTGCATTGGAACATTGGCGTAATACAACGGTAAACAAAATCCTATCATCAAAATTCATTAAACATTCAAAACCCAAAACCCGAAACCAACACTGTCTCCCAAAAAAGTTAACCATAATTAATCACCCTTAATTAATCTTTAATCTCAGATTAATTCAACTCAACTCAACTCTCGCCAGAATATTTCTCAATCGTCATTCACCGCTGAAAATATCAATCTCTATTAAGTTATTCTCTTCCTCGCCATGAAAATTGCCCACATCGAATTCCAAATCCAATTCTCTCTTGTTGTTGTCGCTATGAACTCCATCAAGAGCTATCTCTATCAACCCTTCTCTATCTTCTTCATCTTCCCATTTAAAGCTCGCACTTTCAGGCGAACCCCAGTTGCCAATCGCCAGAAAATCATCTTCTACTGAGCTATCAGAATCCGACGGGTAACAGAGAGACAGAGATGGGTACCTGTCAATCATTAACGCCGACCGATCCTCCTGGTTGTTGTTGTTCGGATCTTTGTTCTCTTCTTGTTCTTGCTCTTCTTCTTCACCTTCACACGCTTCGTAAATGACTTCCAAGGGAGCCCTCACGTTCCACTCCACGAACGCGTCTTCGAATGACGGGTCAGGTTTGAATGAGCTGGTTTCTGTGCATGTCACCCATTCGTGATCTTGATGATCATGTAATTTAGATATCTGATGATCAGCTTCGGTTGTAGTTGTAGTAGTATAAGTGCAGTTGGGTTGTTTGTTGGTTTTCTCTTTCTGCGTTGCACCGAACCGGAGGATCGTCAGCAGGAGAATTATAGTGATGAAGAGAACCGGAGAGAAAATGAATTTGAAGGTAAAATGATGAGGAGAGTAAAGAAGAATTAGAATGTACAAAGTGACGAGGGTTGAAAAGAGAGAATGATGATAATATTCATCATCATCATCATCATCTGCATGGGAAAATGTTTTTGCTTTCATGGGATTAGTACAATTGAATTCCCGTGAATTTTCATTTTCCTCTTGGCGTTCATTTTCGTTTTCCTCCATGATGTATGATGAGAAGATTAATAAAAAAGACGATAAATTGTTTGAAGAGAGAGTTTGAGTTTGTGTTTGTGTTTGTGAACAGAAAGTTAAAGTCATTTGATGGAGTCAAGAAAGTGGAGGAACAAAATGAGCGATGGTTTAGACTTTAAAGCGGAAAAGAAAGGAAGAGAAGAGAGAGATTTTGGTTTTTTGATATAAGAGGTTTATAGGCTTTTTATGACTTTTTCGTTTTTGGAATGCGTTAGAGCAAGGCCATTTGGAGAATAATAATCTCTCATATGAATCACTCAAGTCACTTCCTAGTAACTCAGAAAATTATTTATCATTTTGAAAAACAATAACACTATACTTTTCTTCGGCAATTATCGTAAATTTCATTATAAATGATATATTGATAAATGAAGGGATATTTTAATTAGGACAATAATTGGAGAAGTATATTATTATTTATCCGATAATGATTTACTATGCTAGATTGCATAGATTTAGTTATTGAGGTTGAGTTTACGTGTAATATTATATTTCATAATTAAAACGCTTAACTGTGTTAATAATGATGCTTTTGCTTCCAGATTTAGGGGCTGCCCTTAATAATAAATATACTGAGTTAGTGACGACCCTACAGAGAAAAAAAAGGTTATATGATTTATATATATTTTGCTTAATCATTGAGTGGAAAGTGCATGAAATTTATGGATTAATTACTATATCTATTACATTGTATTTGTTTCCCCTTTTCTCTTGACTTTGCAAAAATGCATGTGGATCAAGAAGCATCTCATCCACAAGTAATGAACTCCTTTTGTGTACTTCAAAAATATCTTGAAAAATTTTGGAAATCTCAAAATACTATTCGAGATCATCGGTTTTAATATTTTGGGTAGAAAAGGCCTGTTTGATTTTGACAAAATATGTGTGTGTGTGTGTGGGAGCCTGTGATATATTGATAATGCAGATTATGCTTCTATTATCTTCAACGAGAATGAGTTGAAGAAATTATTTGTGCTAGACAATGACATTTATATGAGACAGCTTATCAGTAGCAAATTAAATCTGCATCAGTTCTAGTGTTAATTGATTAAAGCTGGATTGACAATAACCACTGACACCAATCATGAAATAACTTCTTCTCTAAGATTTGTGGAATTTACAAGATTATACATCTCCTAATTGCTCTTAATTAATATCTCTTCTCTTATCCTCTTATAAGGTGACATTCCAAGGGCTCTGAACTAACTAAGTAAGAAGACATTAAAGAAATAGTGGAGATGGGGATCAAATTCGATTCTGATAAAAAATCTGTATCTGTGGATAATTATGATATGTTGCAGGACTCAGCAAGTAATCATTTTAACTACTAGTTTTTCTGTGCAATCAAAACTAGGCTGATCCCTCTGTCAGCGTTGCCATTCTCACTAAGAGATGGTTTCTGAGTGGGCTTGACCTGCGCCATTTGTGCTTTTGATATAAGGCTTACAGTGATATGACTAAAGCAAAACGACAAATCGGAGCAGTATAGATGATGGAAAATTTTCATGTTCAAATAATAGAATGGTCATGGGTTGCTGCATATTGGTTCTTTGGTCGCTTTCTTCTTTGCCACCGGAATTATTTCTTCCTTTTTTTTTTTCTTTTCACTTTTGTCACAAAATGAGGTATCGATCTTTTCTTCCTTTGACAGTGATGTTGTCTTGATATTTTGGGTTCCATTTCTTTCTTTCGCTTTTTCTCTTTCCCTTTTCTTTACCTTCTCTTTGGCAGCATCAGTCCCACCGTCCTCTCATGTCGTTGAGAGGCGCTATTCAAATTAAGACAATTGCCATTTTACTTTGAAAACTTATAATTCGTGATATTATTCATTAAGTAAAAAAGAATGCAGTATTATTGTCTTTAGATCTGCCAGATTGTTGGAATCTTCAAACAAAGTGATCAGAAGAACTATCCAGAGAATGGCTTTATGGGCAGCTTATTCATTTGGCAATAAAGTCTCTGTTTTACGTTCTCACATTCGTTAGAAAGGAGGAATATTAATTTGAGTAGTAAGTTATCAACTTGGTTAATAAATGAAGAGAGATAATAGATTGTGGTTAAGGAGACACTTGAGGGTCCATTGGCCATCCAGATCTTGTTATCACAAGCTTTTCAGTAAACTTCACTGTGAATATGACTGACATGTGGAATGGGCAAATTTTTATTTGAAGGGTCATATGATGATTAAAGAATGATGAAAACAATTATAATTTGTATAATCATCAATTTGAAAAGATCTATGGAATACCAATATGTATCAGCTATTTCTCCCTTAATACGAGAGTAAGAAGCATTAAGCTCTTAACACAAGCACAGCATCAGAAATATTTTAAGAAATTAAAACACCACTTTAAATAGTTTATTAAAAACATTTTAACACAGAGAATGGTTTGGCCAATAATTAATGAGAGATTTAAGGATAGTCCAAAAACGCAACAACGTAGCCAGTTGCCTGCAATGGACTTATGACATAAAAGGGGGGTAAGCTATTACCGAATTGGACCAACAAGCGTGGACGGATGTCTTACCATACGCACATGATATGCATAAAGCTAATATGTTATCAAAAAAAGCATTTTGGTCGAAAGAGAGGGCAAAAGAAAATGCAAAGTACTAGCTTTTGGGTTCTTGATCTTCCTCCGAGTTTTGTTGGAATGATAATGAAGAGTAACAAAGCTCTCTCGCTTTATCTCTACCCAATTAATAATTTAAAAAAAATTGGAATTTTGGGTCTGCCGCTGAATATATAGCTTCACTTCCAAGAACATAATGCAGACTTGTTATGATTGGAAATTAAAGAAGAATGAACTTTAACCTTATGGTCCTCAACACTACAATGTACGCTTTCTGTACATAATGCATCAAAGCAGAATACATTGTATCTTGATAAGGAAAAGTGAGAGAGATTCTATTGAGTTTCACAAGAAAAAAGAGGTATATCTCGAATTTAGTTGCTAAATACCGTGCACTCAGTTGTACATGAGAAAGTTATTTACTGCACATCCTCTTTCAATCATTTGATTACCAATTTGACTAAAACCCAATGAAGGTTGTAAACTCATAGGCAAATATTACAGATCGAAGACAAGCTGCATCCTCTGTAAAATTTGACAAAGCCTTTCAAGTTTCAACTATCGATCAAGCTCGCTACCAAGTTGAAGTTGGACAAGAAAATACTAAAGAATCTTTTACCAACATAAAGGAGGGAAACCATGCATTTATCATTAGGTTCAATATGAGCTATTTTCATTGACTTCTCATTTCTAATTGGTTTCGTACTGTTATATACAGAATAATATGAAAAGACCTCTGAGCTGTTTCTTGGCGGGAAACCATCAACCATGCTCTAAAGCTTGGTGTGTGGCTGGTAGTTGTTAGATGTGGCAGACAACGAATCCGGACCGTCTATTCAATGTCGTACCTAAAAGCCACTTATCTGGGATATTTCTTGGAATAGAAGGGTAAGGGATCCTGGTTGGGATCAGGGGCCATGAATTGCTGATGAAGAATAGATCCTTTAAGAGGCTTATCACATGGTTTGGTGCCTAAGTGTTGAGCATATGGGACCTAAACCTAAACTCAATTTTCAGCCCTAACTGGGTCACTCAAATATAAGACTATTTCGTCCATTACAACTAATAAACTATACACTTAATACTTTGAATCTCACTCCAGAATGCTTTTCAAGCAGTTGCTAGTTAACTCTTTCCTTAATTAAACTCACAATCATAAATTCAAATAAGAATCAAAATGTCAAAATAAGTATCCAAGAAGTGTGTTGGTGGCTACATAGAAAGAAACAGAGGATACTTTTGTGCAAAGACTAGTCTATAGCGGGTAATCTCACCTCATGCCAGCATTGTGTGACAACAACGCTTCCAATATATGGATAATATCGTTATCACAGTTAGTTATGCATTTATGATAATAAACATCAATCATACATATCAAATACTTCCAATAAACTGCGAGCCAGACATCATGGTTAGCCTCGCCATCTTACTGATATCACTGTCTGCAAAATTTGTGAATAGGATAATTGCATGCAAAGATTTGTAACACAATTTTTCCATTTCCTTACCTGGGAATACAGGTGCAAAATTGAAAGCAGCCTGACAGACCCCTATCATGTATAATGCAGTTAAATTTTAAAAAAATATCATTATCACAGTAAGATTCAAATGCAAAATCATCATAACAAGTGACAATAACAATTAAAATAAATAAAGAAATAAAAAGAGAGGGAAGAAAAGCGACAACAACAAAGGGCAGCAAGATTCATTACAACCTCTCTTTTTTCTCATCACTTTTTTTCTAAATATAATATTAGCATATCTTCAATACAAAAGGAGCGGGAGAAAAAAGGACCATTTTACTCTTCTTATTCTTCTTTTGTTTTCAGAAGTGAGATCGTGTTACTAGATAGTAATCTAAATTGGCAAGCCTTCGGTTCCAGCCCTCAAAGCAGTTCACAAGATCTAATTTGTCCCTAGCTTTTTCACTTCAGACAGAATATGAACTCTGCTTATGGAACTGCAGTGAATGACTATTGAATTTATACAGCAGTCAATAATACCTTGGGTAATGGGTGGCATTTCTTCCAGAGTTCTGCTTATCAGCAGGAAAATTTCCATCTGGAGGTCTCACTTCTGGCAATCGATAAGGTGAACCTGAAATGCAGAAGCAACAAATAAACCATTTGGAAGACAAAGCAATTGGAAATCTAATAGGACAGACCAAAGACCAAATAAAGATAATCAGTAGATTTTAATACACATAAATAGATGATATTTGCCAATTTGTGCAATGACAAATGCAAAAGGCATATCTTATTGGTAAAGGGGTTCAGCCTGGAGTTAAATGTGACCATACCGTCCCTCTGGAACCTGTCCAACAAAGAGTCGCATGATACAAACCAGACATATATCATTGGAGTTTTAAATTACATGATTAATTGTCACCTGTATTTACTGTAAATGGATGACAAGAAAATACTGCATGACAATCTAACGCACTCAATCACCCAAAGCAACTTCAATTGACAAAATTAAGTGGTTACGAACAATCATTATACTCAAATGACATAAATCATGAGTCAGTAACTACCATAATAGGAAGGATGAGGACTAGGCAAATTCGTGTGTGCTCTTGGAGCCTGCATATCAGCTTGTGGGCCTCTAAAGGGACTAAACTGTCTAACATTGTTGTCGCGAATAAAAGAAGTGGATCCTGCACTTCCCACTGGAAAGGGTTCAACCATGCCAGCTCTATAAGGATCAACAACAGAACTGGGTCCGCCATAGGCATCAACAACTGCATAGCTTTGGTAAGGATCCATTCTACCACTTGGAGAGGTACCATAACTATCAGAGTAACATGTGTTATTTCTAGGAACAAAGCTTCTCTCATTACTTGAACGGTATCCCCAAGGAGAAGATGCTCTAGATGTTGGAAAATTTTGACTGCTTTGATATGGCTCAGAACGAGTACCAACTCCCTGACAAGCAGAGTTTACCTGCAGCATTTCATCTGTCAGATACAAATCAACTTAATATTTCTCTAAAGAGTCAAATCAATGCAAATGCAAAAGACAAAAGTTATATGAGTTCACAGCAATCCAGCTTGAATAAAGTAGCAATGCGGAATCACAGATGATTAGGAAAGCAGACACAACCAGGAAAAACTAGCCAAATCTTACTTACGTGTCTCGGCATTCGGTATCCATAGGTTAAATGAGGGTGAGGTGGATAAGAGCTCTGCCAAAATACGCTACCAACTAAATCAAGAGGAAGCATAATCAAACACATTAAAACAAATACAAGATATTTCTAATTTCAAACTCACAGAAGAGCAGATGTAAACCTGGTGAAGCTCCTTGATCTGTCCATGAAGACCTAGCAAAGGACTCAACAGAACTTTCATGAAAATAAGGTGAATAGTGAGTCTGCAGTTTTGGAGTGGATGTGGAACCTGGAGCACGCTTCATCTCATCCAAATGTCTCTGAGCCTCTCCTCTATCAAGCTCAACATACATAACCTTAAGAAGAGACCAAAGCATTAACATTGCCATCAAAAGGGTAAAAAATGTATGTATAAGTTCTTGAACTATTACCTCATCAAAAACCTCATCCGAACCACGACTGTCCTTGCTCAAAGGCAAAACATAATTAGCTGCCAGAAACATAGCACAGTTAATGATAAAGCAATAAATTACAAGTATGAGGAGACAAGCAATGTGTGAAAAAACAAGTAAAAGCAATTTAGACAAAAAGCTAATGTAGTGGGGTACCTAACATATTGCTTACAACATCAGCTGGCACCTCCTTTCCCATTTCTTTAAATCTTTTATCAGAACGAATCTTTAGCTCCTCTGGTTTTGGAAATACCACAACAGCAGTCTGATTCAAGGGCATATATCCATTACAAAATTAGATAAACTTCAAAATAATTCTACACATGAATTACACACATACAAAGGTGAAACACACAGTAACTACCTTGCGGAAACTAGCAAACTGCTTCAATTTACGTTTTCGTGCACTTTTGAATACATTGGTTTGATCAATAATATAATTTCGAGGTGTCCTCGCTGCCCTGCTTAACAGTGTATCAAACATTGCATTTGCTCGACCCATCAAGCGCTCAAATCGTTCACCGTAGTTGTGCTTACGCAATAGCCCAGGAACCTGTAAAACAATTTTGCTTTGTCAAAGAAAATTTCACATGGTTAAGAGACCTATTCGTATATCTCCATGGAAAAACGTGGACTGCAGAAACAAAAACCTTCATCTGATCTAGGACCAAATTTGTTCCAAGCAAAACATAACGTTTCTCGGGGTGGTCCTTCACCCATTTCTCTGCCCACGTAGTCTTTCCTGAAGCAGGTAAACCCACCATCATCATTACTTCGCAGTCCTTCATGTTAGAAAAAGTAGGCCCCAATACAGTGTTCCCATCATCAAGAGCTGAAGCCCAAGGCTTATAGCCTTCTACAGGAGCTAGTCCCTCTTCAAGAGAAAACTGCATGACAACCTCAACATTTTTTAATAAAATATGTGGAAATACCGCTGATTCCCATTGCAGCTCTCTCTTTGGAGAATTCACCACTCCAAGACCCTTCAGACCAGAATCAAATTGCTTTGCAATGCCCAACCATCTTCCATTTTTGGCGAATCCAATGCTAGCCAATGGCTTACTTTCAAGATCTACGGCACATATTATTGAATCTCCAACCCCAAACTTTTCACCAAAATCCAAAAATCTCCCAGCATTAGAAAACTTTGCTGTGCCTCCAAACCCAAAGCTGTGTTCTGTTTCTCCTAGATTTCCCACTAAATCATCTCCCCTCGAAATTCCAAGACGGCAAACATGCTGCTGATCAATGGGAGTGTCTTCCATGTGAACTGGCTGAGCTGAAATAATTTTGCAACCAAAACAATACTTCCCTCCAGTTATTCCAACATTTGCACGAGCACCAGACCAACAGTAAGCAAACCCCTCTTCATATAGTGAAGAACCTTTAAGACCATTGTCTTTAATATCAAAATCTGGGGAATGTGTTCAATGAACATCAGGGATCAGCCATATGAAGAATTATCAAATTAGTATCAGGTTTGTCATTGTATACATATACATCACGCAACGATACTAATGTAATGCCCTCATTTTCATCCACACTAAATTCCTTCTATATCGTCGATCTGTCCTAAAATGTGATGCCATTTTGATTAAAACTCTACTCAACGCAAACATATGATGATAAGGATCTGCACCTAGAAGTAAACAAATGCAAAAACAGCACTTCATTCTTCAAAATTTGATCTACAATTTTTTCATCTGTTGCCTTTATCAGGTAACTAAACAAGAAAATAAAATTCTAATTCATTCTCCAAATCATTTCTCAAAATTTAACAAAACAAAATGGAACATAATTTCTCAAATAATTTCACAAAAAAAAAAAATTTATCCTTAGAAAAAAAAAGTGTATCTGTTCATCCAATTGCTCAATGGCAATCATTCTCTCGTTATCTTTTTATTCACAAACGTTGACATGCATACACGAAAGCAGACTTAAACTATAATGAATTCATTCAAACTTCCAAAGCGATGGACAATAAAAAAAAAATACAAAAATCTAAGTCATAATCGCTTTTCTTCTTAAACTCCAAAATAGAGTTGGACTCCATCATTCACAATTTAAAATATATAATTCCTATTTTCTCACATAATATCTCACCAACCAAACAGAGCACAAATACTGCTTACACCTAATTGTAAAATTCCTAACCTAAAATTTCTTAACTAGTCGTGAAAATAAATGCAGCGAAGTGAATAAGAAGGTGGTTATATATAATTCCTAACCTAAGTCGCAGTCAGCTGCATTGAGCACCACGCGCTGCTTGAGTAAATTTGGTATTGGTCCCAAGACATCCGGAGCCGGTACAGTTCGTTCAGCCTTTGCCTTCTTACCATCGCGCTCTAGCTCGTCTTCCTCTGAGAGCTCGCGTTTTGTAGACGCCATTGGATCGTTTTGAGAGAAGAATAAGTTTTGCGCACAAACTCAAGGAGGGAGAGGGAGAGAGGGAGGGACTGAGAGAGCGCGAAATGTAGTTAAGCGTTTTCAGAGCTAGGCGTCAGGTGGAGAGAAATAGGCTTAAACCGACTTAAATTTTGGGCCGGCCTAGGTTGTGATGGGTTCAACTATAATTTGGTTGCTAAATACACAAAACTTTTATTTTACAAGTTATTGAATAATGGACTTTTATCTTCTCCCACTCCATTTTACGGTAGGAGTGTCAAATCTTGTCATGCGTATCAATTTATTTAATTATTTATATTAATATATAAAATATAAATAAAATATAGTTATTAAATATGTTATATCTTATAATCATGACATATTTAATTCATATAATTTATCAATTAAAATTATTCTTATAATATAAATAATTATTAGTATAAAAAATAATTATAATCATCTTAGTTTACTATTATATAAGATTAATTTACTTAATAACATAAAATTTTCAGTTTTATAATATATATATTGTAAGTAGGTAATAATTCATATCATTAAATGGATTTACAAATTAAGGATTGATAAAATATATTTTATTATTTATATCATCTCAATAAGAATCCGACTCATTTATTAATAATGTAAGGATACTTTGTCGTGTTCGAATCGTATTAACATGTCATGTCAAAAATGGACATCCCTAATTTCACCAGTTTAAATTAGATTTAAAATATACCTATTACAAAATTTTGTATTTTAAGTGTATCCTTAATTTGTAATTTATAATGTAAATTTGATTTATTTAGGATAAAAGAAATTTATATTTCTGGTATAAATTGGATTAATCCTTTAAAATAGTTATATATATACCTATAACGTAATCTCATAATTAAAATGGTGAAAAAGATGGGATGGCTGCGGCTAGTCAAAGTCAAGTTTCCTGTATTTTGGCAACCATTTGGAACATAGCCTGAAGAAGTAAAAGAGACTTGGGGAGCCTCATGTAGCAGCAAACAAAGGACCTCAACCTTGTGAATTGAGATATGAGGAGACATGGGCAGGGACCTCTAGTTCAAGGAGTTTTCTTTCGAGCAACAGAGCTCAATGTGAAGTGAGGCCCAAAGAACGTGAAGTCAAAGGATGAGACACTAAGGCCATAAGAGACCAACAAACCGAAAATCTTTTGATGAATGTACCAATAATCTTCTGGCCAGATCTATTCAATCCATATTTTTTAGCTCTTTAATATTTATTTTTAAATTTATCTAATTAAAAAATTTTAAACCCCATTTTTTCTCATGAAACCTCTTTTAATTTATCAATTACCCTTTTACTTTATAACGTTTCATCACCTGTGGAAATATAAAAAATATACAATAAATTTAGAGATCAATTCTTTGTAGACATCTCGTAAAGAATTTCTGTACATTTGCAATAATATTCCTAAGCCAAACAATCAATGCCTACAGCCTATAATTGACAGCAAAAAAAATAAAAGTCCTTTTAGTATGTTTTCATTAACGAATGGGGGTACTTGAACCCTATTACATTATGATTTTGATTTTATTTATACTTTAGTAATCTATGTATTAAGATAGAAATTAGAATAAACTATATCGAACACCAGGGATAGTGGCATGGGGCGAGATTTTAATGGAATTTTTTTTTTTTTGGTGATTTGAGGTAATTAATCTCTAATGAAGTTTCTAGTATAGATAAGCTATAGTATAATATATGCTTAGATAACTGTCAAAAAAGTAGCAAAACTTGAATTCCACTAGTTTACTCAACTTATTTTTCAAAGCCAAAACTACATCCTTTTTATAGGTTTAGAATTTTTTATCCTCTTCAAAATTTCATATAAGGATAAAATTGTCAAAAAAATATTAATTTAAAATTCAGGGATTGAAGAGTTATAAGCTGTGGGCCAAATAGAACTACTCTAATTTCTCCTCCTATTAATTAACGGTGAGATGCCCTTGGCTAAGGCCATCAACTAAGATAAGACAAATAAAGAGTGTTTGTGTTTTGTGGTTGACAACCCAGTAACGGTGATCCCAAAGAAAGAGATGAAGAGTACTTGAGAGGAGTCGTAATGTTAATGTTAAAAGAAAACAAAGGAGACACTTTATAAACTCTAACTATAAAAAGTAACATAAGAATATTCATTGAAGTGCATCTCACTAAACCTTATGTAATTTTTATGCTTCTTCATTAAACAACTCTCTCAATGCCACCATTAATGCTCACTGAAACACACAAAACATCTTGCATTTTTAGCTCCTAAGTGGTGCGTGATTTAGAATTCAATCACCTAGGCATTTAACTATAATTTTCCGAATATAAGTGTCGATGACACACCAACTTTGGCCTTTTTACTATTGTTTTCCAATGTGTTATCATTACTTGGCTTGGGTGCATCAATTATGAAGCGTTGATTGGAGACTATACAAATTTTCTCTAACAGCCAATCAAATTCCATATAAGGATAAAATTGTCAAAAAATGTTAATGAAAAATTCAGGGATTGAAGGGTTATAAGCTGTGGGCCAAAAAGAACTACTCTAATATTCTCCTCCTATTAATTAACGGTGAGATGCCCTTGGCTAAGCCCATCAACTAAGATAAGACAAATAAAGAGTGTTTGTGTTTTGTGGTTGACAACCTAGTAACGGTGCTCCCAAAGAAAGAGATGAAGAGTACTTGAGAGGAGTCGTAATGTTAATGTTAAAAGAAAACAAAGGAGACACGTTATAAACACTAACTATAAAAAGTAACATAAGAATATTCATGGAAGTCCATCTCACTAAACCTTATGTAATTTTTATGCTTCTTCATTAAACAACTCTCTCAATGCCACCATTAATGCTCACTGAAACACACAAAACATCTTGCATTTTTAGCTTCTAAGTGGTGCGTGATTTAGAATTCAATCACCTAGGCATTTAACTATAATTTTCCGAATATAAGTGTCGATGACACACCAACTTTGGCCTTTTTACTATTGTTTTCCAATGTGTTATCATTACTTGGCTTGGGTGCATCAATTATGAAGCGTTGATTGGAGACTATACAAATTTTCTCTAACAGTAGTATTAAGTATAATTAAACAAATATTAAGTTAGTAGATGTGAGTCTAAAAATGCACGCGAACTCTTTTTAGGCTTTTTATGTAAGCCAAAATAATTTTTTTTAAGTTATATCGATAGACTGTTAGGTTTAAGAGCTCTAATATCAAGTTAAGTTTACCACTTTATCTAAAAGCTTAAGTTACAAGCTTATGAGCTTAACAATAGTTCATCTCTCAATACTTTTCCAAATAAAACTAGTAAAATTATGTAAAGGGCCTTATAATTATCACTTTAATAAGATATATTCATTTTTTTATCTTTTATGATGGTATATTGTGGATGTTTTTTTAATGAAATACATATTACAATAAGTACATTAAAAATGCTTTACCTAAATGCTTCATTTAATTTCGATCCTTATACGATGGATTAACTTTGATAAAGATAAAAAAGAATAAGAGGTCAAAATATTGGGAGGTCGGTGAAGGTGCAACACATAAGCACTACGTACAAAACTTACCTACTTTTAAATTAATTGGATGGAATAATTAATTACTCCAACCTTATCTTCCACTTTCCTAACACAAACAGAAACAAACAGAGAAAAATATAAGGAGAAAAACACTCGTTTCCCATTCCACCTGTCTTTCCTTCTTTTCATTTCAATGATTAGACGACGAATTAATTTGATGGCAACTAGCAATAAAATATACATTAAATTTCATTTTTGTTTTATTTATTACCCATCAAACAAGAAGCCAAAATCTTTTTTCAATCAACAAAATGATATGGTAAAATATCATTGTCATGTCGAATATGTAAATCAATAAACCTGTTTTTTTTTTTTTTTTCAACTTTCAAATGGTAGGTAGAATTCATATACAAAATTATATGCTTTACTATGAAAGATCTAGAAACTTAGTAGATAAATCCAATCCAATCAAGCTTCTCTCTTCGCTACTGCACATAAACAGCTACATAAATAGAGTTCGTGTTTGCATCTTACCATTAGAAGTTAAAGGATGGCTACCTTGGTAGATGCTAGAAGAGCACACAGGCCATTAATATTGCAAAATGCAAGTCAACTTCTTGCTGTAAAACCTTAACAATACAGTCCGAGAACAGAAGCGCTGTCTGTACTCTGCACTTCAAAAAAAGATAGCATATACCAACAAAATAATTAAAATTTAGTTTGCAGACCATGTGCTTCTTCCTCATAGAACAGTTGTTTCAGGGGACAAAACCGAACTTTTCTTACATAGATTTGTCAAAATGTAGGGAATCAGGGGTCTTTCATGTGGCAAGAATGTGACTAGAGGTAACTTTTGCAGTTTGCTAGGATGATTGATCAAGTTATCCTAACAGTTACAAGGGCCCTGAAACAATCTGCTTGGAGAAATCCTCCTCAGTGTGAAATCTGGCTGCGAACATCAGAAATCATTTACTGGAGAAAAAATTGACGACTTGCATGGAGTAAGGACTTGAGCACTCTAGTCTACACAGTCAGCACATTCTTTTTTGAACTTATTTGCTCACCTGAAATTCCAGTAGCAACATTATCAATCAACACTATAGCCACATTGAGCTTCAAGTTCAATATAATGGCAAGAGTAAGTAAAAATGGAAATATTTGTTGTGATAATCCTTTAACACAAATCTTCTCTTCCTGGAATATTTTTGGACATCCATAAAAACTTTACATATATGGATCTAAAAAGCACTTTTAGCTCTTTGACAGCCGAAATTAAGGCTTTCCTTGACTTGAGCTTTAGCTGACTACAGCTGGTGTCACAACTTTTTTCCATTGAAACTGAAATTGTAAGCCGCCCACACATGCAGATGCAAGCGAAGACACAACCATTAATAGCTGTCCTTAATTGGAAAGCACATAGATTCTGTTTCTTCGCTCTTTCCTCGGTAAATCCTGTTCTCATTAGTCATTCCAAACATTCCCCAACTTTCATGGGGCTAAATGTTCTCTAATCTTTCAATAATCCCGTTTGTCAATGCTTAAATTATGCCATAATTGGTTAGTAAATAAGCCAAAATGTAGCTCCTAGGCATCAGTGCCACCAAATAACTCGCACAAGTTTAGATTTACTTTTTTGAACAAACAAGGTACATGAGGCAGAGCAGCCTCTTTTTTGCTTAAACTGCAAACAACAGAACGTGCTCCCAAAAGTATTTCCACCCAACATTCCAACACAAAATCAATTTACCAATATAAACGGAAATAAACACAGAAGAGTTTTCAAATACGAGGAAGCATAATATTTCTTCATTTTTATTAACCAATTACAAAGAGCATGCAGTAGAATCACCTTCTCAACTGTACACTCGTAAATTTCTACCTTTATCGTAGCAGGAACAAGATTGCCCTCCATACAAGAATCTCTAATGTACACAAAAGATACAGAACAAGCCAACCCCCATCTTCAATCAAAGCTTTGAAGAAAACAGGCTTGTAAAGATTCTGGCCATGTACAACAGATCCACAAACCCCTTTCTCTAATCAATTCACTTAAAATCTCTACAACAACAAATCCAATATATTTACAAAAAAAAATATATCCCTTCATTCTTCTTCCATGAACAGCCCTTTCCTGGGTGAAGCAAACAGTGCCACTGAAATGCCAGCAAGCTTTTTCCCGCTGATTCGCCGTGCCCTGTGAGCCCGCATTTGCATTGGCGCATTTGGAGTTTCACAGTCATCCATTTCGCTTGAATCCTCCACAAAATCAATGGAGGATCGAAAAGCTTGTGTCTTTGTTGGTGTACTAAACGCGAAATGGGATTGCTTTGCGATCAAAGTCTGTTAAATCGCAAAAGAAGGAAATCGAAGTCAGAAATCACAATTCACACATTCGAAACCAATCGTTTCAAACCCAAAAATGACTCTTTTTTTTTCTCTCAAAGATTGTTACGATAATACTTACAGCTTCTCTTATTGCTTTAGATACATGGAAAAGCTGCTTCAAATCTTCATGATTGACGCCACAAAGAATCCTAATCTGCAAAATCAAATCAAATACCAAAACTTTGATTACTAATCACAAAAAAGTTACTAAATTTATCTTATTTCTTCAATAGATATCAAAGCTAGAAATATTGAACACTAACCAGGATATCTTGAGGCAGGGCTTCAAGAGAAGATCTCTCCCCAAAATCAAAAGCACTCATTCTCTCACTGCATTGCCTCTTCAATGGAGTAGCATTGGTTTGTGACTCAGGAGACGATGAAGCCTCCAGAATGTTCGTAATCAACACCCTCTTCCTCCCCAATGAACTGCATCTTGTGTATCTCACGCCAAACCCTAACCCATTCTCAGCATTCACAACTCCCCGCTTCGCCTTCAATGAACTGGAGTTTCTTCCCAAAGCCATTACCTTCACCACTCTGCTTCAATACCCATAACAAAAATTAGCCAACAAATAAAACAAAAACTAATTTTTGAAAACAAAATATGGAAAGATGAGATGACAAAACCTTTTAAATGGATTACGAAAGCTAGATTTAAGGCAACTGTTTTTGTTTTCGTTTGGGGGTTACAAGTCAAAATGGAAACAAGAACCAACTTGTTAACTATAGGCTTCTTAATGTGAAGAATCTCTTTTATATGCGGAAAAATTAATCATTTTTTTATTTTTTTGAAAAGCAGTAATAAAGTGAAAAAAAAAGGGTAATAAATATCTACGTGTTAATCGCCAGAGATTACTGGAAATTTCTGTAAAAAATATCTTTTACCCTCTCGCTTATTTAAGTGTTTATGTATTGGCGGTTTTCTTAGTGGAGAGCAAAACTAGCCGTTTGAGTGGACAGGTGGCGATAAAAGAGGCGAGTAGGAAGTAACCTGTGAGCTGCAGAGTGGTGACGTGGCGATTTGGTCGGTCAAGTCGGCTTTGTTCGACTCCTTCTCGAACACGTCTCCAACTCAATTTACGTGTGCGGGGAGTTGAGCTAGCGTGACTGGCGGTTACTATGCGTTGATGACGACGATCTCTGATTCTGCCTCGTGGGTAAATTTAAGGTGGTGATTTGATGAAGAAATCTTGTGCGGCTGGGATTTGAAGTTGACGTACACATGAGAAAGAGAGATGGTTTGTCTTGTGCCGGCTCATGCCTCGTTTGACTGAAGATTCTAAACCGACGGCTAAACGCAGCTGCGTGCTATTTGATTGGCTGGTGGCAGGTTTTACACGATATTAATTAATTTTTAAGTCAAAACACGTCAACTACAACACGGCTGACAACATTTTTTTTTAAAACACTTTCGGTATTTTTATCACACTTTTGTTGTTTCTTATTCATTGTCTCGTTTTTATTTATTTATTTATTTATTTCTTCTTATTTTAGTTGAACAACTCAGACCTCGAAAGGTTTCCGGCTTCCACAGCAAGCAAGGAACAATCATTGTTGCTTTTAGTTTTAGCTGACTTTGCAAATGCTTGAAGATTAGATCAACTAAAAACCAGAAAATCAAAAACAATATAACAATAACATTTGGTAGGTAGATCTTGCATTTATAAAAATATCCCAAGTTTATATATAGGTTACAAAAATGATCATATTCTTAAAAATTTATATACTATTATTCTCTGTCGAGTGTTAAATACTGTTAGACATTATCTATCGAGTGTCGAATACTATTAAATATTATCGGACGCACTCATCAGATATTGTCAAATGTCGAACAAAGTCATACTATCGGACGCACTCATCAGATACTGCCAAATATCGAACAAAATCATATAATATAAATTTTTAGAAAGACGGTTATTTATTTAAAAAGCCACTTAATTTGAATTATTTTATCAATTTTTCTCTTAGAACATACAACATAGGCATGTAGCAATATAAATCAAAGATATTGTATTTTATTTAATGTTATCAAATAAATTTGACCTGATAAATTTTAGGAGAGCTTGTACGGTATATATAAAATTATGTATGTATTGAAGTGGTGAGGCGAACAACTATAAATAGCAATAGTAATTAAATAGGAATCCGTCCTGTCATTCATCATATGTCAATTCATGTTTCTCAAATTTAAAAATAACACACGTATTATTGAAAAAGAAAATTAAATTGAGTTGGTTTGATCACCTCACGAATATAATTGAGATTCGATTAGACTCAATTATTTATCTATTTAAGTAACTAATCACAAACATGATATGTGCTTAGACAGCAATGTAAATAATAGTTAGATAATCTATTAAGACAGGGAAACATGGATTTCTGGAACAATTGAGAACAATTATATTTGATTAGACAATCATTGCATATTATTTTAAGATCACAAGGCTCTTTATTAAAATCTATACATCACTCAATGAGCCACCAGAAACGTGACTGCGATAGTGTTAGTTGCATGATCGTCGACTTTGCCATGTTAAGTGAAATGGGAGATGAATTATTGTTAAAAATAAGTACATAATAATAGACTTTATCTTATTAAAAAAAAAAAAAAAAAGTAGAGGTGTGTGTTCACTATTCGGCGCGCATAATTATTTAATATAACTTGGACCATATTATGTTGGAATCTTTTAGATCTTATTCTCCTCATTCCATGTGATGAAATAATCTACTTTAATTATGTGTAAATGACACTAAAATTTTATTGTAGCTCGATCATCAATACCCATTTTAACAATTCAATAATGCCAATTTGCAATGCATAAAATTTAAACAAATTGGCCTGTGAGATTATGTTTTGGATCAAAAGAGTTCTAGAAATTTGCTTATCTTTCATGTAATCTTAGTTAATGTCTTGATTATATATTTATATTTTTTTTTTCTCATGAAAGGTTGTTGTGTGGATTTGAGCAATGGTGTTAATTTTGTTGACTGTTTGGTTTCGTTTTGATAATGATTAGGATTAGCCTAAAGAGGGGAATATTCAATACCAAAATTTGATGGAGTTTATTTGGTTGAATGTTTTATTGGATGTGTTGAATAATTGGAGTTGTTTTGAAATTGTTTATGTTTTTTCTTAGATGTTGGAGTTGTTTTAGTGGTATTTGTTTTATGATATTGGAGTTGTTTTGAGGTTTTATGTTAATATTCTTAATTGGTGTTTGTTCGTTTTGACGTGACGTCGGAGTTGTTTTGAATCTTTAAATTAAAATTTTTCTTAATCGGTTTTTGTTTGTTTTTTAATTCTATGACATTGGAGAGTTGGAGTTGTTTTAAAGTTTTATGTTATTCTTATAGGGTTTCAATCGTTTTTGGATTTTAATTTTTGGATTATTGTCTTGTTGGATTTTAAGTTTTGAATTAATATGTTTTGTTTGCTGCATTTTAATTTCTATATTCTTGTTTTGTTATGTCCTTTCTTTTGTTTATACATTTTGTAGCTTTGGTTTAAGGTACATACTTCTTTGGTCGCCAATTGTAGCCTATTTCTGAGTTACTTTAGATTCCAATTTACGACTCATTTTTGTAATTTTGTTTGTTTTGTTTGGTGTTTAGATGTATATTTCATTGCCAATTTTGGCGAAAAATGATTGATGGAAAAATGTTGAATAGTTTGTACTGTTGTACAGGTTGATGATCGCAATTATCTTAGATTGTTATAAATTTCGATATTTGTAGATTCTAATTGATGATTTGATGGAAAAATGTTTAAGTAACATAAATGGTATTAGCTTCAAATCAAACCTCAAAAGTAACCTTTTTGGATATTATAATCTATAAAAATTGTATCCCAAGTGGCCAATTAACAAATTTTATGAAGAGTTATCTTATCACAAGTTTAAATATATATATATAAAGGTAAAATTGAAATTAAAATATAGTAAGAGAGCTTGGTAACTAAATGCCATCATTTAACAAAATATTATTTTCCTCAAATAACTACCACCCCATTTTTTTAGTTATACAAATACAATAAAATGAAAATAAAAATATTACATACTATCTATCTTCATGATGTACAATGAATTTTATAATGATCAAAATCAATGTGAATTTTAAATATCAATTTTTTTAGGCATTATACAAGATAGCTCTTCCCAAATTACATAATGAATAATTATACTCTTCTTAAATTCTATCTCAAATTTTATATTTCAAATAATATTTGTCAAGTGCCTGGTGTAATGAATAATAAGTAACATGGTAACTTTAATTTTATATCATATCATTTATGGTACATGATTTTAGAAAAATTTTAGGATGTATATCACTAATTTTAGATAATACTATAGACGTTAGAAGGAATGAAGTAAAGAAAAAATTCTTTAAGGTATTGTATTATTAATAATTTATGTTTAAATATTAAGGGTGTGTTCTTTCTTGTTTCTAGTGTTTTTGTTTCCAAAATGATTTGGAAAATGAATTTCATGGATTCGGAGAATGTATTTTAGGTAATGGATATGCGTTTGGAAATGTTTTCTGAAAATGGAATTTTGAAAACAAAAACAGGATATGCGTTTAGAAATGTTTTCTGGAAATGGAATTTCGAGAACAAAAACAAGATATGCGTTTAGAAATGTTTTCTGGAAATGGAATTTTGAGAACAAAAACAAGATATGCATTTGAAAATGTTTTCTGGAATTGGAATTTTGAAAACAAAAACAAGATATGTATTTGAAAATGAATTCTGGAATTGTTCTCTATTCTTTCTTGTTTTCAAATCCAGTTTTTTGTTCTGCACATTTTTCAATACAATTTCTATTCAATTTCTACCACATATTCTTGTCAAAATTCAAAAAAATTCAAAATCAACCACATATTCCTAAATTCAGTTGAAAACCAAAGGTGTGTTCTTTCTTGTTTCATGTGTTTTTGTTTTCAAAATGATTTAGAAAATGAATTTCATGGATTCAGAGAATGTTTTTTAAGTGAAGGATATGCGTTTGAAAATGTTTTCTGGAATTGGAATTTCGAAAACAAAAACAAGATATGCGTTTGGAAATGTTTTCTGGAATTGGAATTTTGAAAACAAAAACAAGATATACGTTTGGAAATCTTTCCTGAAAATGGAATTTTGAAAACAAAAATAAAATATGCGTTTGAAAATATTTTCTGAAATTGGAATTTTGAAAACAAAACCAAGATATATATTTGAAAATGAATTCTGGAATTGAAATTTTAAAAACAAAAATAAAATAATGAATCATTGAAATAAATTTTCAAAACAAAAATATAAAATGCGTTTGAAAATAAATCCAAAACACTTGTTCCATCAAACTGTATAAATAATAGGCTTGTTAACAGTTATTACTATTTTCTTACATACCCGAACACATTACAATAAAAAACAAATATATGATTACAAACATTTATCTCCCATGTTGAGTCATACTTATTATTTTTCTCAAATTAAATCTTTTTTTTTTCACTCCAGGATAATGGCATAACAAATATCAATCCGTTGAAAGTTGAATTTTTGGCCTAATTTTCAGGGGAAAAAAGAGCAAGATAATAAGGAGTAGACAACAATGAAGCACAAGACTAGGAGGAAAAAATTATTTATATTTTAATAAACATGATTTATGTAGTAAACAAAAAGTGATACAATCACCCCAAAATTATCAAATTTAACCAACAAACTAATTGCTTGTTATTTTATTGGGGAAAAATATTGTTCCATCATCACCCAAAACTGCTATTAAAAGGGAACAAAACATGAAAGGGCTCTCTATTCATCACACTCTGTATATCGTGTGCCTGCTCCAAAAATTTTGGTTTAAATAAATACACTTCTGAATGTGATTGCTATGCCAGTACTTTACTCAACTATGTGGGAGAGCAATCAGAGCCACCTGGAAAAGATTTTCCAACCGTTAGTTATTTGAAGCAAAACTTGCTTCTTCATCATGTGCTTAGGTAGGTGGTCAGAAACACATTATTCTAAATATAACAGCATGCATCACATCAGAACACCATTTCATTAGATGACATTTATTGTACATAGAAATAATGAGCCACAAATAGCTTGAAATCGTTTATGGTGTTAAGCCCCCTGTCCCCATCCCTGATATGCTATACTCCTGGTAATACAAAAGTTTAAGCTGTGGAGGCTACACTCAAGAATTTCTTTTTCTTTTTCCCCCTTGATTAATAAATGCCGGTGACAATACCATGTGGGCAAATAGCAATGACCATTGGCAAATTTACAAAAATCTCCCCTAGTATCCAATTTTTATTGACAATTTTTTGTTAATGTCCTAAAAATATAGTTACACCTTTATACTTAATTATCACTTAAGAATTACGTTATACGGACATCAATGAATGTTCATCAAATTAATTAGATTTCATAAGAGATTCTTGCAAATTCATTAAAAATTTGGGTTTGGTTTTATTTCTGCCAAACTTAGTAGCTTGGGGGTTGTTCCAAATTACCTTTGATTAATTACAGATGATAAAATCATGGTTCCTTTTATCTCATTGGCTGAATATAAGTTTTAGCAGTAAATGTCGATAAAAATTAGATAAAACCAATTAAGATTAACATTAGTTTTAGCAGCTTTAGTGCCATGTCTCATTACAAAGAAAGGCTTGGACGTATAATTCAATGCAGATGTGGGAAAAAAAAAGAACAAGAGAGAGACAAGAGGAGACAAAATCAATGTTCAATTCACTTAAAACTGTAAAGTACAAAATTGTCAACAAGGGTATGTTTCACTGACTTAGTGAGTACATAATAGGGTCCGTAGACTTTGGTTGAACTTATCCATGTGTAAGATCCTGGATTTTCCATATTTAGAACAGGATTCAGCTTAAAATGCTATAACATATTTTATTCAATGAGACTAAAAAGAACTACCTTCATGGAGAAACAACCAAACAAACACTGAAACTAAAAAGCAATATCCATGCACTACCCGCAGAGCAAAATCACACATCAAATTCTCTACATAACACAAACAATATAAAACAAGATGAAGAACCAATCATCAAACAAATCACATAACAACTAGCTTTCTATAAATAGACATAAAAATTTACAAACTGACCTCAACTAGGTGGATGACTCCAAAGTTCTCAGTCTCCAAAGCTGCAGCGAAACACTGCAAGAAAAGTTCACATATCTCAATTAACAATATCCAAAAGAGCATAAATTGACAAAATTCAAATGAAATTCAAGTGAAATGAACCGAATTTTACCATTAATACCAAGTTAACAAAACTCTCTAATAAAACAAAACCCCCAACACAAACACCAAAAAGTTGAAATTTTCAAGTGGATAAGTCCAACAACAAAGGGAGAAAGAGAATTGAATAAGAAATAGATAAGATCAATTCTCAATCAAATTTCTATTATATATGAACAACTACGAAAATATTCTGCTCGAATAGATAATAGATGCGTAAGATATGCAATGGAAATCCAGTCGCTGAATTGACATTGCGTTTAGGCTAAAACTGAGTTTGCAAAAGTACGAACTGCATCTAATTTGGGATTTTGGATGTGGAAAAACTCAATTTTTTTTAACTCCTTTTTCCGAATTAAGTGATAGGAATTTGAAGCCATTGGAGAGCATGTAATCATTGTAATTCTTAGTCTCAAGATACAACAAGGGAGCAATATCTCTAAAATTATTATCTTTAACAGGGATTTTATCCAAATCTTATTAGCAAGTTGCGGCTACAGGTCTTTAAACTTTCTAATCAGACGGCCAGATTCCATCCAAATACCCAATCAGCAAGCCGAAAGAAAAATCCAGATAATATAAATCCCAATTCCCGTGTGTAAATGCTCTCCCAGAAAGCAAACCAAAGCATATCAGAGCCTTACAGCTAGGCCAAAAAAAGAAGGCATTGCTTTCTCTTATCTACGATAGAATACAGAAAGAAAACCCAAACATTGACTATTCTTAAGAGAAAGCTCGGCCAATCACAACACACAATTTTCAAACAAGACAGCAAGTGCAAGAGAGAAAGAGAGGAAGCAGCGTGGTACCGTAGGCGACATGTGAGTTTTGGAGTGATGAGTTGAAAGAAGAAATGGGAGACTCTTACCCAACCAGTTCACGAAGTAGGTGCCACTCCTGAGATCTATCTCCGGTCTTGACGAACCCAAAAAGAAGGATATCACGATCAGCCAAATCGTTGGTGAAGGCGCTGAAGGCAGTGGAAAACGTGAGGGTTTCGTTGATGGATGAAGGTGGTAAGGCCAGGGAAGGCGTCGGCAGCGACAGGGCAGGGTAGAGGAGATGAGAAGGCGAGAGGGGAGGGGTAGAGGAAACGGAAATAGTAATCCCTAATTTGGATACTGTTTATATATCTGAGAAAAAAACTGGGGGTAAAAACGGAAATATATTTTGTTTTAGGAAAATGAATTTTGAAAACGTATACGCACATGTATCGCTTAAATGAATTAGTTTGGAAACGAAAAATCATACTCCGAAAACGTATACGAACAGAGCCTAAACTTCCTTATTTGTTTCCAATGATCAATGAGTTAATAAAAGAGGTTACTTACTTGAGAAATTTCTTTTGAAATTAGATTAATGATAATAATTAGTTTTTCCTATACAACTAACCTAAACAATCAAAACAATTCAACTTTGTATGACACAAATTTATTAAGTAAAAATTAAAAGAAAATTAAAGATTTTTTAATAAATAAAATGAGATCCAAATATGTCGTGGCTTTTATGTCAAGTCAGATTATATAAATTTGATTGTATAAGTTGATTATATATTTAGAATTATTTTAATCTTAAATATCTCTTGGATAGTTCCTTATCTAATCTCTATTTGTCTTGAACTTTAATTATGGGTGGTTGATTCAATGATTTTAAGGATGCGACGAGTTTTCAAATGTTTGAAAATATTTTGATTACCTATTAAATTCAAGTTCACCAAAAGTATCTCTTAATATGGTTCATGCAAATTTATCTTATAAATTCTCAACATACTCAAAAAACAATGCCAATCACATTACATGAAATACTTAACATTTTCGACAATACATTTTCTTTTATATATATATAAAAAAATATCTCTAAAGAGATTCTTGTTTATCAACAAAC
>SNVD02008171.1:0-31310 GCA_013180625.2 Boswellia sacra | reverse complement strand
TTAGCGGCAAACAAGTCAGAAAAAAAGAATAAAAATCATAGAAAAGGTTACTATTCATTTAGTTTTGGACTTAACCCGCTTTCCCCAACTCCCATAAGATATGTATCGGGGATATAAATTCGCGAAAAATGAAATAAAAGCTATAAAAATATATGTAAAAGTCGTTAACTGCACTATTAGATTTTCGTATAAGAGTCGTAAAATCTTAATCATAATTGATGGCAAACCAGTTGTAAACCGAGGAATAAAAATCGTAAAAAAGGTTACTGTTCATTTAGTTTAGAATTTAACTCGCATTTTCTCCAGCTCCTATAAGATTTGTGTTGAGTAAATAAAAGTCGTGAAAAATGGCATAAAAGCTGTGAAAAAATTCTATGTAAAAGTCGTAAAATGCACTATTAGATTTTCGTATAATAGTCGTAAATTATTAATAGTAATTGTAACTAACGGCAAAAAACTCGAAAAAAAAAGAATAAAATTGTAGGGATGGTTACTGTTCATTTAGCTTGGGACTTAACCCGCTTTTCCCCAACTCCCATAACATGGATGTTGGAAACAAAAAGTCGTGAAATTTTGGATAAAAGTTGTAAAAATTGTTGTAAAATTCGTTAATTGCAATATTAGATTTTCGTATAAGAGTCGTAAATTCGGTCGTAGTAATCGCAATTAACTTCAAATAAAAAATAGGCTATAGTAACTGTTCATTAGGCTCGGGAATTAACCGTCGTTTTGTGTAACTCCAATAATATTTGTATCAGGGACATAGAAGGCGTGAAAAAGGAGGTAATATTTGTTAATGACAAACCAACAGTCTTAAAGCGCAGCTACAAAATTTGCGCACACGAGTCATAAATTCTTAATTATAATAGCAACTGAAGATATAAAAATCATAAACCAATGAGTAAAACGCATAAGGAATGTCACTGTTCATGTGCAGTGGTCTATAACCCACATTTCCCCCACTTGTAAACAATTCGTATTGGGGACATTGTAAGCTGTCAAGATTTGGATACAAGTTGTAAACCCCTGGGTACAAGAGGTCAAACAATGAAATTTCGACCAAGACTTGGAAGCAAGTTAACTATTGTCGTCATAGACAGTGTAAAAAGTCAATGGCATTAACATATATCACGTTAGGAAATGCACTGCTTATTCATACACAGGGGTAAACGGAAATTTCTCCATCTCGTATAAGATTTGTACCCAGGGGTTTAAAAGTCATTAAAAATATGACAAAGTTGTGAGCCTATATATTAAAGGCGTAAAGTCCACTATTACAGTTAGTGGCTTACCTAAATTAAATCAACTTTCCAAGGCCACGTAAATTATCATAATCGGATCTATACAGCTTGAAAAATTATGCATACAAATTACAACGAGAGGGTCAAAAGTTGTCAACCATACTATTCGTTTTCACTGCCTTTTGAAAAAAAATCAAACACAATGATTCTTGGCCGCCGCTGCTAAGTTGAGAGAGGTGGATTTAGACTTGAGAACTCCGAAATATATGTCTTCATGTGTCTTATTAATTAATTAGACCTGAAAAAATTAACAATTGAAAACTTAAATAGGAAGTTGTATAGATTACTCACAAGTACAACTTGGGCGCCAAGGGCCAAGGCCTTGAAAACATACGTACCTCGCCGCATTCCTCCATCCATTAGAACAAGAACTTTCCATTCAACAGCATCGACGACCTACACCCTCGGGGTGACACCATTACCGAGTTTTAAGATACCTTCGGTTCAGTAAGCACACTCGTATGCGTTGTATTTTCATAAAACCACAAGCTATGAAGTTGAAGTGCTAATAATGTTGATGTGAAACTATAGGTCACCTCTTGAAGAACAGAAATAGTGGCAGGAGTATAGTCTACTTGTCGACCTTCATGATTCAGATGAGAATCTAACAGATGAGAATCTAAGCAACATACTAACATAACAAGTTTCAAGTTTGAAACAGTCCGACAAAATCTAAAATGAAAGATATCCTAGACATATATTGAAAGGAAACTGGAAGAGTCTATAGCTTTATACCTCCCAACAAAAAGAAGCAACCTTGATCTTATTGAAGAAAGCTTCAAAACTTGAACCTTTAAAACTTAAGGATCGTAGTCCATGAAAAAAATGAAATGATTTTACTCTGATGGCTACAACCCCAAGCAAAACTCAGCACAGGTCAATCACTAGGCCACATAATGACTATCGTTGCTATGTATGAGATAAGACCTAAGAGCAAAAATCACGTCTATGGCACTGATAAATTGAGGTTGTGTTATGTCATCAATAATTGCAAGACTTTATAATGGACTAAATTATAGGGGACAAGAATCCACTCACATCTGATTCTTTGGTTGTTAATAGGCCTTCCAGATTCGGCAGCGATGGTTCAATTACTCTACAGAAGTTCTCACCTGAGATTCAGAATATATGGTTTGTGGTGAGAAAATCATACGCAAAAATTGTCAACACGCAACATGATTTTAGACACAATTTTATTCAAAATAACACATTGGTGCACAAAAACAGAAATGCTTTGAAATGGAGCGAAAAAGAAAGTGATGATAATTCACTTGTTCTTTATGTTTGCCATCCTACGATCAAGTCTTGCATCATCGGCAGTGAAGACAAGAGCCTTATATCCATTCACTTCAGCCCTTTGCACAAGTGTAGTTACAATACCTCGCCTCTTCGAGTCCTAACAACAGGAATGAGACAAAGTTGCCATTGAGTTCCTATCAATGAAAGATAGGAAATTTGTCGCTGGTAAAGAAAGATTCTTGGCTAATTGAACAATGAAAGAGCTCAGGATTCAGGAATGGCCATGTACACATAATTGATAGAAGAAAACAGCATTCCGGCTGGCAACAACCTCCTCTATAGTGTAGCTACCTGAAAAGGATAAGACCTGGAAACAACGGAATAAGAAGAGGAATTTTTTAAACATATATAAGGGCCTGGCTAAGTAAGAAATAATTTCCATATGCCTGGAAAAATACACACACCATTATGGTGTTTCAAACAGCTGCTGCACTGGCTGTGGCTACTTCACCTCAAATACTGCTCCTGAAATACACACATCAATGGATACGGAATTCAACTAAAAGTTTGTCCCCTTAAGTTTTTATCTTAAAGTATTCATCCAAATAATAATAAAATTCCATAATATTGAAGTCAATGTTTACGGCTAACGAAAATAATCTATTGTTGTATTTATATGTACTCACAAAATAGTCTAGCTTCAGGTGGGGGAGGGTTATCATACACACCCCTACTTATCGGTGGAGTCTTATGAAAAGTTTCTACGTCAAATGCTACATGTATGGTGGCGGTCAGGGGCTTAGATAGAGTAGTGGGGGTACAATGCAGCCATGTAGAAAACGCAATCGTAGGTTGTTACTTGCGTTTTAAAAACATTTTTATTTTTTCACGTGGGCTTCATTCGCAAAGGACGCCTCGATCAACCATGAACACGATAAATTGGATCTAGTACTACTGTTAATAATTACTTATGATTTTGAGTGAATTGGATTAAAGAACATATTAATAGAACAAAAGGAAGACGATAAAGTAAACAGAAGACAGTGAAGTTGCTCTTATCTTATGTTACAGTGCAGCCGCCCAATGTCAATTGATTTGGAAAATTCAACAGGATGACTGTAGTCTCCACGAACTCATCCCCCACCAGGCTTATCCAAACCCAAGCAAGCTCCAGAAATATTGAGCTCATGTGTGGTGGTTCGACAATAGGTGAAATCAAATGCAGGTGATAAAGTTTTTAGCTCGCTACAACTTCTATGTTCCACAAAAGCTAGCTACGTTGACTACGAAATTATGTAGCTCTAAGAACCCACCCAGGTTCGTTTATGACTCTAACAATGCGATGGGGCTGGCCCCTCTGTTACACATAAACTAAGCTGCAGCATCAGGTGAACTCATCGATTTTGCTACATTTGTGAAATTTATGTACGTTCGTGCATACATGGTTTACATAAGTTGTTCTATTAAATCAATGACTGGCATTCAGTTTTTAGAGAGATTAATTAACAGGAGATTGCTTATACCCGTGTACCAGCTTGGGCGCTAACGTCTGTTCAGTCCAGGTAGCAGCAACGCAATATGTCATTTGTTTTACATGATTTGCATGCAATTGCCGTGAAGCACTAAATGAGAGCGACTTACAGGCACAAAGAACAACGGCTTACTAGTAGGAAACCAAAAAGGGGGTTCATTGTGGACAAAAATGTTTTCAAAACAACACGCAAACGGAAAAAACTTGTGCACTTAATATATCTACTGATAGGTGTCTATTTATGTATTACTTTTATATCAATTCGTCCATGTTTCTTTGCTATATTCCGTGGTATTTTTATGTTTTTGTGTGTTTTGATGTTTGTAGGAGTTTTGGAGCAACTTGCACAAAAATGGAGTAAAACCCTTCATTTTCACCTCTGCTAGTCAACCATCTTCTCGGATTTAATGGTATTGATATACAATGAACCCGATGACATATTATATACCGTTGGAAAGCTCTCGAAGTCTATTTTCTGGAGAAATTTACGGTGTATAAATCCATTCAGTGTACCAAAAGTTGTAATCAAAACAGTGTGAGATGTATAGAAATATAATTCCACAAGTCACTGTAGCATGTATAATACGGGCACTGTAGCAATTCACTGTAGCAGAGTATTTAAACACATTTTAGGGTTTTATTTTCATAACTTTAAGAGGGGAGAACGTGGTGGAGGCTTCAGCTCTGGAATTCTTTCATCTCTTGGAGTTCTTGAAGGAGAAAGGAAGCTTGGAAAGAGGAAGAACTACAATCAAAGAGAATTACATCAAATTTGCTAAGTTTTTCCCTTCCCTTTCATTTTCTGGAATGTCTCCATGTTGTATTGTATTTACCACGTCTTAAACATGTGTAACTGAATCTGAATTGGTTGAGGGTGATTTCAAAGCCCCTGATATGGTTTTTGTAAGTTGATTGTGCAAGAAGTTGTTATCCAATCTCTAATTGAAGTTGCTTGTATTTTCCTATATCTAATGCTTATGATTGCTTGCTGGATTGTATTTTGAATGGCCAAGTGAATATAATCTGGTTGTTGTCTATTGCTAGACTAGAAATCTTGATCCGTAATTGTCTTGAATTTCTAATCCTTAGTAGCAAAATTGTGATCAGAGATTGCAATTGGAGAATACAACCTAAGTTAATAATCCGAGCTTGTGTGTTTATTGCTTAGATCAACCTATTTTTCTTATCGTAATGCATCCATTGAATTCAACCTATCTTTCTTATCATAATGCATCCATTGAATTAAACTCAGAGAGCTTGTTCTAGGTTGTTTAATGGATAGAGATTAAATAAAGAGCTTGTTTTATTTAACAACAAAGTAGGAAAGATTGGGATAACAGAGCTTGTTGTTATCTACGGTTGATAATTTCAATGGTGTAATTGGATGACAATTCTACAATTAATTCGCAAATCCATATCTTGTGGCAGAGAAGATCCCTTAACCAGATTTCTCTCATTGATTTTTCATTCAAATTTACTTTCTATTTTGTTATTCTTTACTTGCATTCTTATTTCATTTAGTAAATCATTCAACAAAAATCCCCCCTGTTTAGTTTATTGTTGCTTTTCGAATACAAACAAATTCCATTAGAATCAATCCTCGTGGGAAACGATATCTTATACTCAATCATATCACTTTATTCTTTGTGCGACTAGTATACTTGCTAGTTTTTCGAACGCAGAAGAGTTTTTTTGGCGGCCGTTGCCGCCCCGGGGAGTTTGAATTTTTCTATTTTTCTAATATAAATATTCGATTTGTTTTATTTTGTTTTCATTGTTTGATTCGTTTATTTTGTTTGTTTTTTTCTTTTTCTTTTCCCCTCCCCCTGATTGTTTGTGTTTGGGCAACATGGCAGTAAATTTCCAACAATTCAGTAGCCAATTTGAGCCACAAGTACCATGGAGAGTAAATGAGGTAAGCACTCCGAACATTGAACAACAACTTTCTGAGCTAACCTCTCTTGTGGAAAACATGGCTGTAGGAGATATGCAAAAATCTTATGAATGTGGGCTATATTCTACGATGGAGCATCCAATCGACATGTATCCAACTTTACAAGAAGAATATATGGAACAAGCCAATGCCTTGGGTGGATTTCCTGGACAAACGAGGCAATGGTATGATCCTTTCTCTAGCACTTACAATGCTGGATGGGAAGATCAACATAATTTCATTTACTGGAATCATCAACCAATCACTCCAAATGTGATACCAAATCGGCCACAAAGTTTCAATCAACCTAGAGTGCAGCAACCATTTCAAATGCAACCACCACCAAGGCCACATCCAGCACCGCAACCAGCTTCGCAAAACTCAGGTATGTCTCTCGAAGATATTGTTAATGCACTTGACACTAACACAATGCAATTCCAGCAGGAAACTGGGGCAAGTATCCAAAACCTGGCAAATCAAATGGGACAATTGGCTACTAGCAATAGCAAATTAATTCGAGGGCCCGACAAAAGAAAAATTCTCTTCTCAAATGGTGATCAATCCAAGCGAGACTGCTAGTGCGATAACTTCGCGAAGTGGAGAGCATTTAGATGTCTTACCAGGAAAATCACAAACTGATGAAGGAGATGACACCACATCCACCATGAACAAAACATTAACTTCTCAGGTAAATCCTATAACTCCTATTCCTTCATATGTTACTCCTCCACTTTTTCCTAGTAGATTTGCAAAATCGAAGAAGGAGGAACAAGAACAAAAAATCCTCGAAACTTTTTGCAAAATCGAGGTAAATATACCACTTCTGGATTCTATCAAGCAAGTACCTTGTTATACAAAATGTCTCAAGGAGTTATGCACCAGCAAGAGAAAGTTAAAAGGGAATGAGAAAGTAAGTGTGGGGGAAAATGTTTCAGCTGTATTGCAAAGAAAAATTCCTCTAAAATGCAAAGATCCTGGTACGTTCACCATTCCATGCATCATTGGTAAAACCAAGTTTGAAAGAGCTATGTTAGATTTAGAAGCATCTATTTAATGTTCATAGTGCCATATTCTAGGTTTTGCTTCCTTTTAACTCTCGGACCTTTTTTTTGCGAAAACTAGTATTTACCATTCACTTGCTGATCATTTTAATGCATATCCCAAAAGAGTTGTGGAAGATGTGCTTGTGCAGGTGAAATCAATTGGTTTTCCCAGCAAACTTCTATGTCCTTGAAATTGAGGATGAGACCCTCTCCTAATACCAACTCCGATTCTTTTTAGGGAGACCATTCTCGAAAACTGTTAGAACCAAGATTGATGTTCATGATGGCACTCTCATCATAGAGTTTGATGGCAAGGTGATATGTTTCACTATTTTTGAGGCAATGAGGTACTCTAGTAACTTACATTCTGTTTTTGCAGTTGACGTTGTTGATTCTTTTCCACAACAATATTTTGAGTTAACTCGCAAGAATGGATTGGATGTAGCTATTAGTGAGCATATAGGGACAGAAAATTCCAATGAATCAGGAATTTTGATACAAGTATCCAAAGAAATGGAGGAAGCTATGGCATACTTAGATGAGACTATAGCTATAATCACAAACAGGTATGATGTTTCGTACATTGAATTGCCTTTATCTAATGAGAAACTTCTTCCTTCTGTGATGAAAGCCAATACCTTGGAGCTTAAGCTACTTCCAGATTATTGGAGGCATGTGTTTTTGGGTGACAAAGATCCTTTGCTAGTTACAATAGAAATGGGCCTTGCACCACTACAAGAAGAGAAACGCGTTCGAGTACTTAGAGTTCACAAAACAGCTATTAAGTGGACGATTGCTAATATCCAAGGCCCAGCCATATGCTTACACCATTTCTTGTTGGAAGAAGGATCCAAGCCCACTAGAGAAGCACAGCGGAGATTGGATCCTCCCATGATGGAAACAACGTCGGGCTGAGGACGTTAAACCAAGCGCTTATTGGGAGGCAACCCAATGTTTTTGCAAAATAAATTAAAAAAAAAGAAAAGAAAAATAAAATAAGGTAATAATGATCGATTTTTGTGTCTCAAGGAGATTCTTTTCGTAGGCCGTCAAATTGATCAGGTTTTATCTCTCTTTGACATCTGTCTTATTTATTTTTATTTGTTTTTACTCGTTTTTAACTTTTGTTTGTTATTGCATTGTTATCTCTTTTATGTGTCTTTAGTTTTCGTTTCTGCTCTTTTCTTTTCTTTCCTTTTGTTTAATTTGATTATTTCGTACTTCGAATTCATTTGTGCAACAGCTTGAGGAAATATCCAAAGGGGAGCTGAAACCATTGCCCGAAGGTTTGAAACGTGCATATCTGGGAGAAGAACAAACTCAATCGCATTAGCGGTAATATCTCTCCTTTTCTTCTCTTCAATGGATGCTGATATCTTTCTATCGAACCTTCGTAAATATTTCCCTTCACTTCCTCAAAATGCTGTGTTTAAAATTTATAAAGTACGAATGACTAGACTTTGGGCGTTGATGCTCCTAAATGTGCCTGCGGATATCCGATGGCTTATCGAATCCAAGGTGAGATTGTCCGGTGAGCCGGACATTAATCTCGCAAAATACATACCTGGTCTAGGAAAGAGCTACTACGCCAAGAGGCGAAGAGCGAAAGGGTTACAAGTATGTTATAAATGTGCTAGATGGAATTGTAACCAGACTTGTCGTTCATTAGGTTTTGCGTCCAGGCATAGAGAAGATAAACTTTCATTTATTAAGAATGGTTTGAGTAATGAGTCGCTGGATAATGTTTTGTTAACTCTCGAGTCACATTCTTGTGGACTTGTTCAGCGTGAATTGCTTAATCTATGGACACATTTTCGTGATGAATTGCAGTGTTATAGTCTAGGGAATCTGACTAAAAACGACCCTGTTTGCCAGTTTATAAGAAACTGGATGGGAAGCAAATCCCCGACTCATAGAAGGCGTTTCAGCCGTTACTGGACGTAAAACCAGAGGAAGATGTGAGCCACAATCACAACTACTTGTATATTTGAATGTGTGTTGTTATTGTCAAATTTTTTTTCTTGTTCGTTTGATCTGATTATCAATGTTGTTTTTGTGTTGTTGTTGTTTTTTGATTTTGTTTGTTTTAATTTCAAGTTTTCTTTTTGACAAACCATATGACTACCCTATGGCATAAGTACACGTGGGAGACAAGTGTGGAGGTTTTGTCAACCTCCACCGAAAGTGTATCTTTATTTTTTATGCTTCACGTGGGAGACAAGTGTGGGGGTTTTGTCAACCCCCGCCGAAAGTGTATCTCCATTTTCCATGCTTCTCGTGTGAGACAAGTGTGTAGGTTTTGTCAAACCTCGCCGAAAGCATATCTCCTTTTTTCAAATCTTGGGGCGATAAATCTGCATCGAGCAACCCCCGCCGAAAGTATGTCCCCATGTGTCAAAATTTGAGAGTTTTATGGGTGTATATATATATTCTGCATATTTTCATATGTCATTCCATAACCTGTCTTGCAATTGAAAAGCATAATATCGAACGTGTCTTACACAAGATTAGAGCACTTGTAGAAATGGAGAAAACACCAATTCGGCGATTCCGCAATATATGCGTATTTTGCGGATCGCAATTTGGTAAAGATGGAGAGTTTACCACATCAGCTCTTGATCTTGGTAGGACATTAGCTGCGAGGGGTATTCATTTGATTTATGGAGGGGGTAGTCTTGGGTTAATGGGGTGTGTGTCGACAGCTGCATCCTTAGGAGGAAGCAAAGTTCTCGGCATTATCCCTAAATCATTAGCTGTACGAGATCTCGTAGGCAACACCATGGGGGAAGAGTTACAGGTTTCTAGTATGCATGAGCGTATTGCACATATGGTCATTAAATCCGATGCATTTATAGCTTTGCCCGGTGGTTATGGTACATTAGAGGAGATATTTCAAATCACCTCTTGGGCACGCTAAACATCCATCGAAAACCCATTGGTTTGTTAAATGTCAATAATTTTTTTGATGGTTTGTTGTCTTTTCTTGATCAAGCTGTAGGAAAAAATTTTATCTCACAATCAGCGAGGTAAATCCTTGTTACAGCTTCAACGGCAGGGGAGTTAATTGACAAACTACAAGAATTCGTCTATTCGCCTGCTCCAACAACAGCTCGGATTGATTGGTTTGGAGAAGGCAATAAGAGGCGTAAACTGGATTTAACGCTCCATCTGTAATCTCTATCTGTTGGTTTGCTTTGTTTTTGTTTTGCTTTCTTTTTATTGTGTTTATTTGAGAGTTTTCATGTTATTTCTTTTGAGCTTTTTCAGGTTATTTCTTTCGGCCCAGGTAATATTTTTTAATCATGGCTTTTAGAGTGGTGGCTTAAAAAGTTTAATTCCTCTTGAAACACATTCTGGATCTCTTCAATCCATAATGGCTGAATAAGGAGGCTAACTTCTAAACTTTTTAGACCCATTCTAACTGACTTGTTTTTGTTTGCTGGCTTGTTGGACTTTGTTATTTTATAAGTAAGTTTAGTTTTGTGTAATTTAGAGTTGTTATGTGTTTTTGTCTTTATCAGTTTCGATTCGAAAAAAAAACATTGTGGAAAAGCCTGAGAATGGTAGAATATGGGGTTTCCTTAACTCTTGAAACGCATTCTCTCTAAATAATCTGTAGTTTGTTTATTTCATATTGTTTGAAGTGTCTTGTTTTATTCTTTCATAATAAAGGTATATAGGCTGGAAACCTTAAGTCTGCGGGCTACTGGTCCTAAGGATTGTTGAAATATACAATCTTGACTCAGGTGTAACAACGCCACGTACCTCTTTTCTTGCATTTTGTGGGTCGATGATAAGATAATGATGAATTAAGAATAACTCTTGGAAAATGATAAATGATGCATGGATCTGTGTGCTTGAAATGTTTATTGGTTTTCGCTTTGCCTTTGATTCCTTGCACAACATTGAGCACTGAGCTATTATCACTAAGTTATTTGTTCACTTAGAGAAGTTTATGTAATTTAAATGTTTCTTCAGATTTTCATGAATTCTAGAACTTGTTTGATGGTCACTCGAGGCGAAATCCTAGACTGTGCAACATTGGGGAAATGATTTAGGCCATCTTTGGACCGTTTGAGCCTTATTAGCCAACCTTGACTGAAATTGATCCCTAGTTCCCCCTTTGAGCCTTTATAAGCTTTTTTCTTTGTTAACTCACTAAAAGATTTCCTAACCTAAAATGAATTTGTTCCAAACAGTTTATCCCTTACCTATGAGCATGTAGATTATTCACAATTAAATTCTGAGCTATGTTCTGGTTTTGGGAAGTTACAGGAGGTTGGGATGTGTCATGAGCAATGCAAGTGAGTTCTATTATGTTTGTAAAAAAAAGAAAAAAAAAGAAAAAAAAAGACAATCTGCACTTATCGTCCACGTACTTACACATTGAGGACAATGTGTTGTTTAAGTGTTGGGGAGGGGAAGTGTAATAAAAAAAAAGAGAAATAAAAGAAAAAAAAAGAAAAAAAAAGAACAAAAGAAGAAGAATAAGAGATCTATACCCTTAAGTGTTCTTAAAAAGAATGAAACAACAAAGTGTGGGGTGTAGTTTTCTTTTGTTTTCTGCAAAAAAAAAAAAAAAGATTGAGTGTTCTAAATAAGTTTGGGGAAGTAACCTGGTGAATTGAAATGAAGTTATGTTATAGGGTTGAGCTCTATATAGTCTTGAATGATTTATGTGTTTGTGGGTGATTTGAGCCAAATTATTATCCTTTACAATACCTTCACCCAAGCCAAACGTTACAAGCTTATTAAAGTCCTACTTGATCCTTGGTGTTGTGCATGTCTACATTAGTGGAGAGTGACTTGAAAAGCAGGCCTATTGAGTACATTTATACACACATCTTCAATATTAAATATGATTCATTTTTATGCATAAACTCATCCGGGTTACAATTGATTAGGTGAGAATGGCTCTACACACACACACTTGAGGAATTGAAATGAAGCGAAACTAATCTTTGAGATAAAATTCTTGATCAAGTGCATTATTTTGAAGTTTTCCTTGGTTATAATTAAGTACAATCTTTGAGGCCTATTTGCAAGATGAAGCATTTGTGTTTTTTAATTTTTTGTTGATTCTGTTTCGGTTTAGTTTTATTTCATATTGTCGTAGTTGCTCGAGGACTAGCAAGTCTAAGTGTGGGGGAATTTGATAAGTGTCTATTTATATATCATTTTCATATCAATTCGTCCATGTTTCTTTGCTATATTCCTTGGTATTTTTATGTTTTTGTGGTGTTTTGATGTTTGTAGGAGTTTTGGAGCAACTTGCACAAAAATGGAGTAAAACCCTTCATTTTCACCTCTGCTAGTCAACCGTCTTCTCGGATTTAATTGTATTGATATACAATGAACCCGATGACATATTATATACCGTTGGAAAGCTCTCGAAGTCTATTTTCTGGAGAAATTTACGGTTTTTAAATCCATTCAGTGTACCAAAAGTTCTAATCAAAACAGTGTGAGATGTATAGAAATATAATTCCACAAGTCACTGTAGCATGTATAATACGGGAAACTGTAGCAATTCACTGTAGCAGAGTATTTAAACACATTTTAGGGTTTTATTTTCATAACTTGAAGAGGGGAGAACGTGGTGGAGGCTGCAGCTCTGGAATTCTTTCATCTCTTGAGTTCTTGAAGGAGAAAGGAAGCTTGGAAAGAGGAAGAACTACAATCCAAAGAGAATTACATCAAATTTGCTAAGTTTTTCCCTTCCCTTTCATTTTCTGGAATGTCTCCATTTTGTATTGTATTTACCACGTTCTTAAACATGTGTAACTGAATCTGAATTGGTTGAGGGTGATTTCAAAGCCCCGATATGGTTTTTATAAGTTGATTGTGTAAGGAATTGTTATCCAATTCTCTAATTGAAGTTGCTTGTATTCTCCCATATTTAATGCTTATGATCGCTTGCTGATTGTATTTGAGTGGCCAACTGAATATAATCTGGTTGTGATTTATTGCTAGACTAGAAATCTTGATCCGTAATTGTCTTGAATTTCTAATCCTTAGTAGCAAAATTGTGATCAGAGATTGCAATTGGAGAATACAAACTAAGTTAAATAATCCGAGCTTGTGTGTTTATTGCTTAGATCAACCTATCTTTCTTATCGTAATGCATCCATTGAATTAAATTTAGAGAGCTTGTTATAGGTTGTTCAATGGATAGAGATTAAATAAAGAGCCTGTTTTATTTAACAACAAAGTAAGGAAAGATTGGGATAACAGAGCTTGTTGTTATCTACGGTTGATAATTTCAATGGTGTAATTTGATGACAATTCTATGATTAATTAGCAAATCCATATCTTGTGGCAGAGAAGGATCCCTTAACCAGGTTTCTCTCATTGAGTTTTCACTCCAATTAACTTTCTGTTTTGTTATTCTTTACTTGTATTAATATTTCATCTAATTAATCAATCAACAAAACCCCCTTCATTTAGTTTATTGTTGCTTTCGAATAACAAATTCAATTAGAATCAATCCTCGTGGGAACGATATCTTACTCATCACTTTATTACTTGTGCGACTAGTATACTTGCTAGTTTCGAACGCATCATCTACCCAACATGGAACTTCCGCTATTACCTTTGGTTACGATCCCCATCACCCTGCTGCCCCATCCTGTCCATTAATTATGCTTCACTTGTTGTAGTTTCTGAACTTTGTTTCCGCCTGTTGCAAAACATCAGCCCTGGCATGATTCAGCGGTGTCATGATCATTTTCAGCAGCAGCCTCAACCGCGTTGCATCAGAATTGACCTGCAACTGAATCACACAATATTAGTGATGAAACAGCTAAGACCACTTTGTGGTTATACTCAAAATTCGTGACAGGCTACTGTCGTACCACGACGTTTGGGGGAGTCTGTAAACAAAGACTGTCCATGAAGTTCATCACATAAACTCCACAATAATACGAGGTCTGCTGCTTTGGAATGTCCTTCTTGGTCGATAGGTTAAAGTTAGAAAACCTCAGCTTCCCATCACGTACGCCACTGATTTCATCAGCAAGTATTACGTCCAATGCGTACAGCTACAAAATATACAGGTTTTACGTCATTACTCGGGATTCAAACGATTTATCAAAATCACACATGGAATACAAACATTGAGTCACAATGGCAACATATAAACATTCAGTCAATGAAGATTCTGGCATTTACCACTCGCTAACCCATTGTTTCAATCTTTCTTCTCTGTCTGGGTGATGGCAAGGAGTCCCATATCTCGGCTGCCTTATCCGAAGCTCGTATTACTGATGCAAACCAGTGTCCGCTACCATCGAACATGGGCACAAATATCTGCGACATATAGAGTAGATTGTGACTTTAATGTCAATTACACAATGCGATATGCACTCCCCACATCTGACAGACATGAATGTTAATTTTCTGGCGACAATGCTCTATTGTAGTAGTTAGCTATGGTATGAAAAGCCATGTAATACAATATTCATCATAATTAATTTATTCAATAATAGTAACATGTTCGTGACTATGAAACCGTTGGTTGACCTAGTACTATATGCACTGTAGTTCGTCATCACTCTTCCTGCAACTCTCGCCTTTCATGTATCATTACCTGGGTACATTTGTCCAGATTAGGCATATAATTCTTCCGATACTGCTGGGCCCTGGCCAGTCCAACTCCATCCAAGCTTTGAGCGGCACGCACGGCTTCCTGCAAAGTATTGATAAATGAAATTAAGAAGACTTGCGTCATCGTGTTTTGACTTCCACCCAACCAGTTCATAACGTCATGAAAGATGCTTACCGAAAACCCAATCGACAAGAACCAAATCCACTTCGCACCGGTTGGCTTCATCCTCTATTCCATCGAAGCGAGCTCTGCATATACGTTTAACACCTACACAATGGGTTTAGTATATGCCATTAGTGAAATTTATCTTCTCCCTGCCTCGACACATCCACACAGGATGAATGGCTATCACGGTTATACTATTGAAATGTTCACACTTAGACCATGTTTGCTCTTTAAACGAAGGAGTTTTCTCATCCTCTCAATTGCCTACCTCGTTGTCAACCCACTCCTCCGGCCACAACGTGTGCAAGTTGACACGTGTAGCATATGCACACTCATATCTTACAATAATCTCCCTACAATGTTAACACAACATCAACAATATAAGATCAATAATGAAAATAACTAAATCCATTGTGTAGTAATACTCACGCCGGATCAATTCCAGTGTTCATGACATATTCTATGACCTGAAGTTCCTCCTCAGTCATGGCGGAGGGTACAACAAACGACCCAACCCAATAGCCCCGCCTGCCTCTACTTCCACGAGCTTTCACCCACGGAGTTGGCCTGTGCATGAATCGCATTTTTAGGAAACCTTTCGATTTGGGAGTGACTTCACTCCTCTCAGCCGACGAAACCTCGATGAACACTCCATCTATCTTCTGTTTTTTGGCCTACATATGACACAAGTTGTATTCAAGTTATTGCACAAGTAGTTTATTCTGCCAACAAAATAATAAGACAGTGGCATTGGCCGCCGCCTCAATTCTTAATTCAGTGCTACGACATCGTTAGGCCACTTAAATGTTGTAATCATATTCGCATCTTGCTGTAAAGTAAAGAAATGTTTCCACCGTACCTGTCCCAAAGTCTTGTCGCCGTCTCTTGAGGTCACATCTTCTTTCTTCACAATGACAACGTTTTCAGCATCTCTGTCGAGGGTAAGATCTTCAATCTCGCCAACTGTCGCTATTTTTTTCCCTTTGCCGGAAGTCTCATCTTCTTGCACCCCATGCACTGCATCGTAGTCATCTCTGTCTGCTTCATCATGGAATGCTGATGACATTTTGTGCAAATTTGAACCCGAAGCACTTCCTACAACTGATCATTTAAGTTCCACTGATGTTGTACCCCTTTAGTATCCTCTTTAGGTGCATTTGTATCGTAGTGTCGACTGCTACTCCCTCATTTTTTCTCAGATATCATATTTGTATCGGGTTCACCCGTACTGGCATTAACATCTATCTCGAATTCATCCATAATTTTGGTTTTTTGCGTAGGAAGAATGTCATCCCAATCTGTCAAGGTCGATTCACTGTGCGTAGGCTTCAGACTTTTGCGGATTCCACCCAATGTCGACTCGGGCCACATGGCGGCAGTCGTAACCGGTGGTGTCGAAAACCAGTCCCACATCTGCCACATCATCAACTGGAGGCTCTGTCGTCTGGGAGTTGTGGTGCTAATCTTGCAACCTTCTGTCAGGACTTGTAGGCAGGGGTGGTTCTGCGGCCTCCTCCTGCTTGGACTTAACGATTTTTGTAACCATGTCCTCCATCTCCTTTAGAGATTTACTTGTAGACTGCACAATGGCTTCCATTAGAATCTGTCTTGCAACCAAGTCGTTGATTGTGTTTGCCATTTTTACTACATTCTTTATTAGAAGCGTTTCACTAAACAGCCTCTTTCCTCTACCACCAATGTCGTCCTCTTTACCCCCGTCACCCGCACAGGTACCCTGAACTAACAATATATGATCAAATATCATATGAGTCAGGTGTTATTTTGGCAGCATGGATGCAAAGCATAATTGACTGACCTTGTCCCTCGCACGTTTCAGGCGTGCGTGTATGGCCCTGTTGATGTCACTTCCTGACCATGCAATAACTGGGCCTGCCCGATTCCTACCCTCTTAACCTTCGCCCCAACTTTACGGATGAAGAGCATCTGTATTGGAGGAAAATATAAGTAAATTCCACATCCATGCTTTCAATCCTCTAGCGGCTGGATTAACATTATAAAAATCGAATGCAACGAAGGAAAGTTAAAGTGTAGTTCTACATTCGTAATGTATATCCGACTGATTACGTTAAGAATTGGTAAACAGAGGAAATCTCAAATTCGTCAATAATAAGTAACGTAAGGTGAGTACATGGATTCATTCACTTACCTCCATGAACAAAACACATCCGGCCCAATGACAACATTTCTTCTCTGTCAAATCTCTAACATCGTCTACCAACTTGGTGAAGCAAAAAGAGGCCCAGTTGAATTTTTTTATTTGATGGGTTGGTAACAGCGAGTGTAGATATCCTGGGTCGATCGACAAGCCAGAAGTTGGGCACAGCAGTGTAGCTAATGTGAAAAGCATGAAAACGACCTGAACTCATCCCCTGCCTCTTGGCTATTAGACATAATCTCCTCAAGCTTATTGATTGTAATGTCATGTTTCCTATCGCATAATTTTGCACCCAATTCTGCAACATCCGAATTATTACTGCATAGTTTGACGGGCAGTCCTCCATCCATAATGCCCAAAGTATCGGCAAAGACTGCAGGACTTAATAGCAAAGGCTCATCGTCTAGTTGTAATACACATGTGCGCAGGTCAAAGTCTTCTAGTAAATGCAAACACAATCTACTCCTCAATCTCCCAGGTCTTATATTCAGACGATTCCCCAACCCAATGTCTTCAATTGCACCCCTCTGCGCTTTATTTAAATTCTGAACCTGTCGATGAAATCTGTGGGGGCTACATCAGGTTTGGAATGACTCAAATCCGGTCTTGGTGATGTCTGCATTGGCGCTGTTGGAAGCAGCTTGTGGCGAGTCGTCAGGCTGTCGGTATTCAACATACTTGGCCTTGTCGCTACTACTGAGGGACCTCCACTTTTCGCTAATTTTCTTATTCATCTGCAGATGCTGAAATGGTGTAGTAAAAAAAGTGCAAGTTCAACTACATGAGCATTCAAAATAAAGGACACTCTATCGATAGTTGACTTTTATTACCTCGCTATCGACCTTAATTGTGCTGTCACTCTGTCGAATTAATGTTATCTGCTCCCGCCTACACATGAAGCATGTGGAAAACATGTTACTGGCAACAAATAAAAATTTTATATACGTGGACTATTGCATGCGAACTGTTTGTTGTTCTCACAACCCGGACACGTCGACCTACTATACATTTATTCTAAGTGCAGTAGAGTTTGTCCACAACGTCAGAGCTGTTCGATCAGAAGGCCTTACCATTACATAATGCACCGTCATAACATGAAAATGACATTAATGGAGTAGGAATGCACTGTGTACAAAAGAGTTTAAAAAAAATACCTAAAATTCATCCACTTAGACCTTTGCTTCTGCCTCAAAGTATCTGGTGGTTTGACATTCTCTTCCTTCTTTGTGTCCTGTTGGAATTGTGTGGACCCAATTCGCCTTCTCTTTGCCATCATGTGCAGATAGATTGAATCCGGTCAAGGGATACACCTCCACTTTTGCCGTCTGGGACTAACGCAGTTTGATAACCGTTTCTGGCCTCAATAACGGGTGTAACTGGTGTCTGTACGAAGTCCTATTCATTGCCGCCTTATGCATTTAATTCTGGTTGACCTACCCAACCCCTAGGCGAATCACCTGTTGCTCCCACGGTTAGCACCTTTTCTGACCCTCATGGTATGAAAAGTTGCACCTACACCCCCCGATTGAAACACCTGTTATGACGAAAATGTAAATAAGATTTAGTACGTTATTGTCAAGGCCATGATAGAACTCTTACACAGACGTCAAATTGCTTGAGCCCCCCTCTCCCCCTCCCACACACATTTATATGCAGCCCATATAACATGGCCGTCAGGGCCAACTACATGGTTTTATATCAACTGAACCGAATCAGCCCATATTTTATAGCAAAGACACTGTTGGGCGAGATTGTAGAGGAACCAGCGACCCAATAAAATGCAGCCCATACGACTTCCCTTCAAAGCTTTTTGTACACATTTGTTAGTCTTACAACTGGGCCCGTTGTGACAACATCAGAGTGGAGTCCGTGTTAGGAGTCATGGTTATGGACGTTCGACAGACATAATAATTGTAAATTATATGGTTGCAAAAGTGTATGTAATATTTGGAAAAATAATAAATTCAAAAAGCTTTATCCACTGCGAATATGAAATCCAACCATGTAGTTCACCTTGTTGGAACATAACGCAACCGAGCTTATCAAGTTATCTCGGGTAAAATTTGATAAGCTGACGAAATAGAGGGATTTCGTAATATGCTATTAAAGAGTCATAAACTATATACCATGGCTATTATTTCAAATCTCCCAGCTTCTAACCTCGGTTGGAAATTGGTCTTTGCAAAAAATGACAGTGAACACAATAGTTCGAAATATCTACTTCGTATGAAAGCAGAATAAGCCACTGAAGATGTACTATAAATGTTGGCGAGAACATATAAATCCATCAATTCCAAGGATAATTGCAACTAAAGAAGATAATATATACATCATCGTAATCCATTAATCCAGTCAATGGGCCATTTGAGTGGATTGCACCAGGGGTTGAACTTGGACGTGGTTCACTTTTGAGCGCGTCACACGAACATGTGCAGTCGTCCATGACCATGTGCCACGCCGAGGTGATTTTCGTATATGTGAGTGTTGTAACTACAGAGTATATTACATGTACCATATCGGGTCACGCTAACTTCTGGAACCCCGTAATGTCATCATGAAATACCCGACATACAGACGACATAAGGCAGATTTATTGCTGACACGGACATAAATATCGTGAACTAATATATGGAAATATATGAGAACAGATATTGACCCTGACAACACCACGTTCATGCCATGTCACCCACTCCAGGTTACAGGACATGGTGGGGAGGGAAATGACTAAAGAAATATATCATGGGTGGGCCCGCGTAGCGTCCAACGTGCATCATGAGTTCACTTATAGGGTCAAATATGCCCACAGTAGTGAAAATTTATTTCATGCAAGTAAACGGGTAGAAGCCATTTCCGCGAGTATAGATAGTGCATATTGGGAAAATAAATGTTTAGTTGTGCTTAGTCGGTAGGGGGAGCAGTGGAGAATAAAACAATGCAGACAGGTGTATTCAGAGATGTGAGAGGAAAAGGGTCCCTACAAAGTCGTAAAGTATATAGCTACTTTACTGACATAGGTATAGAGGTAATTATGATCGGCATGTGGCCATACAGCTCACTCAAAACTACCACGGGCTCTATTACGATGTAGCCAACACAACAATAATATTTCTTGGTCAATATAAATCTACAGCCTGTACATTTTATCCCCAAGGAAGGCAGGTTTTGTGAGAGAAAAAGAGAGACACTCCAGCGTGAGGCGAAGTTCAATTCGCGGGGTCATGGTGGTTTTATTAATTGTGTAGCGTGTAAAATTTTATACGGTTTTTATAGTGTGGGATTTATATGAACTTCTCCATTTTTTACTTGTCTAAATCTGTGTTCAGGGGAAATGGTATGTTGTCTTCGAGGGCAATGAACCCAGAATATATGGCAGCTGGGAGGAAGCCAGGAAGCAAGTTGATCGCTACTCTAATGCCAGGCACAAGGCATACAAAAACAAACACGAAGCTAAGCTCGCATATGCTAAGCATCGCCAGTTGAAAACAACCCGTGGGCAAGGCAATGGTTCTTCCATAAATGAAGTAGAGCCATGTACACATAGTATCCACTACTGTAGTTCGGAAGCAGGAGCATTTAGATGTAGCAGTCAGAGCATGTAAATTTTAAAAAACTATGAGGTAACATGTTATTTCTGGAGGCAGTCATGGATGATCACAGTTACCTAGATATCATGTGTAGGTTTACGCAGTGCTGAAAGAGGGAAGACAACAGACGTAGTTGCAAGTGAAAACGAGGCAGGGGCTTCTTCAGACACTTTCAAAGGAAGAAAACAGACACGTCTGAGTCGTGGTGCACACCTTCCAGAAACAGAAGGGTGTTGTGGTGCACGCATAGGAAGAAATATGGTGTTGGAGGAGAGACTGTTGAAGTTTGAAGGAGATGTGAAAGCAGAGTATAACCGACATGAAGCAAACGTGAAACAACCTCAAGAAGCTATGTGCGAGAATATAAGGCAACTGTGTTCACTGGAATCAAAGAAATGATTCCTTTGCTGCGACTTTGAAGTGATGATACTGTAGTGAAGGCGTGGCCAGGGATATGTCTAACGAGTAAGTTAGTTTGTCCATCAAGGCGTGGAAGCCGTGGTCAATAAACTGTACACGTCATCAGAGGGTTCTTTTGCGCAGTAGCAGTGTTTTCGCAGTATGTGAAAAAGTTACGATGAGCTGCCATCAGCTACTGTAAGACTCCATAAGAGTTTAGTCAATTCGGTTTTGGACCAGATAATAGTATGTTGCTTGGAATATAATCGTCCCTACAGTATGAATTTCGGTCGCCATTAAAAGTGTTATACACATGCATTCATCCACCTAAGCACATAGCTACACATTGTGCAAAATAGCAGTTAGTGGGACAAAATTCGTAAGTCGGTCTGGTCAACTACGTAAAATCATAATCCGTGCTGGATTTGCAAATTACGATCGTAGCTGGACACGAAATTTAGCTAGGCGGACGGCATGGACAAAACAGTATTAAGATACAGCGGCGACAAACCAATGCTACAAATTTTATATTTTTTCGCCAATATTATATTTACATAATATAATAACACGAGTAATTAGGTGCATTTGAGTGAGAACATTGGCAGTAGAGAACTCTATATATATATGCACAAAAGTTGAAAACTTTATTAACAGTTAAATGTTTTAATTTACAAAAAAAACAGATTGACACAAAAACAATTAGCAACCAGGAAACGTTAAAGTAACCAATTAATTAATTTAAATATATGGTGGACAAAAAATTATGAGGTTGCTTTAGTCTAATTTAGTAGTGTATATAATGTTCTATATGAAATGCAAGGGAGATGATTATATTGTCTTTCAACAGTTAAATGAAAACGAACACGAAAAAAATTTATTGAAACAAGGAAAAAAAGGTCGTAATAGAAAAGTACTAGAAGGTGAGTTATTTGTTTGATAAAATAAAATTGCAATATTTTTCCCATCATGCAAGGACCTAAAATATATATATTTTAGGGTTATTATTACAGGGATATATTTGTCATAGCAAACAATAATAAGCATCATTAACAATTTCGGGTTCAATAACGTAACTAATCTAGTAGTATTATGTAATTTTTTAAGTGGTTTGATAAGACGATGGTATTAATTTAGGGTAAATCCAAAAAAATCTGTGGGCCTTAGTTGTATTCGAACGAGCGAATAAAATAAACAGTAAATTATCTTACCCGATAGCAAAATTGTTGGTTACACAAGCAATTATACCCAGCTAAGTCTGATTGGAGACCTTGTCACAGTCACAAATAACCATAGTTGTTATAGTTAAGAGAAGTGAAGTCGTGAGTGACATTGGGGCCAGTGTTAGATAAGTCGTTAAAATTACACTATGCTGGAGAAACAAACGAAATTGAGTGAGCCACATAATCAATTATCAAACTATAATCGATAAGAAAATAAATCGTAGCGAAATTTATGTCACATCCTTATGTATGGACAAATTACTACCGTGTTGGTGAAAATCAACTGTATAGGACGAGTAAATATATTAGTGCAAAATTAATTAGATAGTGGTCGAAGATGCATTTACAAGGTTACTTAAACATCAAATGTGTTATCATAATTTACAAAAGTGCAGATAATGGGTTTTAAAAGAAAGGGTACGTTTGATTTGTCCATTTACTCCACACTGTAAAAATAGTTGAAAATATAACAATGTTGGTCTTATAAATTATTTGAACAAGGTGTGTCATATGGTAATTAAAGCAATAAATATATAAAATCTACTCATTAAATAAAAAATAATGATATGAGAATAAATTAGTAATATCATATCAACTTTGTATACATGATTTTGTGTACAAAGGTGATAACAATAGTATGGTCGTTTGTAATTTTATTTCCAATTGTTTATATTTTTCCACTTCCTGATTAATTAGGATGTTTCTTATATTATTATTCTTTACTTTTTTAGTTTATATATTTTTATTTTCTTCTTTTTTTTGGCATGTGAATTAGTTAATTATTGCATGAAAATATAATATTTATTATTATATTATTGTTGGATAAGACAAATTGGTTTATTTTTTATTTGTGTTTCACGAAAGAGTCAGGTAGGAATTTAAAAAAAAAAAGGAAGCGAAAAACAAAAAAAATTGGTTGACTGGAGCATGTAAGAAATGCATACCTAAAGATGACAATTTCGATCGCAACATGCAAACTGATATGACAGACATTAAAATTTACGAGTTTAGATTTGGTATAGTCTTGTTCGTGTTGAAATTTTTAATCTGTTTAATAATAATGTCATGTTCGCGTTCAGCGTCTTCAATCTGTGAACACAATCTTGATATGAATCTATTTATAACATGCATATGTAATAGACACGATTGACATAGAATGCAGACTTAGCCATGGGTAGGGCAGAAAAGGAGCTACAACAATAATGTTGTGAGGAATTCGGTGATATTGTACACTACCAGGCAAAACATGATGTAAATTCAACAACTTAGAAAAGAATTAGACAGACAGACACTTTCTTAAAAGGTCCGAGTGTCGTTGGTCAAATACTGTGCAACCGAGTTTTTAAATCCAATCCGAAGTAAATTGTAAATATTATGTTATTAATTAACAAACACGTGGTAGTTATAATTACAGAAAAAGGGAATCATAACGGGAAAAAATATGCGTTAGTAATATACATTTTATTGAGATACACTGCAATGGAGTGGAACAAATTAAGAAGAATGACAATAAATTCTTAATTGTTATGAAATTAATAAAGTCTTAATTGTTATGAAATTAATAAAGTCAATAAGTCATAGATTTCTGGTTTACTATATTTAATTAAAGGAGGATTACAAATATGTAGGTGCGTGGAGAATAGAATGACATATTCGATGGAAGGAAAAAGACGATATCGGCCTGTACAATCAGCCAAAGTCCATATAAGAGTCATAGAGAGAATGATATGACTTATAGGCTGCTGAACATAAATTGGAAGAGCTAGTACATGCAGGCCTTGGGTTGATCAATTAAGCAAATGTGAGGCCCATGATCGGACAAGGGGCGGACCTGTTTACAAATGAAGTCGACAGAGTTGAATAGAAAGCTGACTTAATGGGTCATCAGCAGAAGGCTATTAAGGGAAAGTTAATGGCGGGTAAAATCCGGAATAATTGGCAAAATGGGGGGAAAAGTAAATGGGATATTTTGACGGGATTGCTAAATTAGCTACCACTGACCACTTCATAACAGTTCGCACCCTGGAAAGCTCACAACAATTCCTTGTGTAACAACAAACATTGTTGTTGGACATAGCTGAAGTCAGCAAGGACATGCTGCTTTCCATTGGTGGAAGCAACGACTTATTAGCTCTGCAGATGATGGTGCAATGTGTGGCCAAAATGTTAGAGGAATAACCATGTCGAGCTGCACGCGAACGAGAATTTGAGCATCGGGTGGATAGCTGCCTCTGGGATTAGTGATTCGAACATGGTCATCGTCACACAAATGCAAGCGCGGGTAGGTACATTTAACATTTCCTTTTTAATGGTGGAATAGTTGTAAGATTGATGGAGGCATTATTTATTTGAATTTCTTAAATGCATACTGGCAAAGTAGACGAAAGCCCCTGGAGGTGTAGTAAGGGATGTAAAATTGTACAATTTATGTTGTTAAAGGAATGTAAAATATGAAGGCTGAGAAGGATGAAATAGAGGAATCCTTACGGGGAGGGTCGTGTAGCCGAGGGGAGAACGGGCGGACTGTCAGGGGTGGCCACTTTATTGACCAATGCCGCAAAACTACAGAGGAGTATATACATAGTAAGGTCAAGACGGAAGTATTAGAGCATGAAAATGAATGCATGATTAAGGTTAAATACGAAAGTGAAGGTGTCGAAAGCAGAGAGAAAGGAGGTTCAAAGTTACTCGAAGATGGGTCACTGCAAGTAACTAAGTTCTCTACCTTGGAGGTAGAAAAGGACTTCTATATGAATCATGCGAGGAAAAGGGGGTTCAGTGTTAGGAAAGACGTGCTCCGTAAAGATAGTAATGGTATTTGTATTGCACGACGGTGGGTGTGTGCAAAAGAGGGATTCAGGCGGGAGAAGTGGATGCACAGGCCAGAGCAAGTGCGCCACCCCAGAGGATTGACACGTGTGGGCTGCAAGGCTGCATTCTGTGTGAAGCTGAACAAGAGAAGCGGGGAATGGGAAGTGAAAGAATTCAATGACATTCACGCTTACTATTTGGCATTTGTAACGGAGGTGCATTTCCTTCCTTCAAATCGAAGCATGGAATTGAAAGATGTTGAATTTGCTAAGAGATTGAGGGAAATTGGGGTTAACACTTCAAAAGCAATGGAGTACATGGTTTCCATGTCTAATGGATATGGGAATGTGGGGTTTACGAAAAAAGATCTTCAAAATAAGATGGATGCAGAGCTTCGTCTGTCGAATGATAGCAGTGATGCTCAACGGCTACTGGACTACATTAAGGCTACAGCAGATGTTGATCCAGGAGTGTATTTGGATTGCAAGGTTGATACAGAGAATAGGATGGGAGATTGGTTTTGGTGTGATAGTGGAGCGCGCGCAGATTATCTAGTGTTTGGTGATGCCTTGGGTTTTGATGCAACCTATAAAACCAGTAAGTACAGGAGACCGTTGGTGCTATTCATTGGAATTAACCACCATAGGAAAACTACATTGTTCGGAGTGGGAATGCTTTCAGACGAGACAGTGGAGACGTATACGTGGCTGCTTACCACGTTCATTAAGGCAATGGATAACAGGCATCCACAATCTGTTATTACGGATGGGGACAGATCAATGAGGAGTGCTATTCCAAAAGTACTACCCAATGCAGTACACCGCCTTTGTTGTTGGCATCTACATAACAATGCAAAGTACAACACTGGGGATTTGGGTTTTGCAGGAAAGCTGGCAAAGGTAATGGGCGAAAACATTACTGTTGCTGGGTTCGAAAATAGATGGAGTGGAATAATGGAAGACCACGGACTATGGAACAATGAGTGGGTGAAGAAGTTGCATGATGATAGGGGACTATGGGCTGAAGCATACCTAAGAGGCAACTTTTTCGAGGGGATGCATAGTACGCAAAGGTACGAGACGACTAATGCCTTCATAAAGCGCTATGTCAGTGGGAAGCTATCAATGTTGGAGGTGTGTTGCCAGTTGGAGAGGGCATTACGGAGGATGAGGAATAATGAGGCAAAAGACGATTTCCATAGTCAATATAGTGAACCTGTCTTGGAGACATATCTAGTAAGGTATGAAGACCAAGCACGAAAAGTTTTCACAAAGGCAGTGTTCACCTTGGTTAGGGAACAGATAGCTGGAGAGGCACTGCTCATTGTTAGTGACAGAATGTCAAATCTAGAGGGTGTGGTGTATGAGAGAACTCAATTTCAAGACCGAAAGAAGAAGTGGAGGATGGTATACCAGCAAATAAATAGCCAAATGGATTGCTCGTGCAAATTGATCGAGAGCACCGGTATTCCGTGTAGCCATATATTTTGTGTAATGAAGGTTAAACATGTGCAAGAGATTCCGCATTCCATGATATTGCCTCGGTGGACAAAGACAGCAAAGTTGAGAAGCATTTGGCCTGGTAGAAACGTAGATCAGCCATGGGAACAAAGGAAAATGGCAAGGGTTAGAGCAATGGCAGCTGCGTGTAAGAAAATGTGGGATTTTGCATCTGAGACCGATGATGGATATAACGAAGCAATGGAGTGTATATTTAGAATGACAATGCGGGCACAACATCTGATTGGAGGGCTACCAAAATCTGATGCCCAAGCAGAAGGTGTTGTACGCATCAGATAAATAGTGAAGGACCCTCCCCTTGTAAAAGGAAATGGCAAATCGAGAACTACTATGGAAGGTAAAGGCAGTTAGCGCCGCAAGTGTGGACATTGTAGGAAGCCTGGCCATACAAAAACAACGTGTAGACAAAGAGATGTATTCGGGAGAAAGGGGGAAGAAATAGTAGAAGCGGGAGAAATTACGAATGTATTACAAAAGAAGATAGTGGACAAGGCAGTGAAAATGAGCTAAGAAGACCTATGATGCAGGAACCGAGTTGGTTGCAGAACATGCCCTCATTTTCATCGTATGTGCCTGGAAATGACGGGACAACATATTTTCAGCAAAATCAGCAAGTGCAGATCCATGACTTTATTGCATAACAATATGAGCCAAGTTTTCATTTATTGTAGTCCAATGTAAACTGATTGCTGAGATGAAATGATGAAACGAAATGGTTATACAAGTACTTGAAATGAGATGTTTCAATTAAAATGAGTATGTTGCTGTTACATACAGTTTTTAAACATTGTAAATTATTTTCTACAGCTCTACAATGTAATTGTGAAAGCTAAGAACCTAATTAGTTGATATGTGCTGCTTGACAGGTAGGATATGTGGCTTCAAATCTCATATGGCCATTAAGGCTGCAGTGCTGCATTTGGGATGAATATTACAGGTACATGTAATTTGCTATGAGGCGTTCCTGGTTGATGATAATGTTTGCTAATAGCTTCATACAATTCAATTTTTAGAATGGGACTTCGCATGATCACCATAGAGGCACTGCAGCCTAAATAGAAAACTATATTAATTTAGAAAAGTATGCGATATTTGCATGGTTTAGTCTTTCATTATGATCCATTGTAGCGGCAGAATGTATGGTCCTCTGACATTAGTAGAATAGGCTGTTTACATGAGGAAGACTGCAAATGTTATTTCATTATCAATCCTGGGGATTTTCTTTTTTGCATGTTCTCATGGATTACAATATTATGGATGGTATTTTGTGAACATTTTTAACACCTTCTTCATTAATGTGTTGTTTTATTTGGTCATGCAGGTAATAGTCAACGTAAAGGCTGTGTCAACGTAAAGGCTGTGTTGTTGTGCAATTTTTTATACCTTTGTGGTACTAAGATCTGCCATGACCTTCATTACTCATTTTTGTCACATGCAGGAGTAATAGATGGTGAATTCTGCTGTCTGAAACAATGATTGGTAATCCATGTAATATGAATCTTGAATTTCAGCGAAAATTTTTAACCGTATTGGCATTTGATTTTTTGAACAGTGTCGTGTTAAGGTCTATATTCTGCATTTGACGATTAATTTTTGGCTTAATTTTGGTATCTGCCTAGTTAAGCAACATTATAATAGAGATGGCCTCTTTTTGGTGAGGCAAAGGATGATTATTGACACTTCTATATTCGGATTGCTATGTGCAATATGTAAACTTGGATTGAATGCCCATTTACTATATTTTATTAATCTTAACACACTTGTACAGATTTTTTTTTTCCTTTTAGTGCTACCTAAAACGGCATTTTTGTGAACAATCTCAGTCATGTAGGTGTTGTTTACAAAATATATTTCTTGTCTTGCAGTAGTTGTCCTAACATCGTTTTTTAGGTAGGAAGTTGAGGTCATTGTTGAATTTGTAATGGAGAGGAGTGTGGACCTTGAATCAATTTCCAAGGAAAGCGAATTGTTGCCTTGCTGGTTCTTAATCGCCGTGCCTCTCATGCCTATGTTATTTCTTTTAGCTACGAAAATTGCAAATATATTATGTGCATGCTCCACCATGATGAACTACTGGGCTATGGCTTTGTGGCATGAGTTAACTCTTTAATAGTTGTTTCAATTGTTTTGCTTTCATTAGTAAATGCACAAGTAATTAAGTGATTATTTCACTCAATTACTAGAAATAGATCTGGCAGCAATGGTAAACATTGTAAGATCATGCACTGAATAGACAGGGCAAATAATTATTGCCCCCTACAGTCATGGTTCATGAACATAAGCAAGAAATTTATGCTATTCTAAGCTACATCATTGGTTAAAATCTTTCTTATCAATGAATTTGTTTCCTTTAAAGGAAGTGGATTGCTTATCATTTATAGAAGTTATTCTAATTTGCTTACCTACTTCAAATCCACTAAGTTAAAAAGCAGTTAATCAATTTTTTCTAGGCTGAATTTCACAATTCCAGTATTGCACATCAAAGTTGATTTGAAGATGTAGACAAAGGCAATTCATCGCAATAACTTTCAATACTTGTAACATCACTGTAATGCATCTAAATTTGAAGCCAACACTGTCAATAAGTCAGGAGAAATTATACGCCTAAAGATGTCTAAACATTCAGCTTTAGCACATCATGCAGAAGGCCATTCTTTTCAGGTTCAATGAGCCTAATGGTGCATTGCATTCGCATAAATTGAACTATTTACTCGATCAACCTAGTCAATAGTTCAAATGAGGATCACTACTTCATCTAGACGCATTAATTTGGAGCCTGCCATATCGGAAAAAGAAAAATACAACACCATAATCGGGTGCTAGGGAAATATCTAAAAATAAAACATTTTCTTTATAAAACAAAGACACATGGTAACAATATAATAGAAAACATACTCCTGCAAACATCTATTTAAGGCCAGCAACTGCATTACAATTTGGTTGTTAAAATATAAATGACATATTCCCTACTTCTATTTCTGGCAAAAGCATTGATATAGCATTTCATTCTAGTGTTGAGAGCCAACAGATATACAGAGGCCTCCAAAATTATCCTAGTCCCAGAAAATAAACCTATCAAATAATAAAACAAACAATCAACGTACAAGGCACAATTATATGAACTAAGGATTCCTTTCTGAGTCCACAGATAGCTCAAGCGCTGTACGACATGTTCTGCTTCATTAGCATAAGCTACAACTACAAAGCTCATAAGTCCTGCAACACCATCTGTAAGTAGTGCAACCATTCTAAACGAGTTCATGCCATTAGATCCAAGCCTTTGCCTCGCAACTTGATTGGATAGAGCTCTAAGATTATGTGGACCATATTATAGAAAGAATATTAGTCCCCTATCATCAATCCAGCCTCATTTTGTTTTCCACTCTATCAACACATTAAATGAAAATGCAATAGGCTATGAATCAAAAGGAATGAATAAATATTCTATTAATCATACAAAGAAAAATTAAATAAATCGGTTGAAAATAAGCAAGGTGAACTAATTTGTCAGCTTCCTTCAGCTCTCTAATCTAATTACTTGGGTAAGTAATTTGTAAGAAAATTAATTCTCGATGAGACAAAATTGATTAAGAAGGCTCTAGAACTTCTGCTTTACACTGAGATGATATGAAATCATTAAGCGACAGAGTTAAGAACAGAAGATCAGCCAGCACCATCGGCTGGAAGAGGATAGCATAAACAGGGCAAGTAGCAGTTGAATAGACAAAATAGTTTTTATCAAAGATAGAATGTGACCACAACAATGGATGACTGGTAAATGCTGCAAAAAGTCGCGTAGCAAAGGAGAGCCATTGCATTATATGCTTAACCAAGCATTTTTCTTTTAACAAATAGAGATTTAGAATCCTCAACAAAAACTTATTAAAAGTGCAACACTTACCGTAATATAAACAGTGCCATATTATGTTCTGAAGCCAATAATGCCCTAAAAGGAAGAAAATATAAGATGATCAATTAGGCAGATAAGATGACATTGAAAGAAATATATGAAGTTCATTGAGAGATAAAAGGACACAGTGCAGAATTAATAGCAAAGTGCAGGACAAACAATTGGGCAGATAAGTTGAGATTTCATTTTCAGACCTGAATGTCCGAAGATGTGATTGATTTTAAATATTGTGAAATTTAAAAATAATACATGCTTGATGTTGAATTAAAGCTATTGATAAATGAGTTAATTTCCTCAAATAATACATAAGCATTCATGTCAAAATCATTGTGTACATAGCAAACCTGAGTGTCCGAAGACTCTTAATTGCGATTCTCAACCCATGCTTCAGTTCCATTTGCTGCACAAATAACATGAAGCCAAAACAATCAAACAAACCAAACCATTTCATACATTCAAGTTAACACAAATGGCTACAATTTAGTTAGAATTCAAACATAATGCCTCATTATTTTTATTTAATTCCACATCAATTAAAAAAATGTATAATTTAATAATTGTATCCCAACAAGTTCATCAAATGTCAGATGATGAAGTGGATGTTCCACATAAAACCCAACCCATTTTCTAAGGTTTAGAGTAAAAGAATATATCGTGTGGAATTGTTGAAAAGGACTAGGGAAATGTCTCTTACTTGCCCATTGTATATGACAACTTGCACTCCTTTTGAAAGCAGCTCATCAACCTATAAGAGAAAACAACGATAAGAAGATAATATAGCAGTGTGAAGATTAAAATCAACTTGTACATGTTTGGCTACAAGGAATAACTCCTCATCACTACTTTAATGAAAGATAGTTAACAAACCACTA
>SNVD02008168.1:0-31831 GCA_013180625.2 Boswellia sacra | reverse complement strand
GCATTTATAGCTTTGCCCGGTGGTTATGGTACATTAGAGGAGATATTTCAAATCACCTCTTGGCCACAGCTAAACATCCATCGGAAACCCATTGGTTTGTTAAATGTCAATAATTTTTTTGATGGTTTGTTATCTTTTCTTGATCAAGCAGTAGAAAAAAACTTCATCTCATAGTCGGCGAGGCAAATCCTGGTTACAGTTTCAATTGCAGGGGAGTTAATTGACAAATTACAAGCATTTGTCTATTCACCTGATCCAACAATAGCTCGGATAGATTGGTTTGGAGAAGACAATAAGAGGCGTAAACTGGATTTAACGCTCCATCTGTAATCTCTATCTACTGGTTTGCTTCATTTCGTTTAGCTTTACTTTTATTGTGTTATTTGAGTTGAGTTTTATTTTTTGTCAGGTTGTTTCTCTCACCAGGTAATATTTTCTATCTTGGCTTTAGCAGTGGTGGCTAAAAAGTTCAAGTTCTCTTGAAACGCATTCTGGATTTCTTTAATCCATAATGGCTGAATAAGGAGGCTAACTTCTAAACTTTTTAGACCCATTCTAACTGACGTGTTTGTGTGTGCTGATTTGTTGGACTTTATTATTTTCTGAGTAAGTTTAGTTTTATGTAATTTCGAGTTGTTGTGTGTTTTTGTCTTTATCAGTTTCGATTCGAAAAAAAAAAAACATTGTGGAAAAACCTAAGAATGGCAGAATATGGGGTTTTATTAACTCTTGAAACGCATTCTCTCTCAATAAATCTGTAGTTTGTTTATTTCATGTTGTTTTAATTGTCTTGTTTCTTGTTTTGTTCTTTCATAATAAAGGTATATAGGCTGGAAACCTTAAGTCTGCGGGCTACTGGTCATAAGGATTGTTGAAATATACAATCTTGACTCAGGTGTAACAACGCCACGTACCTCTTTTCTTGCATTTTGTGGGTCGATGATAAGATAATGATTGAAATAAGAATAACTCTTGTAAAATGATAAATGATGCATGGATCTGTGTGCTTGAAATGTTTATTGGTTTCGCTTTGCTTTTGATTCCTTGCGCAACATTGAGCACTGAGCTATTATCACTGAGTTATTTGTTCACTTAGAGAAAGTTTATGTAATTTAAATGTTTCTTCAGATTTCAATGAATTCTAGAACTTGTTTGATGGTCACTCAAGGCGAAATCCTAGCTGTGCAACATTGGGGAAATGATTTAGGCCATCTTTGGACCGTTTGAGCCTTAATAGCCAACCTTGACTGAATTGATCCCTAGTTACCCCTTTGAACCTTTGTAAGCCTTTTTCTTTGTTAACTCACTAAAAGATTTCCTAACCTCAAATGAATTTATTCAAAACAGTTTATCCCTTACCTATGAGCATGTAGATCGTTCACAATTAAATTTTGAGCTATGTTCTGGTTTTGGGAAGTTGGAGGAGGTTGGGATGTGTCATGAGCAATACAAGTGAGTTCTATTGTGTTTAAAAAAAAACAGAAAAAAAAAACAATCTGTACTTATCGTCCACGTACTTACACATTGAGGACAATGTGTTGTTTAAGTGTGGGGGAGGGGAAGTGTAATAAAAAAAAAAAGAAGAAAAAAAAAAAGAAAAAAAAGAAGAAAAATAAGAGATCTATACCCTTAAGTGTTCTTAAAAAGAATGAAACAACAAAGTGTCGGGGTGTAGTTTTCTTTTGTTTTCGGCAAAAAAAAAAAAAGAGATTGAGTGTTCTAAATAAGTTTGGGGGAGTAACCTGGTGAATTGAAATGAAGTTGTGTTGTCGGATTGAGTTCTACATAGTATTGAATGATTTATGTGTTTGTGGGTGATTTGAGCCAAATTATTATCCTTTATCATACCTTCACCCAAGACCAACGTTACAAGCTTAATAAAGTCCTACTTGATCCTTGGTGTTGTGCATGTCTACATTAGTGGAGCGTGACTTGAAAAGCAGGCCTATGGAGTTCATTTATACACACATCTTCAATATTAAATATGATTCATTTTTATGCATAAACTCATCTGGGTTATAAGTGATTAGGTGAGAATGGCTCTACACACACACACTTGAGGAATTGAAGTGAAGCGAAAATAATCTTTGAGATAAAATTCTTGATCAAGTGCATTATTTTGAAGTTTTCCTTGGGTTATAATTAAGTTACAATCTTTGAGGCCTATTTGCAAGATGAAGCATTTGTGTATTTTAATTTTTTTGTTGATTCTGTTTCGGTTTAGTTTTATTTCATATTGTCGTAGTTGCTCGAGGACTAGCAAAGTCTAAGTGTGGGTGAATTTGATAAGTGTCTATTTATATATCATTTTCATATCAATTCGTCCATGTTTCTTTGCTATATTCCTTGGTATTTTTATGTTTTTGTGTGGTTTTTGATGTGTGTAGGAGTTTTGGAGGAACTTACACAAAATTGGAGTAAAACCCTTCATTTTCACCTCTGCTAGTCAACCAATTTCTTGGAGTTGATTGTATCGATATACAATTTACCGGATAACATGCTATATACCATTGAAAAGTCTCGAAAGTCTATTTTTTATGAGAAATTTTGGTCTAGACTTAGCATTACTACTTAAAAAAAAATGGTAGACCCAAATCCCCCGCCTGAACCTGTCTCTTATACACATCTAGATGTGTATAAGAGACAGACACTGTAGCATGTTACTGTAGCAGAGTATTTAAACAAATTTTAGGGTTTTATTTTCATAACTTGAAGAGGGGAAAACGTGGGAGGAGGCTGCATTTCTGGATTTCTCTCATCCCTTGGAGTTCTTGAAGGAGAAAGAAGATTTTGAAAGGGGAGGAACTACAATTCCAAGAAGATTCATCTACAAAGAAGATTTTCAAAGAATTGCTAAGTTCTTTCTTTCCTTTTTAATTCTGGAATTTCTCTGTATTGTATTTGTTATTCTGATTGAATATGTGTAACTAAATCGGAATTGGTTGAGGGTGATTTCAAAGCCCTTGATATGGATTTTGTGAGTTGATTGTGTAAGAAATTGTTATCCAATTCTCTAATTGAAGTTGCTTGTATTTTCCCATATCTAATGCTTTTGATTGCTTACTGATTGTATTTGGAATGGCCAACTGAATATAATCTGTTGTTGTCTATTGCTAGATTAGAAATCTTGATCCTTAATTGTCATGAATTTCCAATCATTAGTAGCAAAATTGTGATCAGAGATTGCAATTGGAAAATACAACCTAGGTTAAATAATCCGAATCTGTGTGATTATTGCTTAGATCAACGTGTCTTTCTTTTCGTAATGCTTTCATTGAATTAAACTTAGAGAGCTTATTATAGGTTGTTTAATGGATAGAGATTAAATAAAGAGCTTGTTTTATTTAACAACAAAGTAAGGAAAGATTGGGATAACAGAGCTTTTGTTATCTACGGTTGATAACTTCAATGCTGTAATTGGATTACAATTCTATGTTAATTCACAAATTCATATCTTGTGGCAGAGAAAGAACCCTTAACCAATTGTCTCTCATTGATATTTCATTCAAATTAACTTCTGTTTTGTTATTCTTAATTTGCATTCTTATTTCATTTAGTTAATCATTCAACAAAAACCCCCTGTTTAGTTTATCGTTACTGGAAAATAACGAATTCAATTAGAATCAATCCTCGTGGGAACGATATCTACTTATCACTTTATTACTTGTGCGACTAGTATACTTGCTGGTTTCGAACGCATCACAGATATCACTGTAGCATGTTATTAAATACAGGGCACTGTAGCAAGTTACTGTAGCAGAGTATTTAAACACATTTTAGGGTTTTATTTTCATAACTTGAAGAGGGGAGAATGTGGTGGAGGCTGAAGCTCTGGAATTCTTTCATCTATTGGAGTTCTTGAAGGAGAAAGGAAGCTTGGAAAGAGGAAGAACTACAATCCAAAGAGAATTACATCAAATTTGCTACGTTCTTCCCTTCCCTTTCATTTTCTGGAATGTCTCCATGTTGTATTGTATTTACCACGTTCTTAAACATGTGTAACTGAATCTGAATTGGTTGAGGGTGGTTTCAAAGCCCCTGATATGGTTTTTGTAAGTTGATTGTGTAAGGAATTGTTATCCAATTCTCTAATTGAAGTTGATTGTATTCTCCCATGTTTAATGCTTATGATTGCTTACTGATTGTATTTGAGTGGCCAACTGAATATAATCTGGTTGTGATTTATTGCTAGACTAGAAATCTTGATCCGTAATTGTCTTGAATTTCTAATCATTAGTAGCAAAATTGTGATCAGAGATTACAAGTGGAGAATATAACCTAAGTTAAATAATCCGAGCTTGTGTGTTTATTGCTTAGATCAACCTATATTTCTTATCATAATGCATCCATTGAATTAAACTCAGAGAGCTTGTTCTAGATTGTTTAATGGATAGAGATTAAATAAAGAGCTTGTTTTATTTAACAACAAAGTAAGGAAAGATTGGGGTAATAGAGCTTGTTATTATCTACGGTTGATAACTTCAATGCTGTAATTAGATGACAATTCTACAATAATTCGCAAATCCATATCTTGTGGTAGAGAAGGATCCCTTAACCAGCTTTCTCCCATTAAGTTTTCACTCAAATTAACTTTCTGTTTTGTTATTCTTTACTTGCATTAATATTTCATCTAGTTAATCAATCAACAAAACCCCCCCTCATTTAGTTTATTGTTGCTTTCGAATACCAAATTCAATTAGAATCAATCCTCGTGGGAACGATATCTTACTTATCACTTTATTACTTTGCGACTAGTATACTTGCTAGTTTCGAACGCATCACCAAGCTTCCTTTCTCCTTCAAGAACTCCAAGAGATGAAAGAATTCTAGAGCTTCAGCCTCCACCACGTTCTCCCCTCTTCAAGTTATGAAAATAAAACCCTAAAATGTGTTTAAATACTCTGCTACAGTGAATTGCTACAGTGCCCCGTATTATACATGCTAAAGTGCTTGTGGAATTATATTTCTATACATCTCACACTGTTTTGATTACAACTTTTGGTACACTGAATGGATTTATAAACCGTAAATTTCTCCCGAAAATAGACTTCGAGAGCTTTCCAACGGTATATAACATGTCGTCGGGTTCATTGTATATCAATACAATTAAATCCGAGAAGATCACTGACTAGCAGAGATGAAAATGAAGGGTTTTACTCCATTTTTGTGCAAGTTGCTCCAAAACTCCTACAAACATCAAAACCATACAAAAACATAAAAGTACCAAGGAATATAGCAAAGAAACATGGACGAATTGATATAAAAGTAATACATAAATAGACACCTATCAACTTGCTTAATAGCATCCAGAAGTGGTATATTTACCTCGATCTTGCGAAAAGTTTCCAGGATTTCCTGTTCTTGTTCCTCCTTATTTGATTTTACAAATCTGCTAGGAAAAGGTGGAGGAGTAACATATGAAGGAATATGAGTTTTAGGATTTACCTAAGAAGATGATGTTTTGTTCATGGTGTAAGTGGTGTCATCCCCTTCATTAGTTTGTGACCTTTTTTGTGGAACTTGTAATTGCTTTCCACTTCTCAAAGTGATTGCACTAGCATTCTCTCTTGGATTGATCACTGTCTGGGAAGGTAATTTTTCTAAGCTCTTGCTCTCGAATTTGCTCATGTTAGTAGCCAATTGTCCCATTTGATTTTCCAGGTTTTGGATCCTTGCCCTAGTTTCCTCTGAAATTGCATTGTGTTAGTAGTAAGTACTTTAACAATGTCCTGGAGATCCATACCTGAGTTTTGTGGAGCTAGTTGTGGTGTTGATTGTGGTTCAATTTGAAATGATTGCTGCACTCTTGATTGATTGAAACCTGGTGGCTGATTTGGTATTGAATTTGGAGTGATTGGTTGATGATTACTGTAACTTTGGCTTGGTTGTCCTAGAAATCCACCCATGGCATTTGCTTGTTCCGTATCTCCTTCTTGCAAAGTTGGACACATGTCGGTTGGATGCTCCGTGGTAGAATATACTCCACATACATAAGATTGATGCATATGTCCTACAGCCATTTGTTTTACAATAGAGGTAAGCTCAGAAAGTTGTTGTTCAATGTTCGGGGTACTTACCTCATTTACTCTCCTTGGTAGTTGTGGCTCAATGCCGCTGAATTGTTGTGAAGTTTGCTGCCATGTCGCTAATCAAACGTCTGCAACAGTTTGGTGTTTTATTAACCAGTGCTCCACCACTAGCAGCATCACTGATACTCCTTTCCATTGGTAAGAGACCCTCATAGAAATATTGAATTAGGAGTCCATCACTAATTTGGTGGTTTGGACAGCTAGCACATAACCTTTTAAATCTCTCCCAATTTTCATGAAGTGATTCTCCATTGTGTTGTCGAATGCCACTAATATCTTTTCTAATGTTTATAACTTTCGAAGTGGGAAAGTATTTCTCTAAAAAGAGTTTACTTATCTCATTCCACGTGGTAATGGTACCCGATGGTAAATAGTATAGCCAATCTTTCGCCGAATCTGCTAATGAGAATGGAAAAGCTCTCAATTTTATTTGCTCCTCAGACACGCCAGTTGGCTTCATACTTGAGCATACCACATGAAATTCTCTGAGGTATTTGATAGGATCCTCTCCTGCAAAACCATGAAATGTAGGCAAGAGACGAATTAGTCCAGATTTAAGCTCAAATTCTACCTCAAAATTGGTGCTTATGCATAGCGGTTGTTGATCAATAATTGGAGCCGCTAACTCCTTAAGAGTCTGATCGTTTTCCATCGCCATTGCTTCCGATTCAGATTTGATTGAACTGCAAGAAGATGGGATGGAAGTATGTCGTGCAAGGTCAAATTCTGGAGGTGGAGTTGAAATTGACCGATTTAGCCTTAAATTCGAGGATTCGAGAAACTTCTTAATTCTCTTAAGTCGTGATCCGCTTCTCCCTCGGACATAAAAGCCTAAACACAAACAATCAGGAAATAACAATCAAGAATCAGTAGTAAAAACAGAATAACAAATTGATTAGAAAATCAATCCCCGGCAACGGCGCCAAAAACTTGATGCGTTCGAAACTAGCAAGTATACTAGTCGCACAGTAATAAAGTGATAAGTAAGATATCGTTCCCACGAGGATTGATTCTAATTGAATTTGTTATTTCCAGCAACAATAAACTAAACAGGGGGGGATTTTTGTTGAATGCTTTACTAAATGAAATAAGAATGCAAGTAAAGAATAACAAAACAGAAAGTAAATTTGAATGAAAAATCAATGGGAGAAAGCTGGTTAAGGGATCCTTCTCTACCACAAGATATGGATTTGCGAATTAATTGTAGAATTGTCATCTAATTACAGCATTGAAGTTATCAACCGTAGATAATAACAAGCTCTATTACCCCAATCTTTCCTTACTTTGTTGTTAAATAAAACAAGCTCTTTATTTAATCTCTATCCATTAAACAACCTAGAACAAGCTCTCTGAGTTTAATTCAATGGATGCATTATGATAAGAAAGATAGGTTGATCTAAGCAATAAACACACAAGCTCGGATTATTTAACTTAGGTTATATTCTCCAATTGTAATCTCTGATCACAATTTTGCTACTAATGATTAGAAATTCAAGACAATTACGGATCAAGATTTCTAGTCTAGCAATAAATCACAACCAGATTATATTCAGTTGGCCACTCAAATACAATCAGCAAGCAATCATAAGCATTAAATATGGGAGAATACAAGCAACTTCAATTAGAGAATTGGATAACAATTCCTTACACAATCAACTTACAAAAACCATATCAGGGGCTTTGAAATCACCCTCAACCAATTCAGATTCAGTTACACATGTTTAAGAACGTGGTAAATACAATACAACATGGAGACATTCCAGAAAATGAAAGGGAAGGGAAAAACTTAGCAAATTTGATGTAATTCTCTTTGGATTGTAGTTCTTCCTCTTTCCAAGCTTCCTTTCTCCTTCAAGAACTCCAAGAGATGAAAGAATTCCAGAGCTGAAGCCTCCACCACGTTCTCCCCTCTTCAAGTTATCAAAATAAAACCCTAAAATGTGTTTAAATACTCTGCTACAGTGAATTGCTACAGTGCCCCGTATTATACATGCTACAGTGACTTGTGGAATTATATTTCTATACATCTCACACTGTTTTGATTACAACTTTTGGTACACTGAATGGATTTATAAACCGTAAATTTCTCCAGAAAATAGACTTCGAGAGCTTTCCAACGGTATATAATATGTCATCGGGTTCATTGTATATCAATACAATTAAATCCGAGAAGATCACTGACTAGCAGAGGTGAAAATGAAGGGTTTTACTCCATTTTTGTGCAAGTTGCTCCAAAACTCCTACAAACATCAAAACACACAAAAACATAAAAATACCACGGAATATAGCAAAGAAACATGGACGAATTAATATAAAAGTAATACATAAATAGACACCTATCAGGCAACTTCAGCAAGTCCAGCAACGTTTGATCATTGAAGATCTTATGCGGCAGCTCCAACAACTCCAGCAACATTTAGTAATTCTGGAAAATAAAGAATTCGCAGGTGGAATGCATGGTGAAGTAGAAGATCAAAGTCCTTTGGGCAATTATGATGATAATGATGTTGCTAATAAAGATGAATCGATGGAGAATGATGAAGTAGACCATGAATTCTTTGAGGATCATGGAAAACCACCAATATTTGATGACTTTTACGAAAGTGATGAAGAGATCGAGACAGATGCCTTGATCAATTTCGGTAGTCCAGACTTTGTTGATGAAGGGGAAGTCACTTATGCTGATAAAGGTGATTCTCTCTTTATTATTCAAAGGAGTTTGAGTAGTGCCCAAGAACGAGAAGATGATTGGCTTCGTAGAAATATCTTCCATAGCAGATGTTCTTCTCATGGCAAGGTGTGCAACTTTATTATTGATGGTGGTAGCTTTGAAAATGTGGTGTCTACAGAGATGATTGCTAAACTTGGCCTTCAGATAGAGAAGCATCATCAGCCTTACAAGATTTCATGGCTACGGAAAGATAATGAGATCAAGGTAAACAAATGCTGCCTTGTTTCATTTTCTATTGGCAAGAAGTATAAAAATGAAATATGGTGTGATGTTGTTCCTATGGATGCTTGTCATTTACTTCTTGGTAGACCATGCCAGTATGATAGGAGAGTAATGCATGATGGCTATAGGAATACTTATACATTCTTTAAAGATGGGGTCAAAGTTATTTTAGGTCCTTCGAAGTTAGAATGTGTTCCTAAACCTACTAAAGGGGAGGGAAATGCTTTGCTTACCCAAACAGAATGTAGAAGAGAGTTGGAGAGGGGAAGTGAAATTTATGTGTTCTTGTTGTTAGAAGAAAATGAAGTTAGTAACAAACCGCCTTTGGAGATGAAGTATCTTCTTGAAGAATACCATGATGTTGTACCAGATGAGATACCACTAGGCCTTCCTCCAATGAGAGACATACAGCATTGCATTGATCTTGTTCCAGGTGCTGTGTTGCCAAATAAATCAGCCTATCGAATGAGTCCCACAGAACACGAAGAATTACAACGGCAGGTTGATGAGCTTATCACTAAAGGGTTAGTGAGGGAAAGCATGAGTCCTTGTGCTGTCCCAGCTCTTTTGGTGCCTAAAAAGGATGGCTCTTGGAGAATGTGCATTGATAGTAGGGCTGTTAACAAGATCACAATTAATTACAGATTTCCTATTCCGAGGCTTGACGACCTTCTTGATCAACTTCATGGTGCTACTGTCTTCTCAAAAATTGATCTTCGAAGTGGCTATCATCAAATTCGTATGAGACCTGGTGATGAATGGAAGACTGCATTTAAAACAAAGAATGGCCTTTATGAATGGATGGTGATGCCATTTGGCCTATCTAATGCACCAAGTACATTTATGCGGTTGATGAACCATGTCTTTAAACCATTCATTGGCAAGTTTGTTGTTGTATATTTTGATGATATACTTGTGTACAGCAAAGATGAGGAGCATCACTTGGATCATCTTCAGCAAGTTTTTCACACCTTGAGAAGTGAAAAGCTTTATGCCAACTTGAAGAAGTGTGAGTTCTTCACCAAAAGCCTCATTTTCTTGGGGTATGTGGTTTCAAAAGATGGAATTCAGATGGACCCTAGCAAGATTGAAGCAATTCAGAATTGGCCGATTCCTACATCAGTCCACAACATTCGAAGTTTTCACGGGTTAGCTTCATTTTATCGTCGATTTATTGGAGGATTCAGTACTATTATGGCTCCAATCACTGAATGCTTAAAGGGTAATGGTTTTACTTGGACGAAAGATGCACAAAGAAGCTTTGAGCTGATTAAAAAGAAGATGACAGAAGCTTCTATCTTATCACTTCCAAATCTCAGCAAGGCTTTTGAAGTTGAATGTGATGCTTCCAATATTGGTATTGGTGCTGTTATTAGCCAATAACGTAGACCAATTGCTTTCTTTAGTGAAAAATTGAATGCATCTCGCAAAAAGTACTCAACTTATGACAAAGAGTTGTATGCTATTTGTCGAGCTTTAATTGCTCTCCATTTTGCAAAGTTATCGCACAAGAATTCTCTCTTGGATTGATCACCGTTTGACAAGATAATTCTTCTGAGCCTTGGCCCTCGAATTTGCTCATGCTAGTGGCCAATTGTCCCATTTGACTTGCCAGGTTTTGGATACTTGCCCCAGTTTCCTGCTGGAATTGCATTGTGTTAGTGGCAAGTGCATTAACAATGTCCTGGAGAGACATACCTGAGTTTTGTGAAGCTGGTTGCGGTGCTGGATGTGGCATTGGTGGTGGTTGCATTTGAAATGGTTGCTGCACTCTAGGTTGATTGAAACTTTGTGGCCGATTTGGTATCACATTTGGAGTGATTGGTTGATGATTCCAGTAACTGAAATTATGGTGATCTTCCCATCCAGCATTGTAATTGTTAGAGAAAGGATCATACCATTGCCTCGTTTGTCCTGGAAATCCACCCATGGCATTGGCTTGTTCCATATATTCTTCTTGTAAAGTTGGATACATGTCGATTGGATGCTTCATCGTAGAATATATCCCACATTCATAAGATTTTTGCATATCTCCTACAGCCATGTTTTCCACAAGAGAGGTTAGCTCAGAAAGTTGTTGTTCAATGTTCGGAGTGCTTACCTCATTTACTCTCCATGGTACTTGTGGCTCAAATCCGCTACTGAATTGATAGAAGTTTAATGTCATGTTATCTAAACACAAACAATCAGAAAAGAAAAACAAAGAAAATATGAATCAACACTGAAAACAAAATAACAACTCGATTAGAAAATCAATCCCCGCCCCCCCCCCCCCCCACCCCAACGGCGCCAAAAACTTGATGCGTTCGAAACTAGCAAGTATACTAGTCGCACAAGTAATAAAGTGATAAGTAAGATATCGTTCCCACGAGGATTGATTCTAATTGAATTTGTTATTTCCAGCAACAATAAACTAAAGGGGGGGGTTTTGTTGAATGCTTTACTAAATGAAATAAGAATGCAAGTAAAGAATAACAAAACAGAAAGTAAATTTGAATGAAAAATCAATGGGAGAAAGCTGGTTAAGGGATCCTTCTCTACCACAAGATATGGATTTGCGAATTAATTGTAGAATTGTCATCTAATTACAGCATTGAAGTTATCAACCGTAGATAATAACAAGCTCTATTACCCCAATCTTTCCTTACTTTGTTGTTAAATAAAACAAGCTCTTTATTTAATCTCTATCCATTAAACAACCTAGAACAAGCTCTCTGAGTTTAATTCAATGGATGCATTATGATAAGAAAGATAGGTTGATCTAAGCAATAAACACACAAGCTCGGATTATTTAACTTAGGTTGTAGTCTCCAATTGCAATCTCTGATCACAATTTTGCTACTAAGGATTAGAAATTCAAGACAATTACGGATCAAGATTTCTATTTTAGCAATAGACAACAACCAGATTATATTCAATTGGCCATTCCAAATACAATCAGCAAGTAATCATAAGCATTAGATATGGGAAAATAAAAGCAACTTCAATTAGAGAATTGGATAACAACTTCTTGCACAATCAACTCACAAAAACCATATCAAGGGCTTTGAAATCACCCTCAACCAAATCAGATTCAGTTACACATGTTTAAGAACGTGGTAAATACAATACAACATGGAGACATTCCAGAAAATGAAAGGGAAGGGAAAAACTTAGCAAATTTGATTTAATTCTCTTTGGATTGTAGTTCTTCCTCTTCCAAGCTTCCTTTCTCCTTCAAGAACTCCAAGAGATGAAAGAATTCCAGAGCTGCAGCCTCTACCACGTTCTCCCCTCTTCAAGTTATCAAAATAAAACCCTAAAATGTGTTTAAATACTCTGCTACAGTAACCTGCTACAGTGTCCGGTATTATACATGCTACAGTGATTTGTGGAATTACATTTCTATACTTCTCACACTGTTTTGATTACAACTTTTGGTACACTGGATGAATTTATAAACCGTAAATTTCTCCAGAAAATAGACGTCGAGAGCTTTCCAACGGTATATAATATGTCATCGGGTTCATTGTATATCAATACAATTAAATCCGAGAACATCACTGACTAGCAGAGGTGAAAATGAAGGGTTTTACTCCATTTTTGTGCAAGTTGCTCCAAAACTCCTACAAACATCAAAACCAAGGAATATAGCAAAGAAATATGGACGAATTAATATGAAAATGATATATAAATAGACACTTATCAATAGTGAAGATGTGTGTATAAATGAACTCCATAGGCCTACTTTTCAAGTCACTCTCCACTAATGTAGACATGTACAACACCAAGGATCAAGTAGGACTTTATTAAGCTTGTAACGTTTGGCTTGGGTGAAGGTATGATGAAGGATAATAATTTGGCTCAAATCACCCACAAACACGTAAATCATTCAATATTATGTAGAGCTCAACCCTATAACACAACTTTATTTTAGTTCATCAGGTTACTCCCCCAAACTTATTTAGAATACTCAATCTTCTTTTTTTTCTTTCTCTTTTCTTTCTTTTTTTTTTTTGTAGAAAACAAAAGAAACTACACCCCTACACTTCGTTGTTTCATTCTTTTCAAGAACACCCAAGGGTATAGAACTCTTTTTCTTTTTTTTTTTAACTGCAATTCCACTCCCCCACACTTAAACAATACATTGTCCTCAATGTTTAAGTACGTGGAAGATAAGTACAGATTTTTTTCTCTTTTTTTTTTTTACAAAAATAATAAAACTCACTTGCATTGCTCATGGCACAATCCAACCTCCTCTAACTTCCCAAAACCAGAACATGGCTCAAAATGTAATTGCGAATGATTTACATGCTCATAGGTAAGGGATAAATTGTTTGGAACAAATTCAATTGAGATTAGGAAATCTTTTAGTGAGTTAACAAAGAAAAAGGTTTACAGAGGCTCAAAAGGGTAACTAGGGATCAATTTTAGTCAAGGTTGGCTATTAAGGCTCAAACGGTCCAAAGATGGCCTAAATCATTTCCCTAATGTTGCACAGTCTAGGGTTTCGCCTCGAGTGACCATCAAACAAGTTCTAGAATTTATCAAAATCTGAAGAAACACTTAAATTGCATAAACTTTCTCTAGGTAAACAAATAACTCAGTGATAATAGCTCAGTGCTCAATGTTGCGCAAGGAATCAAAAGCATAGCGAAAAACAATAAACATTTCAAGCACACAGATCCATGCATCATTTATCATTTTCCAAGAGTTATTCTTAATTCAATCATTATCTTATCATCGACCCACAAAATGCAAGAAAAGAGGTACGTGACGTTGTTACACCTGAGTCAAGATTGTAAATTTCAACAATCCTTAGGACCAGTAGCCCGCAGACTTAAGGTTTCCAGCCTATATACCTTTATTATGAAAGAACAAAACAAGATACAAGACACTTCAAACAACATGAAATAAAAAACTACAGATTTATGTCGAGAGAATGCGTTTCAAGAGTTAAGAAAACCCCATATTCTGCCATTCTTAGGTTTTTCCACAATGTTTTTTTTCCGAACCCCCCCCCCCCCCCCCCCCCCCTGGAAATGATAAAGACAAAAAAACACCACAACAACTCACAAATTACATAAACTAACTTACTCAGAAAAATAATAAAGTCCAACAAATCAGTAAACACAAACAATGGCAGTAGAATAGGTCTAAAAAGGTGTAGAAGTTAGCTCCTTATGTCAGCCATTATGGAATTGAAGAGATCCAGAATGCGTTTCAAGAGGAAGGAATTTGATACTTTTTAAGCCACCTACTCTAAAAACCGAGATTAGAAAATATTACCTGGGAGAAAGAAATAACCTGAAAAAGCTCCAAAGAAATAACATGAAAACTCTCAAATAAACACAATAAAAAGAAAGCAAACAAAAACAAAGCAAACCAGCAGATAGAGATTACAGATGGAGCATTAAATCCAGTTTACGCCTCTTACTGCCTTCTCCAAACCAATCAATCCGAGCTGTTGTTGGATCAGGCGAATAGACAAATTCTTGTAGTTTGTCAATTAACTCCCCTGCCGTTGAAGCTGTAACAAGGATTTGCCTCGCTGATGGTGAGATAAAATTTTTTTCTACAGCTTGATCAAGAAAAGACAACAAACTATCAAAAAAATTATTGACATTTAATAAAAAGAAAGCAAACAAAAACAAAACTAAACCGGCTTATCGGACAATCTCACCTTGGCTTCGATAAGCCATCGGATATCCGCAGGCACATTTAGAAGCATCAACGCCCAAAATCTAGTCATCCGTACTTTATAAATGTTAGACACAGCATTTTGAGGAAGTGAAGGGAAATATTTACGAAGGTTCGACAGAAAGATATCAGCATCCATTGAAGAGGAGAAAAGGAAAGATATTACCAGTAATCCGTTTGAGTCTATTCTTCTCCAAGATATGCACGCTTTAAACCTTCAAGCAATGGCTTCAATTCTTGTTTCGGTGTTTCCTCAAGCTGTTGCACAAATGAGCACAAAGTACGAAATAATCAAATTAAACAAACGAAACGAAAAGAAAAGAGCAGAAAAGAAACTAAAGACACATAAAAGAGATAACAACACTATAGCAAACAAAAGTAAAATACAAGTAAAAAAATATAAAAACAAATAAGACAAATGGCAAAGAGAGATAAAACCTGGTCAATTTGATGGTCTACGAAAGGAATCTCCTCGAGACACAAAAATTGATCATTATTACCATATTTTATTTTTCTTTTCTTTTCTTTATTTATTTTTCAAAAACATTGGGTTGCCTCCCAATAAGCGCTTGGTTTAACGTCCTCAGCCCGACGTTGGTTCCATCTTGGCAGGGTCCAATCTCCGCTGTGCTTCTCTAGTGGGCTTGGATCCTTTTTCCAACAAGAATTGGTGCATGCATATGACTGGGCCTTGGATGTTAGCAATCGTCCACCCAATAGCTGTTTTGTGGTCTGTAATATTCGGACGAGTTTCTCTTCTTGCATTCGTGCAAGGCCCATTTCTATTATAATTGGCAAAGGATCATTCTCACTCAAGAATCTATGCCTCAAATGATCTAGAAGAAGCTTCAGCTCCAAGGCGGGGGCTGTCATCACAGAAGGAAGAATTTTCTCATTAGATAAAGGAAATTGAATGTACGAAACATCATACCTATTTGTGGTTATTGCTATGGTCTCATCTAAGCTTGCCACAACTTCCTCCATTTCTTTGGACACTTGTATCAAAATTTCTGACTCCTTAGAATGTTCTGTCCCTATGTGCTCATTAATAGCTATATCCAATCCATTCTTGCGAGTTAACTTAAAACATTGTTGTGGCAGAGAATCAACAACGTCAACTGCAAGAACAGAATGTAAGTCACTAGAGTACCTCATTGCCTCAAAAATATTGAAACATATCACCTTGCCATCAAACTCTATGATGAGAGGCCATCATGAACATAAATCTTAGTGTCGAGCAGTTTCAAGAATGGGTCTCCCTATAAGAATGGTGGGGATTAGGAGATGTCTCATCCTCTATTTCAAGGACATAGAAGTTTGCTGGGAAAACCAATAGATTCACCTACACAAGCACATCTTCCACAACTCTTTTGGGATATGCATTAAAATGATCAGCAAGTTGAAGGGTAATACCAGTTTTCGCAAAAGGTCCAAGATTTAAAGAAGCATAAATAGAATATGGCATGATGTTAATAGATGCTTCTAAATCTAACATAACTCTTTCAAACTTGGTTTTACCAATGGTGCATGGCATGGTGAACATACCTGAGAAGTCAGTGTTTTGTCCATGGTGGAAGTGGTGTCATCTCCTTCATCAGTTTGTGATTTCTTTGGTAGGACATCTAATTGCTCTTCATTTTGCAAAGTTATCACACAAGAATTCTCTCTTGGATTGATGATCGTTTGACAAGATAATTCTTCTGAGCCTTGGCCCTCGAATTTGCTCATGCTAGTAGCCAATTGTCCCATTTGATTTGCGAGGTTTTGGATACTTGCCCCAGTTTCCTGCTGGAATTGCATTGTGTTAGTGGCAAGTGCATTAAAAATATCTTGGAGTGACATACTCATTTAATCTCCATGGTAGTTGTGGCTCAAATCCGCCACTGAATTGATGGAAGTTTACTGCCATATCGTCTAAACACAAACAATCAAAAAAGAAAAACAAACAAAAATATGAATCAACAATGAAAAACAAAATAACAAATCGATTAGAAAATCAATCCCCGGCAACGGCGCCAAAAACTTGATGCGTTCGAAACTAGCAAGTATACTAGTCGCACAAGTAATGAAGTGATGAGTAAGATATCGTTCCCACGAGGATTGATTCTAATTAAATTTGTTATTCGAAAGCAAAAACATAGTAAATGGGGGGGTTTTGTTGATTGATTAACTAAGTGAAATAATAATGCAAACGAAGAATAACAAAACAGAAAGTTAATTCGAATGAAAAATCAATGAGAGAAAGCTGGTTAAAGGATCATTCTCTACCACAAGATATGGATTTACGAATCATAGAATTGTCATCCAATTACACCATTTAAATTATCAACCGTAGATAACAACAAGCTCTGTTACCCCAATCTTTCCTTACTTTGTTGTTAAATAAAACAAGCTCTTTATTTAATCTCTATCCATTAAACAACTAAGAATAAGCTCTCTAAGTTTAATTCAATGGAAGCATTACGATAAGAAAGATAGGTTGATCTAAGCAATAATCACACAAGTTCGGATTATTTAACCTAGGTTGTATTGTCCAATTGCAACTCTGATCACAATTTTGCTACTAAGGATTAGAAATTCAAGACAATTACGGATCAAGATTTCTAGTCTAGCAATAGATAACAACCAGATTTTATTCAATTGGCCACCCAAATAATATCCAGCAAGCAATCATAAGCATTAAACATGGGAAAATACAAGCAACTTCAATTAGAGAATTGGATAACAATTCCTTGCACAATCAATTTATAAAAACCATATCAAGGGCTTTGAAATCACCCTCAACCAATTCAGATTTAGTTACACATATTCAGAAGCAATACAAATACAATACAATATGGAGACATTCCAGAAAATGAAAGGGAAAGGGAAAACTTAGCAAATTTGATGAAATCTTTTAGGATTTGTAGTTCTTCCTCTTTCCAAGCCTTCAATCTCCTTCAAGAACTCCAAGAGATGAGAGAAATCCCAAAGATGCAGCCTCCTCCACGTTCTCCCCTCTTCAAGTTATGAAAATAAAACCCTAAAATGTGTTTAAATACTATGCTACAGTAACCTGCTACAGTGTCCCGTATTATACATGCTACAGTGATTTGTGGAATTACATTTCTATAATTCTCACACTGTTTTGATTACAACTTTTGGTACACTGAATGGATTTATAAACCGTAAATTTCTCCAGAAAATAGACTTCGAGAGCTTTCCAACGGTGTATAACATGTCATCGGGTTCATTGTATATCAATACAATTAAATCCGAGAAGATCACTGACTAGCAGAGGTGAAAAGGAAGGGTTTTACTCCATTTTTGTGCAAGTTGCTCCAAAACTCCTACAAACATCAAAACCACACAAAAACATAAAAATACCAATGAATATAGCAAAGAAAAATGGACGAATTGATATAAAAGTAATACATAAATAGACACCTATCAAATTCCCCCACACTTAGACTTTGCTAGTCCTCGAGCAACTACAACGATATGAAAACAAAACTAAATCTACACAGAATCAAAGAAAAAATTAAAACACACATGTTTTAACTTGCAAATAGGCCTCAAAGATTGTACTTAATTATAACCCAAGGAAAACTTCAAAATAATGCACTTGATCAAGAAATTCATCTCAAAGATTAGTTTCGCTTTACTTCAATTCCTCAAGTGTGTGTGTGTAGAGCCATTCTCATCTAATCACTTGTAACCCAGATGAGTTTATGCATAAAAATGAATCATATTTAATAGTGAAGATGTGTGTATAAATGAACTCCATAGGCCTGCTTTTCAAGTCATTCTCCACTAATGTAGACATGTACAACACCAAGGATCAAGTAGGACTTTATTAAGCTTGTAATGTTTGGCTTATATTTTTCCATGTTTAATGCTTATGATTGCTTGCTGGATATTATTTGGGTGGCCAATTGAGTAAAATCTGGTTGTTATCTATTGCTAGACTAGAAATCTTGATCCGTAATTGTCTTGAATTTCTAATCATTAGTAGCAAAATTGTGATCAGAGATTGCAATTGGAGAATTGGATAACAATTCCTTGCACAATCAATTCATAAAAACCATATCAAGGGCTTTGAAATCACTCTCAACCAATTCAGATTCAGTTACACATGTTTAAGAACGTGGTAAATACAACACAATATGGAGACATTCCAGAAAATGAAAAGGAAGGGAAAAACTTAGCAAATTTGATATAATTCTCTTTGGATTGTAGTTCTTCCTCTTTCCAAGCTTCCTTTCTCCTTCAAGAACTCCAAGAGATGAAAGAATTCCAGAGCTGCAGCCTCCACCACGTTCTCCCCTCTTCAAGTTATGAAAATAAAACCCTAAAATGTGTTTAAATACTCTGCTACAGTAACGTGCTACAGTGTCCCGTATTATACATGCTACAGTGATGTGTGGAATTACATTTCTATACTTCTCACACTGTTTTGATTACAACTTTGGTACACTGAATGGATTCATAAACCGTAAATTTCTCCAAAAAGTATACTTCGAGAGCTTTTCAACGGTATATGATATGTCATCGGGTTCATTGTATATCAATACAATTAAATCCGAGAAGATGGTTGACTAGCAGAGGTGAAAATGAAGGGTTTTACTCCATTTTTGTGCAAGTTGCTCCAAAACTCCTACAAACATCAAAACCACACAAAAAAATAAAAATACCAAGGAATATAGCAAAGAAACATGGACGAATTGATATAAAAATAATACATAAATAGACACTTATCAATGATCCATGGGAAGATGTTAGCTTGGATTTTGTGGTGGGATTGCCTAGAACATAGCGAAACAAAGATTCAATCATGGTGGTGGTTGACCGATTTTCTAAAATGGCTCATTTTGTCCCCTATAGCAAGACAAATGATGCGACTCATGTGGCCGATTTGTATTTCAAGGAGATTGTGAAATTGCATGGCATTCCTAAGGCCATAGTCTCAGATCGTGACCTAAAGTTCTTATCTCATTTTTGGCGTACGCTTTGGAGAAAGCTGGGGACTACACTTAACTTTAGTTCATCTCATCATCCTCAAACAGATGGACAAACTGAAGTTATCAATAGAAGTTTGGGAAATCTTCTGAGGAGTTATGTTGGTAAGAATTTACAGCAATGGGATCTTGTTTTACCTCAAGTTGAGTTTGCTTACAACAGATCATCAAGTCAAACCACTGGTCATAGTCCTTTTGAGGTTGTTTATGACAAGAATCCAATAAGTCCTTTGGATTTAGCTCCAATTCCTTCCAAAACTCAATTTAGCAGTGATACAGAGGAGAGGGCTAAAAACATCAAGAAGCTGCATGAACAAGTCCGAGAGAAGATTTTGAAGCAAAATGAGAAGTATAAAGCTACAGCAAACAAACATCGGAAGTATTCTGAGTTCAAAGAAGGAGATCTAGTATGGATACACCTTAGAAAGGAAAGGTTTCCTCCAGGAAAATATGCCAAGTTGAAGCCTAGAGCTAATGGACCATTCAAAGTCTTACAACGCATTTGAGAGAATGCTTACAAAGTTGAGCTACCTGAGCATTACGGTGTTTCTAACACATTCAATGTTTCTGACCTTAGTCCTTATCTTGGTGAAAACAACAACCAAGACTCGAGGTCGAGTCTTTCTCAACCAGGGGAGCTTGACACAGGAGTGTTGCAATCCATGGGATTCATGATAGATCATCAAGGGATGCAAATTGTTACAATGGTCAGGAGTGCACAAGAACCAGAATGAGGGATAATTTCGTAAAAGAACTGGTATTGTTGTGCAGAGAATTAAATGTCAAGATTTGTGGCTATAAGAGATCTTAAAGTCAGCTTTCTAACACATTTGTCAATGTGTTATTTGGAGTTGTCTGCAGGAATCTATGACTATCTCTTCACAGCTGGTTCATAGTTAATGGTGCATTAAAGTCTACTCTAGAATTTGAATTTGATTGCTTAGTTGGTTGGAATTTGAATTTCTAGCTTAGTTGGTTGTGCTTTATTACCTAATGAGTTTACTTATGAGTCTTAGTTAATAAATGAGTTGTCAATGTAGTAGTTGAGCTGTAATTGTTGAAATCATTTAATTATTGTCTTTTACCTATGCTTGGAGGGTTGTTCCAAGTTATTTAAGCTCTAAAGTTGTGTATTCAAGGGAATGAAGTTTGGAATTCGAATTTGAGTGAAATTTCAGTGTTTATACTGATTTCTCCTTAACTCTGTATCTCTTGGTGGAATCCATAGAGTGGTGATTTAGTTTAAGCCCTGTATCCTTGGTTTACATCCTTGGGTGGTGAATTATCTATATCCCATTGGTGTTTACTTTGGTGGTGAGCTTGTTATCCCTTTAAGCCCTGTATCCTTGGTTTACATCCTTGGGTGGTGAATTATCTGTATCCCATTGGTGTTCACTTTGGTGGTGAGCTTTTTATCCCTTTCAAAGAGTGTTTGTTAGGTTCTATTTTGAGTATTTGTTAGGTTCCATTTTATTTGTTCCAGCCATTGGTTGAGTTGATAATTAACTTGAAGATCCTATCCTGATCTATTACAATCTAGTAGCCCGGTATCAGATTTGGTATCAGAGCCATATCTCGAAGATCCGGTATCAAGTCCAGAAGAATGTGACTCAAGAGTTAATGAAACATTATCCAGCGACTCATTACTCAGACCATTTTTAATAAATGACAGTTTATCTTCTCTATTTCTGGACACAAAACCTAATGAACGACAAGTCTGGTTACAATTCCATCTAGCACATTTATAACATATTTGTAACCTTTTCGATCTTCGCCTCTTGGCGTAGTAGCTCTTTCCTAGACCAGGCATGTATTTTGCGAGATTAATGTCCGACTCACCGGACAATCTCACCTTGGCTTCGATAAGCCATCGGATATCAGCAGGCACATTTAGGAGCATCAACACCCAAAGTCTAGTCATCCGTACTTTATAAATTTTAAACACAGCATTTTGAGGAAGTGAAGGGAAATATTTACGAAGGTTCGACAGAAAGATATCGGCATCCATTGAAGAGGAAAAAAAGGAGAGATATTACCGATAATGCGATTGAGTCTGTTCTTCTCCAAGATGTGCACGTTTCAAACCTTCGGGCAATGGCTTCAGCTTCTGTTTAGATGTTTCCACAAGCTGCTGCACAAATGAGCTCAAAGCACAGAGTAATCAAATTAAACAAAAGAAAGGAAAAGAAAAGAGCAAAAACGAAACTAAAGACACATAAAAGAGATAACAACACAATAGCAAACAAAAGTCAAAAAACAAGTAAAAAATATAAAAACAAATGAGACAGATGGCAAAGAGAGATAAAACCTGATCAATTTGATGGCCTACGAAAGGAATCTCCTTGAGACACAAAAATCGATCATTATTACCTTGATGCGTTCGAAACTAGCAAGTATACTAGTCGCACAAGTAATAAAGTGATGAGTGAGATATCGTTCCCACGAGGATTGATTCTAATTAAATTTGTTATTATTCAGCAACAATAAACTAAATATGGTGGGTTTTGTTGAATGATTAATTAAACTGAATACGAAGGCAAATAAAGAATAACACAACACAATATTAAATGAATTGAAAATTCAATGAGAGACACTTGGTTAAGGGTTCTTTCTCTGCCACAAGATATGAATTTGTGAATTAACATAGAATTGTAATCCAATTACAGCATTGAAGTTATCAACCGTAGATAACAACAAGCTCTGTTATCCCAATCTTTCCTTACTTTGTTGTTAAATAAAACAAGCTCTTTATTTAATCTCTATCCATTAAACAACCTAGAACAAGCTCTCTAAGTTTAATTCAATGGAAGCATTACGATGAGAAAGATAGGTTGATCTAAGCAATAATCACACAAGTTCGGATTATTTAACCTAGGTTGTATTTTCCAATTGCAATCTCTGATCACAATTTTGCTACTAATGATTGAAATTCATGACAATTACGGATCAAGATTTCTAATCTAGCAATAGACAACAACAGATTATATTCAGTTGGCCATTCCAAATACAATCAGTAAGCAATCATAAGCATTAGATATGGGAAAATACAAGCAACTTCAATTAGAGAATTGGATAACAATTTCTTACACAATCAACTCACAAAATCCATATCAAGGGCTTTGAAATCACCCTCAACCAATTCAGATTTAGTTACACATATTCAATCAGAATAACAAATACAATACAGAGAAATTCCAGAATTGAAAAGGAAAGAAAGAACTTAGCAAATTCTTTGAAAATCTTCTTTGTAGATGAATCTTCTTGGAATTGTAGTTCCTCCTCTTTCAAAATCTTCTTTCTCCTCCAAGAACTCCAAGGGATGAGAGAAATCCAGAAATGCAGCCTCCTCCCACGTTTTCCCCTCTTCAAGTTATGAAAATAAAACCCTAAAATGTGTTTAAATACTCTGCTACAGTAACGTGCTACAGTGTCCCGTATTATACATGCTACAGTGATGTGTGGAATTACATTTCTACACTTCTCACACTGTTTTGATTACAACTTTCGGTACACTGAATGGATTCATAAACCGTAAATTTCTCCAAAAAGTAGACTTCGAGAGCTTTTCAACGGTATATGATATGTCATCGGGTTCATTGTATATCAATACAATTAAATCCGAGAAGATGGTTGACTAGCAGAGGTGAAAATGAAGGGTTTTACTCCATTTTTGTGCAAGTTGCTCCAAAACTCCTACAAACATCAAAACCACACAAAAACATAAAAATACCAAGGAATATAGCAAAGAAACATGGACGAATTGATATGAAAATGATATATAAATAGACACTTATCAAATTCCCCCACACTTAGACTTTGCTAGTCCTCGAGCAACTACTACAATATGAAATAAAACTAAACCGAAACAGAATCAACAAAAAATTAAAACACACAAATGCTTCATCTTGCAAATAGGCCTCAAAGATTTTACTTAATTATAACCCAAGGAAAACTTCAAAATAATGCACTTGATCAAGAATTTTATCTCAAAGATTAGTTTCGCTTCATTTCAATTCCTCAAGTGTGTGTGTGTAGAGCCACTCTCACCTAATCACTTATAACCTGGATGAGTTTATGCATAAAAATAAATCATATTTAATATTGAAGATGTGTGTATAAATAAACTCCATAGGCCTGCTTTTCAAGTCACTCTCCACTAATGTAGACATGCACAACACCAAGGATCAAGTAGGACCTTATTAAGCTTGTAACGTTCGGCTTGGGTGAAGGTATGATAAAGGATAATAATTTGGCTCAAATCACCCACAAACATATAAATAATTCAAGACTATGTAGAGCTCAACCCTATAACACAACTTCATTTCAATTCACCAGGTTACTCCCTCAAACTTATTTAGAACACTCAATCTTTTTTTTTTTTTGGCAGAAAACAAAAGAAAACTACACCCCCACACTTTGTTGTTTCATTCTTTTTAAGAACACTTAAGGGTATAGATCTCTTATTCTTCTTCTTTTGTTTTCTTTTTTTTCTTTTTTTTTCTTTTTTTTTTACTAGACTTCCCCTCCCCCACACTTAAACAACACATTGTCCTCAATGTGTAAGTACGTGGACGATAAGTACATATTGGCTTTTTTTTCATTTTCTTTTTTTTTACAAACACAATAGGACTCACTTGCATTGCTCATGACACATCCCAACCTCCTCTAATTTCCCAAAACTAGAACATAGCTCAGAATTTAATTGTGAATGATCTACATGCTCATAGGTAAGGGATTAACTGTTTGGAACAAAATCATTTTAGGTTAGGAAATCTTTTAGTGAGTTTAACAAAGAAAAAGGATTACAGAGGCTCAAAGGGGTAACTAGGGATCAATTTCTGTCAAGGTTGGCTATTAAGGCTCAAATGGTCCAAAGATGGCCTAAATCATTTCCCCAATGTTGCACAGTCTAGGATTTCGCCTTGAGTGACCATCAAACAAGTTCTAGAATTCATTGAAATCTGAAGAAACATTTAAATTACATAAACTTTCTCTAAGTGAACAAATAACTCAGTGATAATAGCTCAGTGCTCAATGTTGCACAAGGAATCAAAAGCAAAGCGAAACCAATAAACATTTCAAGCACACAGATCCATGCATCATTTATCATTTTCCAAGAGTTATTCTTAATTCAATCATTATCTTATCATCGACCCACAAAATGCAAGAAAAGAGGTACGTGGCGTTGTTACCCCTGAGTCAAGATTGTATATTTCAACAATCCTTAGGACCAGTAGCCCGCAGACTTAAGGTTTCCAGCCTATATACCTTTATTATGAAAGAACAAAACAAGAAACAAGACACTTCAAACAACATGAATAAACAAACTATAGATTTATTGAGAGAGAATGCGTTTCAAGAGTTAAGAAAACCCCATATTCTGCCATTCTCAGGTTTTTCCACATTGTTTTTTTTTCGAATCGAAACTGATAAAGACAAAAACACACAACAACTTGAAATTACATAAAACTAAACTTACTCAGAAAATAATAAAGTCCAACAAATCAGCAAACAAAAACAAGTCAGTTAGAATGGGTCTAAAAAGTTTAGAAGTTAGCCTCCTTATTCAGCCATTATAGATTAAAGAGATCCATAATGCGTTTCAAGAGGACTTAAACTTTTTAAGCCACCACTTTAAAAACCAAGATTAGAAAATATTACCTGGGAGGAAAGAAACAACCTGAAAAATCTCAAAATAAATAACATGAAAAACTTCAAATAAACACAATAAAAAGAAAGCAAACAAAAACGAGGCAAACCAGCAAATAGAGATTACAGATGGAGTGTTAAATCCAGTTTACGCCTCTTATTGCCTTCTCCAAACCAATCAATTCGAGCTGTTGTTGGATCAGGCGAATAGACAAATTCTTGTAGTTTGTCAATTAACTCCCCTGCCGTTGAAGCTGTAACAAGGATGCCTCGCTGATGGTGAGATAAAATTTTTTTTCTACAGCTTGATCAAGAAAAGACAACAAACCATCAAAAAAATTATTGACATTTTACAAACCAATGGGTTTTTTATGGATGTTTAGCTGTGCCCAAGAGGTGATTTGAAATATCTCCTCTAATGTACCATAACCACCGGGCAAAGCTATAAATGCATCCGATTTAATGACCATATGTGCAATACGCTCATGCATACCAGAAACCTGTAACTCTTCCCCCATGGTGTTGCCTACGATATCTCGTACAGCTAATGGTTTAGGGATAATGCCGAGAACTTTGCTTCCTCCTAAGGATGCAACTGTCGACACACACCCCATTAACCCAAGACTACGCCCTCCATAAATTAAATGAATACCCCTCGCAGCTAATGTCCTACCAAGATCAAGAGCTGCTATTGTAAACTCTCCATCTTAACCAAATTGCGATCCACAAAATACGCATATATTTTGGAATCGCCGAATTGGTGTTTTCTCCATTTCTAAAAGTGCTCTAAACTTTTGCAAGACAATGATGTACGTTAGGTATTATGCGATGCAAGTGCAAGACAGGTTATAAAATGACATTTCAAAATATGCAGCATGGATATATACACACGTAAAACTCTCAAATTTGACACATGGGGACATAATTTCGGTGGGGTTGCTCGATGCAGATTTATCGCCCCAAAATTTGAAAAAATGAGATATGCTTTCGGCGAGGTTTGACAAAACCTACACACTTGTCTCCCACGTGAAGCATGGAAAATGGAGATACACTTTCGGCGGGGGTTGACAAAACCTCCACACTTGTCTCCCACGTGTACTTATGCCATAGTGTAGTCATATGGTTTGTCAAAAAGAAAACTTGAAATTAAAACAAACAAAATCAACAAACAACAACAACACAAAAACAACATTGATAATCAGATCAAACGAAACAAAAAAAAATTCGACAACAACAACACACATTCAAATATACAAGTAGTTGTGATTGTGGCTCACATCTTCCTCTGGTTTTTACGTCCAGTAACGGCTGAAACGCCTTCTATGAGTCGGGGATTTGCTTCCCATCCAGTTTTCTTATAAACTGGCAAACAGGGTCGTTTTTTGTCAGATTCCCTAGACTATAACACTGCAATTCATCACGAAATTGTGTCCATAGATTAAGCAATTCACGCTGAACAAGTCCACAAGAATGTGACTCGAGAGTTAACAAAACATTATCCAGCGACTCATTACTCAAACCATTCTTAATAAATGAAAGTTTATCTTCTCTATTCCTGGACGCAAAACCTAATGAACGACAAGTCTGGTTACAATTCCATCTAGCACATTTATAACATACTTGTAACCTTTTCGCTCTTCGCCTCTTGGCGTAGTAGCTCCTTCCTAGACCAGGCATGTATTTTGCGAGATTAATGTCCGGCTCACCGGACAATCTCACCTTGGCTTCGATAAGCCATCGGATATCAGCAGGCACATTTAGGAGCATCAATGCCCAAAGTCTAGTCATCCGTACTTTATAAATTTTAAACTCAGCATTTTGAGGAAGTGAAGGGAAATATTTACGAAGGTTCGATAGAAAGATATCAGCATCCATTGAAGAGAAGAAAAGGATAGATATTACCGATAATGCGATTGAGTTTGTTCTTCTCCCAGATATGCACGTTTCAAACCTTCGAACAATGCTTCAACTCCCGTTTTGAAATTGTTGTCTCAGCTGTTTCGCAACTGACTCGAAGCATGAAGAAATACATCAAAAAAAAGAAGAAGAAAAAAAAAAACAAAGGACGTATACATTAAACAAACAAAAGCAAAGCAGCACAAAGGAATAATCAAATTAAACACAAGAAAAGAAGAGAAAAGAAAAGAAAATAGAGACACATAAAAGAAATAAAAACACAAGAGCAAATGAAAGTCAAAAACAAACAACCAAGCAAATAAGACAAATGGCAAAGAGAGATAAAACCTGATCAATTATAATAGCCCATGAGAGGAATCTCCTCGAAACACAAAAATTGATCAATCCTACCTTCTTTTCTTTGTCTCTTTTTATTATATTTCAAAAACATTGGGTTGCCTCCCAATAAGCGCTTGGTTTAACGTCCTCAGCCTGACGTTATCTGTCTTCACCCATCAAGATAAGTTGGCTCGTAGAGAGGTACCTCCTCGGTGTCCTGCATCACTGATTCTCATAGTAAGGCTTCAACCTGTGCCCATTCACCTTGCACACTTTGTCCCTTTTTTAAGCTCCTTGATTTCCACTTCAACATGGGAAAACATTATCAATAACAAAGGTACCAACCCATCGAGATCGTAATGTTACCTAAAATAACTTGAGCGGAGAACGAAATAAAGAACTTTCTGTCCCACTTCACAAAATCTTCCTGGAGATCAGTTTATCATGAAATGCCTTAGTTCTCTCCTTGTAAATTCTGGACTTCTCATAGGCATCATTTCTAAGTTCTTCCAATTCTTGCAGTTGAAGCTTCCTTTGTTCTCCAGCAGCATCCATCTCCATATTACAAAGCTTTACTGCCTACCATGCTTTGTGTTCGAGCCCTACTGGAAGGTGACATGGCTTACCATAACTAACCTATACGGAGACAAACCAATAGGTGTCTTGTAAGCAGTTCGGTATGCCCAAAGTGCATCATTCAATCGTAGGCTCCAATCTTTTCCGTTTGGATTCACTGTCTTCTCGAGAATGGACTTGACTTCTCGATTTGAAACTTCAACTTGACCACTAGTTTGTGGATGATATGCCGTAGACACCTTGTGAGTGATGTTGTATTTCTTGAGCAAGGCTTCAAATGATCGGTTGCAGAAGTGTGTCCCTCTATCACTTATCATGGCTCTTGGTGTTCCAAATCTCGCAAAAATGTTAGATTTCACAAAATCTACAACACCTTTAGAATCATTAGTTCTCGTAGCTTTTGCTTCCACCCATTTAGAAACATAATCCACAGCAAGTATAATGTAAAAATTAACAAAAGATGAAGGAAAAGGACCCATGAAATCAATACCCCACACATCAAAAATCTCAACAACTAGTATAGGGGTTTGTGGCATTTGATTTTTGGCACTTAAATTACCTGTCCTTTGACAACGGTCACAAGCTTTGCAAAATAGATATGCATTTTTGAACAATGATGGCCAGTAGAATCCACAATCAAGAACTTTCAAGGCTATTCTTTTTGGTCCGAAGTGACCGCCACATGCATAAGAATGACAGAAGGTCAAAATTGAATTAAATTCAGATTCAGAAACACACCTTCTTATCACTTGATCAAAACAATGCTTCCATAAGTATGGATCATCCCATATGTAATATTTGGCAATGTTTTTGATCTTGTCTCTTTGAGCTCGATTCAAGTCATGTGGTAGCTTCTTGGTAACTAAGTAATTAACAATATCTGCATACCAAGGGGCTGCTACATGTAGAGACAGCAATTGTTCATCCGGAAAACTTTCTTGTAATGGCAGTACATCCTCGTCATGGACAATGCGACTGAGATGGTCTGCAACTAAGTTTTCACTTCCTTTCTTATCTTTGATCTCCAAGTCAAATTACTGTAAAAGGAGTATCCACCTGATAAGCCTTGGTTTATCATCTTTCTTTGTGAGCAAGTACCTCAAAGCTGCATGATTAGACTAAACGGTTACTTTAGTACCAATCAAATAAGATCGAAACTTTTCTAAAGCAAAAATAACCGCTAGCAGCTCTTTCTCGGTGGTAGAATAATTAAGTTGAGCATCATTTAAAGTCCGAGATGCATAGTAAATGGCATGTGGAATTTTGCCAATTCGTTGACCCAAAACGGCAACCACAGCGTAGTCACTTGCATCGCACATGATCTCGAATGGATGATTCCAATTCGGAGATTGGATTACTGGAGCCGAAGTCAAGAGTTCCTTCAGTTTCTCAAATGCCTCTTTGCATTTCTCATCAAATTCAAAGGCCACATCATTATGTAATAATCTGCATAAGGGCAATGCTATCTTCGAGAAATCTTTGATGAATCTACGATAAAAACCTGCATGACCAAGAAACGAACGAATATCCCGCACACTTGTGGGAGGTGGTAAGGAACATATAAGATCTATCTTGGATTTATCAACCTCCACTACGTGAAAAATGACTTTTTGCGACGAAATTTTTCGTCGCAAAAAGTTAAAATTTCGTCGCAATAAGTTTTTGCGACAAAAATAAATTCGTCGCGCTCCAGTCGCAATATGTGAGTCGCAATAGGTTTTTTTGCGACGATTCTGGAATTCCTCGCAAAAAGTCTTTTTGCGACAAAATTTTTCTCGCAAAAAGTGGTATTCAGCGACAAATATTTCGTCACAAAAAAGATCACATAACGTCAACTTTTTGCGACAAAATAAAAATTGTCGCAAAAGAGTATATTTTGCGACGAATTCCAATATTGTCGCAAATTGTTAGAAAACAACTCATTTTTTAATAAAATTATTTTAGTTAAAAAAGTTTATTGCGACCAATTTGTTCTCGCTAAATACTACCTTTAGCGACAAAAAATTCGTCGCAATAAATTTTTAACAAAAAAATTGAATTTTTTTAAGAATTTACAGATTTTATTTTTTAATTAGTTATAAATTTTAGAATAAATGACATGTCTCATTACACAACTTAATTCTTTATATTAATAATTTTATTAATTAACAACAAATTACCAAAAATTTATCACAATATATTTTTACAATATATCAACCTTTGTACATAGCAAAATTAAAAAAAAAATACAAAAAAGAGAAAGAAAAATACAAAACTTCATCCTCCAAAAATTCTTTTGTTGTTGACTTTGTCTGGATCCTCAAATCTTCAAGTACAACCCATCTTCAAAAATACCTATTAAAAACAAAAAAATAAAATAAAATGTTAAGTAAAAATTAAAGCATAAAAAATGAGTTTATGAAAAAAACAATGTTGAAGAAGCAAAGAATTTGATAATGTTGAGAATGTTGAGTTGTATTCCATCTTCAAAAATACCTATCAAATAAATGACAATAATATCAATCAAATATTAAAATAAATAAAAATATATTAAACTATTAAAGAAAATATATTATAACACAAAAGTAAAAGAAAGAGTAAAAGTATTTACCAAATGTTGGGAAAAGAAAAGGAGTAGAGAATTGAAAGTGATAGAAGAAAATGAAACAATCCAAAATTAACCCATGTATATATAATAAAAGTTGGATATTTTGCGACAAAATTTTAACCTTTAGCGATGAAAATTTTGTTGCGAAATAGTTTTTAAAATTATGAAAAAAATCAAAGCGGGAAAAAGTTCGCCAAAAATTTTTTTTTTGCGACAAAATTTTGATATTTTGCGACAAAATTTTCGTCGAGAAAGAGTTTCAAATTTTTGAAATTTCAAGAGTGGGAAAAAGTCCGCCCAAATTTCATTTTGCGACAAAAATTTTGATCTTTAGCGACAAATTTTTCGTCGCTAAAGAACTTGAAATTTTCAAAATTCTCAAGCGGGAATAAGTCCGCCTAAATTTTATTTCTTGCGACGAATATAAATTCGTATTTCGTCGCAAAAAACCTCATTTTGCGATGAAATTAAATCATCGCAAAACATCATATATTGCGACAAAATATTAATCTTTTTGCGACGAAAATTTTCTCACTAAAAATCTTAAAAAAAATGTTAAAGACTCTTTTATTTGTCGTAAAAAGTATACAAATGTGAAAATTATAATAAAAAACTAAGAAGATTTTGAAATTAATCATACTTGGACTTTGATAATTATAAATTTATTTAGTAATTAAATAAATTTATCCAACATAATTAAATTTATTTAATATTAGTTTAAACCATACTTAGACTTGGATAATTATAAGTTTATTTATTAATTAAATTTTCATCCATAATTAAATTTATATAATATTGGATTGGTATTAAATAATTTGATGATAAATTAATAAATAATATAACAACCATATACAATAGAAATATAAAACATCATATGGTATTTAATTATTTTTTATTGAGTATTAAAATGTTAATAAAATATGTACAACAACTCAAGAATTATTTAACTAGTGTAAACAATAGTTAGACATTTATACATATGTCATAGTTGTTATATGAGCAATTACAAAAAAAAGTTTCTTTAGTGATCAATAAATAATTAATTATTGATATTATAATCATATAT
>SNVD02008167.1:0-31559 GCA_013180625.2 Boswellia sacra | reverse complement strand
AAGATATCACATCAACATGAATAAGATATTTGGATTTTGTAACTAGATTGTACTCATAATGGCTATATATATTCAAGATAATTTTTTTCACAGTCTTGAAAAGACGATATCATAAAAATTAAAAATTTTTATTTTCTTTTCGACTTATATAGACAATCTCAATGATAAAACTAGAAATAACAAAAGACAGCTATATATATTACTCTGATATATTTAATTATCAAGTTATTATTAGACATAACGAGTTATGATCATATGTTAATTATATTAGGAAACCTAGTGGCCTTGATACAAATTGTTTACTGAAATGCCTAAGAAGATAATTGAGAAGCTGTGGGTTATTTTATTTCTTTATTATATTATAAAGTTCTTTTCAACATGCACTTCTTGATTTAGGTAAAGGAGACCACTTGATGATTAATTATAGTTCATTTTTTTACTCTTTACCACGAAGGTCATAGTTAATTTATGTGGCAAAATTCTGGAAATCTTCCATCTATAGGGCTGAAAATACAAAATTCGAAAGTGTTCCAAAATTACGGGTAGGCCCACTAGGTAAGCAAAACAAACTTTTGTTTATTTATATTGTATTATAATTATAATTATTTCTGTATTCATCAGTTTCTTCCGTCAGTTTTTTAGCTCTTTAATTTTATCATGTTTATAATAATTTCTTAAAACGTTCTTTACCTAGCTACTTAGCCTATTATAATATATTTTTAATTCAAAATAATTATTTTGAAAAATTGATCTCATTAACTATATATCAAAATGGGAGAAAACATTTTCCAAAGTAGTAATAACTAGTTTTTGCAAGTGTTATATTTTATAAGGATTAGCATGCATCGAAATTTATAACTTTAGCAGTTAAGAGAAGAGAAGAAAGAACTATTTGTTGAAAAGAAAGTTGCATTTCATGAATGAAGGGAAGGTTAACGCTAGTCCAATAGGTAATGTTGCTTTTAGTTCTTGATATATAAGATTATAATTTAATTATTTGCTTTATATGCTTTATTACTTGTTTTCTATTTGAGGACATACTTATGAAGTAAATATTTATACAATATTAATTTTCAATAGTCCACAATTGTATTTGTGCTCATTGATTATTAGTTTGCTTGTGCAGTGATTGATGCACTTGGAGTTTCTCTTTGAATGTAGTCTGTTTATGGGACATTTTTATTCAAGGACTAATGAGAAACATTATTTTGAGAATGCTACAACTTTCATTGAGGTGATTTTACATTGAGATAACTTTACCATTTTCATTATTATAGAAGATCAAACGGTTGTTGAAATCTTGTTGAAAGATAAGTTTAGTTTTTTACTGCAGATTAACAGATACTAAGACATGATTATGAAAATATATCAGTAGACCCGAAATTACATTTTTCTAGAATTGAAATATAATTGTAGCATATTTTGTTGAGTACGATAAAGGTGGAAGTGTATATGGTATTCTTAATTGGTTATCATGAGATGTTGGAAGTTCAATGTTGTTTTGATAATAGTCATAATTATATTGTTATTATATGCTAAGTTCTTGAATTTGTTTTAACATTTTATAAATAGTTAATTTGCCAATATTTCAGACTATATTTTTTTAATTTCTTAAAAATCATATTTGGAGGCCAAAAATCGCCATATTTTTTTTTATTTTTTTACTAACCATATTTGGCAGCCAAAAATCGTCACGTATAGTAAGTTACATATTTGATAGGTTGACCAACCGTCAAATAGATTATATTTTGCGGTGCCATTGGTGTCGGTTTAGAAACCGCCAAATATGTGTATATTTGACGGCCAAAACCGCCAAATATGAGCATTTTTCTTGCAGTGTCCACCTTGACTTGAGCGAGACTGATCCAGTCTGGCAATCGACATTGAAGGGTCTTTTGAGAGACCAAGAGGTGCCGATTGTCTATGACGTGGCTTCTCATATAATCAACCGGCTACGCAGTTTCTTCATTTCTTTGCTTTTTTATTTTCTTCGAATTTGTTTAGGCTTGTATTCATGTAGAGACTTCAATTTCCCACTTTTGGACTATCATGAAAACAAGATGTGTGGAGCATTTTCTAGGGCCTATAGTTGGTTCCTCGAGATAGAGAATAATGCTGCTAGAGTAGGATTGCTGATACGGGTTTTTATGAGTTCATCACGTGTCTTCTACGTGCTCAATAGTATACCAATCATCGAGCATTAGCCACTTTGTACGAGAGGTGGATGGATGCAACCCACACATTCCATCTTCTAATCGGCGAGATGACTATCTTGCCTTTGGACGTTGCTACTTTGACCAGCCTTACATGCGGTGGTGAGCCGATTCCTATTAATGCCTATATTACAAACTCAAAGGATCAGCAAAAATTGATCCAAGAGCTTCTTGGTGTGAGGTAAAGGTCAAGAGCAACGTTGCCATTTGATATGCTCCTTTATACGAATATTGGAAATGGAGTTCCAATCTGACTCCAGTTGAAATAGACTAGTATGCTTGCAACTTCATGGTTTATCTATTGGGTACGACGCTTTTCGCTAATGCGTCGAACACCAGTGCTTTGACTTTACTTCCTGCTGCCCTCCAGGATCTCGATCAAATGAGGGATTTTCACTGAGGCTGTGCTGCTCTCCACCAGCTGTTTTTTAGTTTGGATCGGGCCTGCCGAGGTGTTGTTAAGGTCCCAAGATTTACTCCGCTTATTGAGGTAACCTCTTTCTTCTCCACACCTTTATGCCTTGTCTGTATGACTTCCAATTCTAATTCGGTACCATCCATAACTGATGTGGGTGTACGAGTTAAGAGTTCTGCCATCTCCTCTTCCTGCTTATGAGTATTCTTCTTTCCCTTAAATGAAGAGGTGGGCTGCACATCATACAAAGCTCGAGAGATCTCACGAGCTAGACTTCTTTCGTGATTACATTCATACGTTGACCTAGGATAAGGTAAAAGAGACTATAGTCAGTGTTTCATTTATACCATACTCTTATCATGCTCCTTTATTCTTTACAAATTCATTTTAAGCGGTGGAGACCCGATAAGAACTAGTCCACAACTATGAGAGTTGCCTCCCCCTTAAACTTATATCGCATCCTCCTTCCTTATATGGACAACATGATGTGATATCTGGGTGGTCAAGTGTGGGATTGGTTTGATGGTCTGACACATCATTTGATTCCTCCTTCGCCACCAGTTCTGATGATTCATTCAACTAACTTAGCCGTGGAGTCAAAGTATTAGATTACAAGATCGGGATTCACTTAAGTGCTGTCGAGTTCCTATTGATGACAACTTCTTACATCGATTGGGTTCGAGCCACCGTATTGTATACTAGGCCTAATCGATCTGCTAATGACACTTCTCATCCTCTGATAGCGTCTAGTCGCTCTGATAGTTCTTTCGTCTATCGTGGGAAGAGATCAAGAGCCTCCTCTTTAGGCACTGGCATGTCAGCTTCTTTTTCTACAATGGCTCATCAGTCACCTCCTCCTCCAGCTTCTTCGGTTGCCCCGACTATTCCACTGGTCATGTGATAGGTGACCTTCAGGCTTACCCTAACAATGTCATCTTTAGGTGGGATGACAATGGGTCGATCCACAACCACGTGATCACTGAGGATCTGAGCATGCCCGTTTCTTTTGTTCCACAAGGCACCGCTTTGGTAGGTTTCTTGATTGTTCATTTCTCAACCTTTCTATTATTCATCACTAATGTAAATGCAATGTAATACAGGTGCCATAATCTTTCATGGAACAGGTTTTTTGCATGCTGTAGACACTAAATTTTTGAGGCTCGATGATGAAATAAAGATGAATGCTGAGCAAGAAAAATGACCAAAATACCCATAAAGGTGAGAAAGAGTTGGTGAAGAGTCTCGAAAATTGACTTATGACTGTGAAAAATTACAAAAATTAATCAAAGAAGAAACTAATGATGACCCATACATCATTCTAAAGCTACGGATGTCTACTTTTCATACAAATTTACAGATCACAAATCGAAGTTGAATTCGAGAAGTTATGCACAATCGAAGGAACAAAGATCCAATGGGACTGTACCAAGGATGACAAAAAGGAACGAGTCGAAGAAATATTGATCGGTCGGCCATCAAACAGCTGTCGAACTATTAGATGATGCCCAACTGGCTCTCAGATAGTTGCCCGAATGTTTGGGGATGGCTGGCCGACCCTTGTTGGCTTATTTTTGAAAAATTGGTTTAAGAAGCTTCCTTTTTCAACTTCACCCCTCTTCTATATAAAACCCCCTCTTCTCACTTTGCAAGACACACTGATTGTCAAATATAATCATCTTTCTCCTTCTTGAAGACACGCTCGAGAATTCAAGAAATCTTTTCTATTATAAATATCTTTTAGGCGTTTTTTTGCTCTAAAACCCGAAAAAGGTACATCTTGAGAGCATAATTCTCTCATCCCTCCCATTCACTGTTTTACTTCTCCTACTTAGAAAAAGCATGTTTAAAGTTTAATTTTATGCTTAGGAGCATGTCTAGGTAAGTCGATAATTCTTCCCTTTTTAGAATCATGCTTAGGAATTTACTCTCTTTGCGAATGCTTAGCATCATAACTAAGAGAACATGTTTAGAACCATGCCTAGAAATACATGCTTAGAATCATGCTTAAGAGCAAATGATTAGAATCATGCTAGGAAAACTTATTTGCTTTGAAAGAATGCTAGGAAATAGAATACAATAGGTCAAAATTATTGTTTTACCCTTGAATGTCTTGTTTGAGCTAGAATAGCTATGATTGATTTCAATTATTTGAGTTACGCTAGAAATGCCATGATTAGGTTAGAATATGCCATGAATGCATTGTTTAGGCTAGAATATGTCATGATTACTATGCTAGGCTAGAAATTCCATGATAATTGATGTGAATTATGCTACTATAGCTGTAGGCAAAATTACCACAATAGAATTTATCAAAATCTATGCTAGAATGCCATGATATTAGATCACGGCTTTATTTGGTTTGTAATTTATTTGTTTATACAGGAATGTTTGTATATTAAGAAGTGCAATTGTGTGATGCCATGAAGTGATGGTGGACTCACATTAATGGTGAAGGGCCATTACTTAGAATAAATGTTCAAATATATGAATGTATTTAATATTTCATTACTTTATATCTGAAAAACAATTGTTGTAATCCTCTCTCTTTCCCCCATGTATGAAAGGCAATGTAATATATTCTCATCCCTCTTTCTTTGTATAAACATACAATTGTTTTGGTTAATCACCTAACATGCCTATGAAGATAAAATGGAAATGTGTGCATAAAATGAATAATCTAAGCGGACTAAGTATCAATATGAGTTATTCCTATTTAGTATTTCCTAAGTGGAAGTTGCATTTATATCCGGGTGGGTCAAAGGACTCATACCCAACTTCCCGAACCCATCTCTGAAGGGATGAGGGTAGTTTAGGTCCCGAAGCAAAGGATCAGATTGCCCATTCATTCCCAATCGAATAATTGGGTGAGGACTCCTTTCTCCAGACATGCCTTGTGGCTTGTTTGTGTTCCCTTAAGTCTCAAAAGAGGCTTTTATACAGTGTCATAGTCGCAAATGCTCTGGCGGGATGAAAGCCCCGTTCTCACATGCAGGCTACTTCTCACAGCTATGTTTTACAGATGTCTCATCAGTATCAGGTAAAGTATCCCTTTGTACTTCATGTATGCATGATTTCTACCTTAATAGCTTTTCTAACTATATGATTCTCTTGCTTGGTCAGACAGGTTGTTAGGAAGTTACTCGTCTGCAGCGTGAGGTGGCGCATCTCCAGGCTTACGTTGCCACTTTCTCTTTTGATATTAATAATGATGGTGATAAGTGAAGACTGTCACCACTAGTTTCTATCAGGATTTTTCTTTACTCATTTTGCTTTCATGTATGAACTTTTTATGATGTATAATCAAATGTAAACAATTTCAAAGAATTAGTGAAATTTCTCTATTTCTAATTCCATACATTTTGCGTATTGTACTAAATTTACATCCAAATTTGTTCAAAGAGTTATTCCTATCTGGTGTTTCCCAAGTAGAGGTTGAATTTATATTCAGGTGGGTCGGATGACTCGTACCTAACTTCTCGAACCCATATCTCAAGGGCTGAGGGTAGTTTAGGTCTCGAAACGAGGGATCGAATTGCTCCCTTCATTCTCAATTGAATAATTGGGTTGCGACTCCTTTCTCCAAATATTTCCATGACTTGTTTGTGTTCCCTTAAGTCTCAAAAAAGGCTTTGACATAGTGTCGTGGTTGCAAAAGCTCTGGCAAGATGAAAGACCCGTTCATAGTGACGACTCCACTGGGGATAAGAGAAGTTGATTCCGATGGAAATACCAAATTCTAATACCTTGTGTTGGCATAATGAGTCATTGCATCACTACACGTTTGCACACAATGAGCATGAATTGCGTAAACTAGATGTGTGGCATTGGCATGAGAAGTCTTTGGCTTCATTAGACCCCTAGAAGACTCATTCTGATGTCACCACCTTTGAGCACATACCATTGAATTGGTATAAATGGAGATTGGCCCAAAAGGACATCTCTTACTTGAACAAGCCCAGATCATTAGACTCTTGAGACTCAAGCCTATGTAGATGACTCTAGAAATTTTTAATGGGATGAATATCCAAAACCCATGTTGAATTGCATGTATATGGATGTAAATTCCCCATGATTAGAATAACATCAACTTAACCTCATGGAACCATGAACGAATGCCACATGTCAAGTCACCTATAAGAATAAAATGGGAACATGTGCCATAAGTTAAGTTTATCATGACATTTTGAAAATCATGTTATGATAATCATGAGGAATTCAATATCAACATAAATGTTAGAATTAGGAGAGAGAATCTCACATTCCCTTATCTCATGATCATGACTTGGGAATAAGGCCAAAAATCCTAGGAAAAAAGACTTGACCTCACGTGTGGGGGAGGAATAAGGTTGGAAGGCTGAAAGCGTGTCTGTGCCCTTGTATGAGCATGTAACATATCATGCATACATGTATGCATGCATGGCATTACCTCCTTCGTTTTGCAGCCATCATAGCTTAGGTTAAACGAGGTGGTCGTTTGACAAGGTAAGAGGAACTAATTGGCGAAATGGTTGCACCCAACAATAACAATGCTGAAATGGCCCAATTGAGAGCTGACATCACCGCACTTCATAACAAGTGGCCGATCTCATAGAAGCACTCTAAAGTGAGCCTCACTACATGAATCAAACACCATTTGAGAGTAACGGTGATAGTGATGATGAGACTAGCCAAGGCAGAAATATAATGAAAAACCCAATCAATCCTAAAGAATCCAAATCAGTCAGACAGTTGGCCAAGGATATGGAAAGGGTCTAATCTCTCTTGAAGAAGAAGGGGTTTAAAGGGGTCGAAGACCTAGATGACATCTTACTTATGGGAGATTAAGACTTGCCTCCAAAGTTTCATTTACCAGACTTGCCCAAATTCAACAGAGAAGGGAATCCTAACATTCATTTGAGACAGTATACAGCTGTTATGACCACCTCTCCTTTGATGAAGGAATATATCTTGAAGCATTTCACACTATCCTTAGAAGGCGATGCGGCAGTCTGGTATCATGATCTTCCTAAAAGAGTTTGAGAAGATTGGAAAGAGCTATCGAAACACTTCGTAGAATAATATCAATACAACACCCAACTGGGCGTCACTTTGAGAGATTTGGAGACGACACATCAAAAACCCAACAAGACTTTCTTAGAATATCTAGTCCGTTGGAGGGCCAAAGCTGCCAAGATGACCACGAGGCCTGCAGAGAAAGACCAAGTTTGTATGGTGATCAACGGGGCCCATGCCTACATCAGTGATAGACTAACAGGGTTTCCAATCAAAGCCTTTGAAGACTTGTATTGTTCGGGAATCTAAATAGAAGATTTGGAGGCAGGCAAAAGAGAAGCAACATCAAAAGTCAAGAGCAATATGACCAATTCAGTGGATTAGACAGTAAGGATGCATAAGTGCATGGGAGAATCCTTGACCTAGGGAAAATAATAACGATGTTTTGAAATGTTTTGATACAAGAGTTGTGTATTCTTTCGATGATCATTGACGAAATCATGACATTTATTAGAAATATATGTTTGGCAATACATGAGATTTTGTTGTTTGCATGCTTGACTATTCTTGTTAGATGAGTTTCATTCTTGATTCTTTAATCATTTTAGCATAATAGCCATAAATATGGAACTTTATATTACTTAGAGAAACTTTATATGAATAAAGTTTGGTGTTTAGAGAACCTGTTTGATCACCACTCAAGGCAAAATCCTAGGCTTCACACCATAAAGGAAGTGATTTAGGCCTTCCTTGGATCGATTGAGCCTTTTAAGCCCACCTATATTTACTTCATCATCATTAGTACACCCTATTAAGCCTAATCAAGCCTTTCCTTTGTCAAACCACAAAATTTATCCTAACAGTAGAAAAAATTTCCTTAATAGGACTCTTCACTCATAACATATGAACATTCTAGAAGAGAGCATTGAGAGCTATGCTTATGGGGGAATGAAAGGAAGTTGACAAGTTTTTGTGCAATTTTGAGCTCCAAAAAAAAAGAAAAAAAAAAGAAAGGAACAAAAAGAAAAAGAGAGAAAGAAAATGAAAAAGAAAAGAAAATGAAAAAGAAAAGAAGAGTGTTGATCCCATTGCTTGTAAAGTTTACGGGTGTAGCCACTCACAATCAAAAGCAAAGCAAACGTAGTAGGTGAAAACTCAGAGTTTAGGGGTACAAATGAAAGAAAATGATGCTCATAATTAAAACCTAGAATGTATGTATGATTATGGGTAAGATAACCTTATAGTCTCCTTTATCATACCTTGACCCTAGCCTATCATTACAAGCTTGATAAAGCCCTAATGATCCTTGATGTTGCAATAAGCCTACATTAGTGGATAGTGGTGTGAAAAATGGGCTTATGGTAGTCCTTCTATCTTTAGAGATTGATTACTAGTCGTTAGCCCTAAGGCTACATGATAATTTTGATGATAACAATACACATTGATTCATTGTGATTTACTAACATGTTTATTTATGTGCAAGAGTAACATCATTAAAATAATTGTAAAATCAAGAAGAGGCATATTAAAATGAAATGTTGAAGCTAAGGAGAAGACTACATGTTAAAGGCACCAAAGTTTAAGAACAAGGTTTGACTCAAGGAATGTGACACATGAGCAATATTCAATCAATTGGTCATATATTTCCCTACAAATGTCCAAATGATGTGATTCTTGAGCCTTTGGAAACTTACTCAATTTATAACATTTCATATGTTTTAAAAAAATTCAAATTTCAAGTGCAAGGTTGTCCAAATCATCATGCAAGTTGAAAGACAAATGGAAGCAGCTGACATGAGCACCGAATACTATCTTGGACATATCTTAGGCTAGAAATATCAAAATGACTTGATTATTATGGCATTGGAAAGAGGACTTCATGAGGCACATTTCATATTTTTTGAATAAATTCAAAATTCAAATGGAAGACTAACATAATTGACATGCAACTTGGTGGACTGACACAAGGACTAAAAATCAAGTCACATGAGCACCGAATGGTCTTTTGTCCATATCTTGAGATAGGGTTATCCAAATGACTTGATTCTTGATGTTTTGAAAAGCTTATTCAAAAATAAAGATCTTTTATGTTTTGAATAAATTCAAATATCAAGTGAAAGGCTGACATAATTGACATGCAAATCGGTGGACTGACACGAGGAAGAAAAATCAACTCACATGAGCACCGAATGGTGTTTTGGCCATATCTTGAGCTACAGATATCCAAATGACTTGGTTCTTCATGCGTTGGAAAGGTTATTCAATTTTACAGATGTTTCATAGATTTTCACATTTCAAATGAAACATTGACAAAAATGGCAGACAAGATTTCAATTTTTATGGTGGGTAGAAAATTTGGAGTTAGTGCCTTCACTTGATTAAGTTCATCCCATTTGCCTATAAAAGGAGCCCTTCTCCCATGCATTCAATAAGCATCTATCAAGCAAAAAACATGAGAAATATCAAGTCTAGAGAGCTTTTATATTCTTTATCTACTCTTTGAAGAGAGTTGTACTTTTGTTGTAAAAATTTTATTTGTTCTTGCATTGTGGTGAGAGAGAGATCTTCTTGTAAAGGATAAAAGTTATCCTTGAGAGAACTCTTGGTGTGGTGTTATCAAGAGTTGAAGGAAGTTGCCTTGGTAAGGTTGTTCATCAAGAATAACTCTTGGTGTGGTGTTATCATGGGTTGAAGGAAAGTCTTGATGAGGTTGTTCATCAAGCAAGTTGTAAAGATTTCTACAACTTAGTGAAAAGCCTAGCTTGTAGAGCTAGGAACCCGTGGACGTAGGCAAGGTTTGCCCAACCACGTAAATTGAGTTTGCACTCTCTCTATCCCTATTCTCTTTATATTTACTTGCACTTGTGATTGTTTATTATTGCTATTCTCTTGATCGCATCGTAGACAACTTCTATTCTCATTTTCTCCACCTTTATTCTCAAAGAAAGAGTGAATTAACTTTGATCTTTCAAGAAAAGTTTTCTAAATCCGTTTTGATAAAAATAAAAACCCAATTCACCCCCCTCTTGGGTTGCCATACCGGGGTCAACAAGTGGTGTCAGAGCAAGGTTGCTCATTTTTTTAAATCTTAACCGATTTTGAGCTATGGCAACTTTTAATCCAACTTCACATGTTGAGGGGCTTTCTATCTCTAGACCTCCATTTTTCAATGGAAGTGATTACTCTTATTGGAAAACTAGAATGATTATTTTCTTGAAATCTTTTGATTATGATTTGTGGTCTATTGTTTTGGAAGGACCTTTTGTTCCTACCAAAATTGAAAATGGGGAATGCATGCTTAAAGAACCTAAAGAGTTTAGTGAAGATGATAAAAAGGAATTGAGTTTGAATGCTAAAGCTATGAATGTGTTGTATTATGCTCTAGATAGAAATGAGTTTAATAGAATATCTACTTGTTCTACGGCACAAGAAATATGGCACACACTTGAAGTAACTCATGAAGGAACTAGTCAAGTTAAAGAATCCAAAATTAGTATGCTAGTTCATAGTTATGAGCTTTTTAAGATGAAATCGGATGAATCAATTTCTGAAATGTTTACTAGATTTACGGATATTATTAATAGTTTGAAATCTCTTGGTAAATCTTATTCTAATGTTGAAATGGTGAGAAAGATTCTTAGGTGTCTACCAAAATCTTGGGAGCCAAAGGTGACGGCAATTCAAGAAGCAAAGGACCTCACCAAACTACCATTAGAAGAACTTATGGGTTCTCTCATGACTCATGAAATCACTTTGAAGGAGAATGAAGAAGATTTCAAGAAAAAGAAAAATATCGCTTTCAAATCTTCAACAAAAGAAGATGATGAGTCCGACGATGAAGGAGACGATGAAGATCTTGCATTCATCACAAGAAAGCTAAAAAGGATGATTAGAAGAAACCAAGGATTCAAGAAGAATTCTAGAAGGGAGTACAAAGGGCAAAGCTCAAAACAAGATAAGAAAAATGATCAAGTCATTTGCTTTGAGTGCAAGAAACCGGGGCATGTAAAGATGGATTGTCCTTACTTCAAGAGTCAAAACAAGAAATCCAAAGCAATGAAAGCCACAAATTGGGATGATAGTGAAGCTAGCTCCACCGAAGAAGAAGATTGCGAAGTGGCAAACATGTGCTTCATGGCTTTAAGTGAAGATGAGGCAAGTATTCTAAACTTTGATCTTAAACTTTCATATGATGAATTACTTGAAGCAGTCCAAAATTTATGTGCAAGTTGATAAGCAAAATTCAAAAATCAATGCTTTCAAAAAGAAGTCAAAAATCATGTTATCTCAATTAGAAGAGTTGGTGGAAATAAATGAAGCTTTAGAAAATGAAAATGAAATTTTAAAGCAAAAAGATTTTGAAAGTTTGGAAAGTCAAATACATTTATTAAAAACTGAAAATGACATTTTAAAACAAAAGGATTTTGATAAATTGGAGAAACAAAATGCTATTTTGAAAAAGGAAAATAATGACTTAAGAAATATTGTTGATAGTTTTACAAAAAGCACAAAAAATTTGAATTCTATGTTACAAAACCAAAGGTGTGTTTTTGATAAAAGAGGGTAGGATATAAAACTCATAAAAATCAAAAGTATTTTAAAAATTATTTTGCTCATGCATCTTCTAGGAATAATCCTAATCATTCATGTACTTATTGTGGAAGAAAAGGACACAAAGTGCATTCTTGCTATATTAAGAGAAATCCTAATTTGAAACAAATATGGGTTCCAAAAAGTACCATAACTAACCCCCAAGGACCCAAGAACTTTTGGGTACCAAAAAGTTACTCCTTGAATGTTGATTGTAGAGACAAAGGAGTGGCAAACACAAGTGGTACTTAGATAGTGGATGCTCAAGGCATATGACCGGAGATGCCTCCAAGTTCTCAAGATTAATCATGAAGAAAGGAGGATATGTGACCTTCGGTGATAATGCCAAAGGAAGGGTAATCAGACATGGTGATATTGGTAACCCTTCTTCACCTATTATTAAAGATGTTTTGCTTGTTCATGGTTTAAAACATGATTTGATTAGCATTAGTCAATTGTGTGATAAGGGATATTTTGTTACTTTTGAGCCTAATAGATGTGTGATTAAGGATGTTAGTAACAATAAGACATTATTTGTTGGTAATAGATGTGGTAATATTTATACAATTGATATTGATGTTAATGATCATGTAGAAAATTGTTTCATTGTTAATCATGATGCTTGGTTATGGCATAGAAGGCTAGGTCATGCTAGCATGGACACAATTTCAAAAATTTCTAAAAATGATTTAGTTGATGGTCTTCCAAAAATAAAATTTGAAAAGGATAAGATTTGTGATGCTTGTCAATTTGGAAAATAAGTGAGAACTTCTTTTAAACAAAAGAAATTTATTTCAACAAATAAACCTCTACAATTACTTCATTTGGATTTATTTGGACCATCAAGAACTCAAAACCTTGGTGGAAAGTATTATGTTTTTGTTATTGTGGATGATTATTCAAGATTCACTTGGGTATTATTCTTGAAAACTAAAAATGAGGCCATACAAGCTTTTTCAAAATTTGCAAAAAGAGTCCAAAATCAAAAAGGATATTCTATTGTGTCCATTAGGAGTGATCATGGTAGTGAAGTAGACAATGTTGCATTTGAAAATCTTTGTGATGAAAATGGTTTTGAACATAATTTTTTCACACCTAGAACTCCACAACAAAATGGTATTGTTGAGAGAAAAAATAGGACTATCCAAGAAATGGCTAGCACCATGTTACTTGAAAATAATTTGCCAAAATATTTTTGGGCCGAAGCCATTAATACCGCATGCTTTATAATCAATAAAGTTCATATTAGAGCTTTAATAAAGAAAACTCCTTATGAACTTTGGAAAGGAAGAAAACCCAACATTGGATTTTTTAAAGTTTTTGGATGTAAATGTTTTATTTTAAATACCAAGGATAACCTTGAAAATTTTGATACAAAAGCCGATGTTGGAATTTTTGTTGGCTACTCCAACCATAGTAAAGCATATAGAGTTTTTTAAAAAAAGACTCTCACTATTGAAGAATCTATGCATGTTAAATTTGATGAAATTAATGTGATTTCTTCAAAGAATTTAGATGATGATTTTGTTGAGGTGGAAAGGCAAATCAAGGAATCAAGGCTTGATGAAAAGAGCCAAGATGAATTACAACTTCAACAAGAAAATCTTTCGGAAGTAAATGATTCTTCTCAAGAATTACCAAAGGAATGGAGGTATGCAAAAGCTCACCCTAAAGATCTCATTATTAGTGAACCATCACAAGGTATGAAAACTATAACTTCTTTTAGAAACTTTTGTAATCATTTTGCTTTTGTCTCTCAATTTGAACCAAAATCTTTTAAAGAAGCCGAAAATGATGAAAGTTGGATTTTTGCTATGCAAGAAGAATTGAACCAATTTGAGAGATATCAAGTTTGGGAATTAGTTCCTAGACCAAAAAATCATTCTATTATAGGCACTAAATGGATTTTTAGAAATTAAGTAGATGAAAATGGCACCATTATTAGAAACAAAGCTAGACTTGTTGCTCAAGGATACAATCAAGAAGAAGGTATTGATTATGAGGAAACCTTTGCACCGGTTGCTAGATTAGAATCAATTAGAATGTTGTGTGCATTTGCATGTTATAAAAATTTTACATTATATCAAATGGATGTCAAAAGTGCATTTTTAAATGGTTACATTATGGAGGAAGTATATGTAGAGCAACCTCTTGGTTTTCAAAATCATGATTTTCCAAACCATGTTTTCAAACTCAAAAAGGCACTTTATGGCTTGAAACAAGCACCAAGAGCATGGTATGATAGATTGAGCAAATTTCTCATTGATAATGGTTTCAAAATGAAAAAAGTTGATACTACTCTTTTTGTTAAAACAAAAAATGATGATTTATTAATTGTTCAAATCTATGTTGATGATATTATATTTGGTGCTACTAATGTTTCTATGTGTGAGGAATTTTCCAAGTGCATGCAACAAGAATTTGAAATGAGCTTAATGGGAGAATTAAATTTCTTCCTTGGACTTCAAATCAAGCAATCAATAGATGGGATCTTCATTAATCAAGCTAAATACACAAGAGATCTTCTTAAGAAGTTTGGCATGGATAATTCAAGGACATATAACACACCTATGGGTACATTAACCAAGCTTGACAAGGATGAGAAAGGAAAAGATGTTGAGGTAACAAAATATCGAGGTATGATTGGCTCTCTTTTGTATTTAACTGCTAGTAGACCTGATATTATGTTTAGTGTGTGTATGTGTGCTAGCTTTCAATCTTGTCCAAAGGAATCTCACCTTAAGGCTATCAAAAGGATATTTAGATATCTTCTTGGAACTATAACTCTAGGTCTTTGGTATCCTAAGTGTGATAATTTTGATCTAATTAGTTATTCCGATGCGGACTTTGCTGGAAGTCTTCTTGATAGAAAAAGCACTAGTGGCTCTTGCCATTTTCTAGGACATACATTAGTCTCATGGTTTAGTAGAAAACAAAATTCTGTTGCCTTATCAACCGCGGAAGCCGAGTATATTGCAGTAGGAAGTTGTTGTGCACAATCTCTTTGGATGAAACAAATTTTAAAAGATTATGGTGTGGTATTTGATCATATTCCCATCAAATGTGACAATACAAGTGCCATCAACATTTCAAAAAATCCCATACAACACTCTAGGACCTAAGCATATAGAGATTAGACATCATTTTATTAAAGATCATGTGCAAAAAGGTAATATTTCTTTAGAATTTGTTCCCACTGATAAACAATTAGCTGATATATTTACTAAACCCCTTAGTCAAGATAGATTTTACATAATTAGAAGAGAATTAGGCATGTTGGATATGTCTTAATTTTGCTTTAATATGATAATCTTTGAATGGCAGCATATGTTAAGGGGGAGAATATATTTAGGGGGAGTAGTTAATTTGATTACATCTTTTTGATGATAACAAAAGGGGGAGAAATGGTTGGATTGCTTATATTCATAACAAGTGCCATTTTTTTGTTTATTCTTGATTTTATTTTCATTCTTTATTTTAGATATTATTTGAAAGCAATCAATGGTTTGTCATCATCAAAAAGGGGGAGATTGTTAGCCCTAAGGCTACATGATAATTTTGATGATAACAATACACATTGATTCATTGTGATTTACTAACATGTTTATTTATGTGCAAGAGTAATATCATTGAAATAATTGTAAAATCAAGAAGAGGCTTATTAAAATGAAGTGTTGAAGCTAAGGAGAAGACTACATGTTAAAGGCACCAAAGTTTAAGGACAAGGTTTGACTCAAGGAATGTGACACATGAGCAATATTCAATCAATTGGTCATATATTTCTCTACAAATGTCCAAATGATGTGCTTCTTAAGCCTTCGGAAAGCTTACTCAATTTATAACATTTCATATATTTTTAAAGAAATTCAAATTTCAAGTGCAAGGCTGTCCAAATCATCATGCAAGTTGAAAGACAAATGGAAGCAGCTGACATGAGCACCGAATACTATTTTGGACATATCTTGAGCTAGAAATATCAAAATGACTTGATTCTTATGGAATTGGAAAGCAAACTTTGTTAGCCCTAAGGCTACATGATAATTTTGATGATAACAATACACATTGATTAATTGAGATTTACTAACATGTTTATTTATGTGCAAGAGTAAGATCATTGAAATAATTTTAAAATCAAGAAGAGGCTTATTAAAATGAAGTGTTGAAGCTAAGGAGAAGACTACATGTTAAAGGCACCAAAGTTTAAGAACAAGGATTGACTCAAGGAATGTGACACATGACAATGTTCAATCAATTGGTCATATATATCTCTACAAATATCCAAATGACGTGATTCTTGATCCTTTGGAAAGCTTGCTCAATTTATAACATTTCATATGTTTTAATGAAATTCAAATTTCAAGTGCAAGGTTGTCCAAATCATCATGCAAGTTGAAAGACAAATGGAAGCAGCTGACATGAGCACCGAATACTCCTTTGGACATATCTTGAGCTAGAAAAATCAAAATGACTTGATTCTTACGGCATTGGAAAGATGACTTAATGAAGAACATTTCATATGTTTTGAAGAAATTCAAATTTCAAATGGAAGGCTGACATAATTGACATGCAATTCGGTGGACTGACACAGAGAAGAAAAATCAACTCACATGAGCACCGAATGGTGTTTTGGCCATATCTTAAGATAGAGATATCCAAATGCTTTGATTCTTAATGTTTTGGAAAGCTTATTCAAATATGAAGATCTTTTATGTTTTGAAGAAATCAAATTTCAAACGGAAGGTGACAGAATTATCATTCAAGTTGGTGGACTGACACATGGAGGAAAAATCAAGTCACATGAGCACCGAATGGTGTTTTGGCCATATCTTGAGCTACAGATATCCAAATGACTTGATTTTTGATGCGTTGGAAAGTTTATTCAAATGTGCAAATCTTTTATGTTTTGCAGATTTTCAAATTTCAAACGGAACATTGACAAAAATGGCAGACAAAATTACAGTTTTTATGGTGGGCAGAAAATTTGGAGTTGGTGCCTTCACTTGATTAAGTTCATCTCATTTGCCTATAAAAGGAGCCATTCTCCCATGCATTTAACAAGGGCAAGAGAAGCATTTTATCAAGCAAAAAGCAAGAGAAATATCAAGTCTAGAGAGCTTTTATATTCTTTATCTACTCTTTGAAGAGAGTTATACTTTTGTTGTAAAAATTATTTTTGTTCTTGTATTGTGGTGAGAGTGAGATATTCTTGTAAAGGATAATAGTTATCCTTGAGAGAACTCTTGTTGTGTGTTATCAAGAGTTGAAGGGAGTTGCCGTGGTGAGGTTGTTCATCAAGAAGAACTCTTGGTGTGGTGTTATCAAGGGTTGAAGGAAGTTGCCTTGGTGAGGTGGTTCATCAAGAAGAACTCTTGGTGTGGTGTTATCAAGGGTTGAAGGAAGTTGCCTTGGTGAGGTTGTTCATCAAGAAGAACTCTTGGTGTGGTGTTATCAAAAGTTGGAAGGAAAAGTCTTGGTGAGGTTGTTCATCAAGCAAGTTGTAAAGATTTCTACAACTTAGTTGAAAGCTTAGCTCGTGGAGCGAGGAGCCCGTGGACGTAGGCAAGGTTTGCCGAACCACGTAAATTGAGTTTGCACTCTCTCTATCCCTTTCCTCTTTATATTTACTTGCACTTATGATTGTTCATTATTGTTATTCTCTTGATTGCATCTTTGATAATTTCTAATTTCTTCTTTTTCACCTTTATTCTCAAAGAAAGAGTGAACTAATTTTGATCTTTAAAGAAAAGTTTTATAAAACGGTTTTGATAAATAAAAACCCAATTCACCCCCCCTCTTGGGTTGCCATACCTGGGTCAACAAGTGGCATCAGAGCAAGGTTGCTCATTTTTTTTTAATCTTAACCGATTTTGAGCTATGGTAACTTTTAATCCAACTTCACATGTTGAGGGGCTTTCTATCTCTAGACCTCCATTTTTTAATGGAAGTTATTACTCTTATTGGAGAACTAGAATTAGTATTTTCTTGAAATCTTTTGATTATGATTTGTGGTCTATTGTTTTGGAAGGACCTTTTGTTCCTACCAAAATTGAAAATGGGGAATGCATACTTAAAGAATCTAAAGAGTTTAGTGAAAATGATAAAAAGAAATTGAGTTTGAATGCTAAAGCTATGAATGTGTTATATTGTGCTTTAGATAGAAATGAGTTTAATAGAATATCTACTTGTTCTACGGCACAAGAAATATGGCATACACTTGAAGGAACTCATGAAGGAACTAATCAAGTTAAAGAATCTAAAATTAGTATGCTAGTTCATAGTTATGAGCTTTTTAAAATAAAACAAGATGAATCAATTTCTGAAATGTTTACTAGATTTACGGATATTATTAATAGTTTGAAATCTCTTGGTAAATCTTATTCTAATGTTGAAATGGTGAGAAAGATTCTTAGGTGTCTACCAAAATATTGGGAGCCAAAGGTAACAGCAATTCAAGAAGCAAAGGACCTCACCAAACTACCATTAGAAGAACTTATGGGTTCTCTCATGACTCATGAAATCCCCTTGAAGGAGAATGAAGAAGATTTCAAGAAAAAGAAAAATATCGCTTTCAAATCTTCAACGAAAGAAAAAGATGACTCCGATGACGAAGGAGATGATGAAGATCTGGCATTCATCACAAGAAATCTAAAAAGGATGATTAGAAGAAACCAAGGATTCAAGAAGATTTCTAGAATGGATTGTCCTTACTTCAAGAGTCAAAACAAGAAATCCAAAGCAATGAAAGCCACAAATTGGGATGATAGTGAAGCTAGCTCCACCGAAGAAGAAGATTGCGAAGTGGCAAACATGTGCTTCATGGCTTTAAGTGAAGATGAGGTAAGTATTCTAAACTATGATCCTAAACTTTCATATGATGAATTACTTGAAGCATTCCAAAATTTACATGTGCAAGTTGATAAGCAAAATTCTAAAATCAATGCTTTCAAAAAGAAGTCAAAAATTATGTTATCTCAATTAGAAGAATTGGTAGAAATAAATGAAGCTTTAGAAAATGAAAATGAAAGTTTAAAGCAAAAAGATTTTGAAAGTTTGGAAAGTCAAATATATTTTTTAAAAACTGAAAATGAGATTTTAAAACAAAAGGATTTTGATAAATTAGAGAAAAAAAATGTTATTTTGAAAAAGGAAAATAATGACTTAAGAAATATTGTTGATAGTTTTACAAAAAGCACAAAAATTTTGAATTCTATGTTACAAAACTAAAGGTGTGTTTTTGATAAAAGAGGGTTAGGATATAAAAGTCATAAAAATCAAAAATATTTTAAAAACTATTTTGTTCATGCATCTTCTATGAATAATCCTAATCATTCATGTACTTATTGTGGAAGAAAAGGACACAATGTGCATTCTTGCTCCATTAAAAGAAATCCTAATTTGAAACAAATATGGGTTCCAAAAAGTATCATAACTAACCCCCAAGGACCCAAGAACTTTTGGGTACCAAAAAGTTTCTCCTTGAATGTTGATTGTAGAGACAAAGTGGCAAACACAAGTGGTACTTAGATAGTGGATGCTCAAGGCATATGACCGGAGATGCCTCTAAGTTCTCAAGATTAATCATAAAGAAAGGAGGATATGTGACATTCGGTGATAATGCCAAAGGAAGGGTAATCGGACATGGTGATATTGGTAACCCTTCTCCACCTATTATTAAAGATGTTTTGCTTGTTCATGGTTTGAAACATAATTTGATTAGCATTAGTCAATTGTGTGATAAGGGATATTTTGTTGCTTTTGAGCCTAATCGATGTATGATTAAGGATGTTAGTAACAATAAGACATTATTTGTTGGTAATAGATGTGGTAATATTTATACAATTGATATTGATGTTAATGATCATGTAGAAAAATGTTTCATTGTTAATCATGATGCTTGGTTATGGCATAGAAGGTTAGGTCATGCTAGCATGGACACAATTTAAAAAAATTCTAAAAATGATTTAGTTGATGGTCTTCCAAAAATAAAATTTGAAAAGGATAAAATTTGTGATGCTTGTCAATTTGAAAAACAAGTGAGAACTTTTTTAAACAAAAATTTTTTTTCAACAAATAAACCCCTTAGTCAAGATAGATTTTGCATAATTAGAAAAGAATTATACATATTGGATATGCTTAATTTTGCTTTTATATGATAATCTTTGAATGGTAGCATATGTTAAGGGGGAGAATATATTTAGGGGGAGTAATTAATTTGATTATATCTTTTTGATGATAACAAAAGGGGGAGAAATGGTTGGATTGCTTATATTCATAACAAGTGCCAAATTTTTATTTATTCTTGATTTTATTTTCATTCTTGATTTAGATATTATTTTAAAGCAATCAATGGTTTGTCATCATAAAAAAGGGGGAGATTGTTAGCCCTAAGGCTACATGATAATTTTGATGATAACAATACACATTGATAAACTGAGATTTACTAACATGTTTATTTATGTGCAAGAGTAAGATCATTGAAATAATTTTAAAATCAAGAAGAGCCTTATTAAAATGAAGTGTTGAAGCTAAGGAGAAGACTACATGTTAAAGGCACCAAAGTTTAAGAACAAGGATTGACTCAAGGAATGTGACACATGAAGAATGTTCAATCAATTGGTTATATATATCTCTACAAATATCCAAATGATGTGATTCTTGCACCTTTGGAAAGCTTACTCAATTTATAACATTTCATATGTTTTAATGAAATTCAAATTTCAAGTGCAAGGTTGTCCAAATCATCATGAAAGTTGAAAGACAAATGGAAGTAGCTGACATGAGCACCAAATACTCCTTTGGACATATCTTGAGCTAGAAAAATCAAAATGACTTGATTCTTGCGGCATTGGAAAGATGACTTAATGAGGAATATTTCATATGTTTTGAAAAAATTCAAATTTCAAACAGAAGGCCGAAATAATTGACATGCAATTCGGTGGAATGACACAGAGAAGAAAAATCAACTCACATAAGCACCGAATGGTATTTTGGCCATATCTTAAGATAGAGATATCCAATTGCTTTGATTCTTAATGTTTTGGAAAGCTTATTCAAATATGAAGATCTTTTATGTTTTGACGAAATTCAAATTTCAAACGGAAGACTGACAGAATTATCATTCAAGTTGGTGGACTGACACATGGAGGAAAAATCAAGTCACATGAGCACCGAATGGTGTTTTGGCCATATCTTGAGCTACAGATATCCAAATGACTTGATTCTTGATGCGTTGGAAAGCTTATTCAAATTTGCAAATCTTTTATGTTTTGCATATTTTCAAATTTCAAACGGAACATTGACAAAAAATGGAAGACAAGATTACGGTTTTTATGGTGGGCAGAAAATTTGGAGTTGGTGTCTTCACTTGATTAAGCTCATCTCATTTGCCTATAAAAGGAGCCATTCTCCCATGCATTCAAGTAGTGCAAGCGAAGCATTTTATCAAGCAAAAAGCAAGAGAAATATCAAGTCTAGAGAGCTTTTATATTATTTATCTACTCTTTGAAGGGAGTTATACTTTTGTTGTAAAAATTATCTTTGTTCTTGTATTGTGGTGAGAGTGAGATATTATTGTAAAGGATAATAGTTATCCTTGAGAGAACTCTTGTTGTGTGTTATCAAGAGTTGAAGGAAGTTGCCTTGGTGAGGTTGTTCATCAAGAAGAACTCTTGGTGTGGTGTTATCAAGGGTTGAAGGAAGTTGCCTTGGTGAGGTTGTTCATCAAGAAGAACTCTTGGTGTGGTGTTATCAAGGGTTGAAGGAAGTTGCCTTGGTGAGGTTGTTCATCAAGAAGAACTCTTGGTGTGGTGTTATCAAGGGTTGAAGGAAAAAGTCTTGGTGAGGTTGTTCATCAAGCAAGTTGTAAAGATTTCTACAACTTAGTGGAAAGCTTAGCTCGTGGAGCTAGGAGCCCGTGGACGTAGGCAAGGTTTGCCGAACCACGTAAATTGAGTTTGCACTCTCTCTATCCCTTTCCTCTTTACATTTACTTGCACTTGTGATTGTTCATCATTATTATTCTTTTGATTGCATCTTTGATAAATTCTAATTGTCATCTTCTTCACCTTTATTTTCAAAGAAAGAGTTAACTAATTTTGATCTTTCAAGAAAAGTTTTCTAAATCCGTTTTGATAAATAAAAACCCAATTCACCCCCCCTCTTGGGTTGCCATACGTGGGTCAACAAACTTCATGAGGCAAATTTCATATTTTTTGAAGAAATTCAAAATTCAAATGGAAGGCCGACATAATTGACATACAAGTCGGTGGACTAACACAAGGACTAAAAATCAAGTCACATGTGCACCAAATTGTCTTTTGTCCATATCTTGAGCTACGGTTATCCAAATGACTTGATTCTTGATGTTTTAGAAAGCTTATTCCAATATGAAGATCTTTTTTGTTTTGAAGAAATTCAAATTTTAAGTGAAATTCTGACATATTTGACATGCAATTCAGCGGACCGACACAAGGAAGAAAAATCAACTCACATGAGCACCGAATGGTGTTTTGGCCATATCTTAAGCTACAGATATCCAAATGACTTGGTTCTTCATTTGTTGGAAAGGTTATTCAATTTTATAGATCGTTTATGTTTCACAGATTTTTAAATTTCAAACGAACCATTGACAAAAATGGCAGACAAAATTTCAATTTTTATGGTGGGCAGAAAATTTGGAGTTGGTGTCTTCACTTGATTAAGTTCATCCCATTTGCCTATAAAAGGAGCCCTTCTCCCATGCATTCAATAAGCATCTATCAAGTAAAAAACATGAGAAATATCAAGTCTAGAGAGCTTTTATATTTTTTATCTACTCTTTGAAGAGAGTTGTACTTTTGTTGTAAAAATTTTATTTGTTCTTGCATTGTGGTGAGAGAGAGATCTTCTTGTAAAGGATAAAAGTTATCCTTGAGAGAACTCTTCGTGTGGTGTTATCAAGAGTTGAAGGAAGTTGCCTTGGTAAGGTTGTTCATCAAGAAGAACTCTTGGTGTGGTGTTATCAAGGGTTGAAGGAAGTTGCCTTGGTGAGGTTGTTCATCAAGAAGAACTCTTGGTGTGGTGTTATCAAGGGTTGAAGGAAAGTCTTGGTAAGGTTGTTCATCAAGTTAGTGGAAAGTCCAGCTTATGGAGCTAGGAACCTGATGGACGTAGGCAAGGTTTGCCCAACCACGTAAATTGAGTTTACACTCTCTCTATCCCTATCCTCCTTATATTTACGTGCACTTGTGATTGTTTATTATTGCTATTCTCTTGATTGCATCTTAGACAACTTCTATTCTCATCTTCTCCACATTTATTATCAAAGAAAGAGTGAATTAATTTTGATCTTTCAAGAAAAGTTTTCTAAATCCATTTTGATAAAAATAAAAACCCAATTCACCCCCCTCTTAGGTTGTCATACCGGGGTCAACACTAGTTTCTATTTGTATAAAGCTATCCAAGTCTTAACAAGTGAAGTATGATTGACTACACATACACACACGAAGAATCTTGAATGAAATAATTCTATCTTAGAGCTGAATTTGTGAATAATCACAATTTTAATGCATTACCAGTGAGCTATTGAATTTGAGAAATCCTTTAGGATTTTGAATGTAAATAAAATTTGATGCACAACTCACATTCAGGATTTCAACCTATTATTGGAAGATATTGGGTTCATTAAAAACATGTGGATATCAAAGATATCAAAGAAGAAAATCTACCAACAGTTTCCATCAAGGATATCAAAGAAGCAACTTTGCCACCAATGGTGAAGAAGCACGACCTGTGGAAGAAGTTAGCCATTTTGTCAGGCATGGATGTCTACAAAGAAAGAGGATTAATGCATTTGAAGTTGGATGAAAAAAAATTGCCTAAGACGATACTAAACTCTTCATAAAGGGGGTTAAAAGTTACCCATCCGTCTTCAGAAGTGAAAAGAAGTAAGAGACAAAGGGTTGTCCAATCATCTTGAGTAGGAAATGAAATAAGCGGGCAAAGAATTGCCCTAATCATTTTGAAAATCATGGCAGCTATTATCTCAATCATCTCAAAGAAAGTGTAAGAAATGGTGTTAGAATAGATAGCCTCCTTTATAATCAAATATGAGAAAAAGAAAGAAAGAAAAATAAGAAAAAAAGAGCCTGCTAAGTCGAAAACTTGAAAAGGCGGCTTAGGTAAAAATTAAGGCAAGCCTACTAAGTTGAAAACCTGAAAGGGTAGCTTAGGCAAAAATTAGAGCATGAAAGAAAAGAACAAAAAACCCGCTGAGTTAAAAACCCAGAAAGGGCGGCTCATGTAAAAGTTAGGGCAAGCTCGCTAAGTAGAAAACCCAAAGAGGGCAGCTTAGGCAAAAATTAGAGCATGAAAAAAAAGAGAGAAAGAAATGAAAAATGATTGAATCTGCTAAGTCAAAAACCTGAAAGGGCGGCTTAGGCAAAGTTTAGGGTTAAAAGGAAAAATACCTGAAGAAGTAGAAAACTGCCACCGAATCTCTGACTTGGATCCATCCTGACACGATCTTGTCCAATCACTATCTCAGCTAGAATCAAGGGAACAGTTGTAAGACTTGGGCCCATCTAAGGAATGATGATCACAAGATAAAGGAAGAACTGAAGAAGGTGAAGCCAATCAGATGTGCTCCTATCCATCATCTCAAGCAAAGACATGATAGCAGACAATGTCACTTTACCACTACAAGTGTAAATACTCATGGTAGAAATTAGAAAGTCAAAAAGTTGGCAAGACATCAATGGCATTAGAATTGAATGAATGAGAAACGAATATGGTGAAGAATTCCTCATACAAGGGGTAAAGCTCTTACCTATTCAAGTGAAAGACATGATCATGAGACTCCCAGAAGTTCATGCAATCCTTGAGAAAGAGGATGTCGAGCTTTACATGCTGAAGGAATTTCATATTGCAAAGACTACTGGATCCGAGCTGCTTCCAGTTGTCATCCTTTAAAAGCCTTAATAGAGGCTGGAGAGTCTTGGAGGAAACCTCAGACATGTTGAATTATGAGAAGAGGCATTGGAAGGTGTGAAGTGAAGTAGAAGGGAAAAAGAATAGTTGATGATGACAGTGCTCACTCATCATCATCGTTATTGTCAGCATCAAGGAGCAGCGACTTAAGCCTGAAGGGATTTGATCCCTCACTCCAAACGAGCATTTTCTTGACGACTTGTCTAATCCAAGCAAGAAGCACATAGTTAGAAAAGATAATCAAAATAGACATCATGCATACATGATACATAAAATGTTTTCTTGTTGTAATCACAATTCAGAATGGTATACGATCCAGAATAATCAAGTACAATTATAATGCAATATGAGATATTGGGGGTATGACAAATCCGAAAAAGGATTGTCTCCCAAGTATAGGAGTGTCGAAGTAATAAAACCCGGTGAGACCGGGGTCGATCCACGAGGAAGGGAATTTAAGCGTTACAAATTATAAGCTAAACAAATGTGATATGGATGATTCAAAGAGGTGACATGATAATATCAACAAGTATGTAAGATGGTAGGTGGTATTACCGACCATTCAAATATAAAACAAAATGCAAGAGGAGGTAAAACCATCCATGGAAATAGGTGGTATAACCAACCATAGTAAATTAAAGAACAATTTCATAAGGTGGTAGAACCTACCATAGTAAATAAAATAAAAAGTTCATAAACAATAGAATAATTAAAATACAAGAGGAATTAACACAATAACAATGAAGGCTAAGGTTAGGGGATCCGCCCTTGATATTTCAAATAAGGATAATTAACCCATTTTAGTTATATGAATTATATTTGTTTCATTACCAATATTTATACCACTTCTTGTAAATGGGTTCAAGCATCCAATGTGCCAATCATCATATGTCTACAACAAATCAAGGTTCCTAACTAGATTCGTGTCAGTAAGGAAGAACCATACATTATCTAGAAAGGATCCAAACATTTGATGTGCCAAAGATTGTCGACAATGGATCAAGACCTCCACTTTACGAGTGGTGTCAAGATTGATTAAGAAATTAAATATAAATCATATTGAATAAACATTGTAAGATTAAGATTATTAAGCACATATTAAGGGTTAGAGAATCCTTATTCTCATATCAAGGGTTTCACCCTTTCACCTTAGCAAAAGAGAAATTAGAAGAACATTATAATAGAAAGAAAATAAAATGCAAGAAAAAGGAAATTCATTAATAACATAAACACACAAACACAATACAAGATCCTAGCCAAAGCCAAAATGTTCCAGCCAAGGCCAAGATGCCCTAATGGGTCACAAGGCACCTCTATTTATAGATACATCCAGGGCAAACTTGTCAAATTACAAGGGCATAATTGTCAAATATTAGTTGTAAATATCTTTGACAATTGGGATCATTAGGCACCGACTTTGACCATCAATTTTGACATTGAAATGTTGAGAATTTTAATCACATGTCTTCATGAAAGTTGTATATATTTCTCTCAGCTTTCTAGAACATATTTATTTGCACAATTTGGATACGTATTTTGAGAGATACGGTTCAAATACTTAGGCCTGGTCAGACTAGGCCGAGACTGTAGATGGGTTCACTTCAAGCCCAATTTTGGTCCACTAAGAGCCCGAATTTGATGATTCTTGTGAAATGCATTCTTGTAGACAATTAAATCAGCTTTCCAAAACATTAAGAATTGCACCATTCTGATCTATAAATAGAGAGTTATGCCAATTTTACCGAACCTGTAACAAAACCAAAATTAAGAGGAATTAATTCCAAAGATGCAAATGCTACAAATATACTTAAGTTGAGGAATTTAATGACACTATTAATGCAATATGATGAACTAAACTCTTATTAAACATGCATATTTAAGTGTTCATCACACCCCCCAACTAGCTTATTGCTAGTCCCTAGCAATTAAAGCGTTATTATTTAGAAGTGATTTAGAGAATTTTACATCCAAGGTGGTCATTATTGCACTCTCCTTGATTTTATCCAAATAAACAAACTCTCAACCAATTATTATTATTATTATTTTTTATTTTTTTATGACTCATGTACCCATCGGTCAAGATATCTATAAACCTTCTTTTGGTGCTCAGTCAACACATGACTATGGGGCTTATTAGAAAGAAGCCATATCGGTTCTAATATTTGTTAAGGCTAACAACTTTAGGTAGGGGACATTCATTTATTTTATATATATATGTGTTGTTGTTTTTTTTTTTTTTTTTTTTTTAAAGAATGCATCTTTAACCCATGTAGCGAGCCTTAGGCTAATGACTCCCAGACCAGTTGGCCTTAGGGCATTAGGTGTTAAGACACCCCTTCGAGCTTAACGACTCGGGTTACCGATGCTTTATTTTTGCTTACAAACTTATGGATAGTGCAATGTTCAATCCCATTAAGCTTTCTCCTTAATCCATGTAACAAGCTTTGGGCCAATAGCTCCCAAACCAGTTGGTCTTAGGGTATTAGGTGTTAAGGCACCCCTCGGGCTTAATTGCTCGAATTAAGGAGGCTACGAGACCAAACTTTATCCACAATTGCTATTTTTTTTCTTTTTTCTTTTTTTTTTTGCTTTTTTTTTAACTTTCCCCTTCCTTTGTGTTGTTATCCTAAACAAAACAAAAGAACTCAAATATTACAACATTTCATTTTGCCACCCACAATCATGCATCAAGGTATGTGTGTGTGTGTGAAGAAGGGCTCATGAATACTTGCTTAATGAGTACATAAGCACACAATTTTTTTTTTTTAAATGATAAGGTTGTGAGAGTTCATAGATTTGAATAATTCAAAGTGAAATGAATAAGACTTCCTTGTTATAAAATTCAAAAATCAAGTCTAAATAATATCAAGTTAGCTAAAATGAGTTGATAAGATCAAAATAAAATGACAAATTGGTTAGAATGGGTTTCAAGAGTTCAAACTGGTCCTCCTTACTCTGCCATTCCTGACCCAGAATGCGTCTCAAGAGGATTTGAACTCCTTACGCCGCACTCTGAATCTAATTACTAACTCGCTTTTTTTTTTTTTTTTTGCAAGAAAAAAATAAAATTTCAAGACACACTTATGTCTACTATCCTTCCCCCCCAACCAAATGAAACATTGTCCTCAATGTTTAAATGTAGAGAAATAAAGTATAGGAGACATTACCTGAAGCTTCTGTTATTCAAGAGAGATGACCTGAAAGACTCATAAAATAACATGCTAAAATAAAATAAAATAAAGGACAAGAGAAAAAATTATAAACGGAGATTCAGATCCAATTTGCACTTTTTGTTTTGCCTTCCTGCCCAATTAATTTGAGTACTAGCTGGGTCAGGTTCATACTCAACTTCTTGTAATTTGTCAAGTAACTCACCAGCAGAAGTGGCAGAAACAAGGATATTTCTCGCCCAATGTGGGATAAAATTTTGTTCTACAGCTGCATCAACAAAACTTATTAAAGGATCAAAGAAATTGTTAACAGTTCAACTCAACATATGGTTTTTTTTGATGGAGATCAGTTTGGGCTAAGAATTGGCAATTTGAAAAATTTCTTAACAGAGTGCCAAAGCCACCTGATAAAGCAATAAAGGCATCTGAATTGATGAGCATATGTGCCATGCGTTCATGCATAGAGGAGACCTGTAACTCCTTCCCAACCGTTTTTCCAACAATGCTTTCTACAGCCAAAGATTTAGGAATAACTCCTAACACTTGACTACCTCCTACATGTGCAGCTGTTGATACGCAACCCATTAACCCGAGGCTACCTCCCCCATAAACCACATGAATCTTTCTTTCAGCCAGTAGTCTACCAAGGTAATTTGCTACTTCTATAAACTCCTCACTTTTACCCGGTCGAGATCCACAGAATACACATATCCTTTGGATTCGACGTTGTGAAGTTCCCTCCATGTCTATGCAACTCTCGAACTATGTGTGAGGAAGAGAATAAGAGATGTGGTATTTATGGAGTGCAAAAAGGTATGCTAATGATGATATCTATCTAGGTAGCTCGGTTGTTTGTTGAAAATTTTGACAATAATGCATAAAAATTCAAAAGATGATGAATTAAGGGACAACATAATGTCAAAACAAAAAGGATACAAATTATAAAATGACAGATATGAGGTATTCAAATTAAAAAAGAGGCCACGCATGCATTATGTAACAGGTAATAGTTGACTGTAGATCACTCTTCCTCTTGGTTTTAGCCTAGCAGAACGGACTTTAAACACCTTCTATTGAGTTGGGGATATGCTTTCCCATCCAGTTTTCTTATCAAATGGGCAAACAGGGTCGTTGAGTCAGATTCCCCAAGGACCTATAGCGTTCCTGCTCATCTCCGGAATTGTCGTCCACAAGCTTAAAAAAATTTCACGCTTGCACAAGTCCACAGAATGAGTGCTCTCAAGAGTCACTCGGATATCATCAAAGGACTCCTTACTTAGTCCATTCTTGATGAACTGTAGTTTATCCTCTCGATTGTTAGACAAATATCCCAAGGAGCGGAAACGCTGGTTACAAGTCCATCTTGCACATCTGGGACAAACTTGTAACCTTTTCACTCTTCGTTTTTTGGTGTAAGAGCTTTTTCCCAAACCTGGCATATGGGAAACAAGATTATCTGAAAAATCACAAGAGAATCGAACGTTGGCTTCAATTAACCATCTTAAATAAGTAGGAATACCCTTACGCATCAACAACCTTAGTCTTTCTGCACGAGCTTTATAAATTTTAAGCAAATCATTTGAGGAAGAGAGGGAAAATGTTTGTGCAATTTTGAGAGAATGGTATCCAGTGGAAGAAAATGAAGAGGAGAGAAAAGAAAGTGAAGCAAGGTGAGCAACCCGTTTTTAGGGACGAAAAAACGACGTTTAATAGTCACGGTCCAGTACCGTATCCGCCACTCTGACGGAAAAAATCAAAAAAATCAATCCTTAAAAAAGATCGACTAAAGCAATGGACTATTCATTTTGGTCAAAATTTTCAAAGAATGGTTTTAACCGTTGTCCATTAACTTTAAACACATTACCATTCTTTGGGTTCTCAATTTCAACTGCTCCATGAGGGAAAACATTTTTAACAATGAAAGGCCTAGTCCAACGAGACCGAAGTTTACCAGGAAACAAATGCAATCTTGAATCATACAAAAGAACTTTTTGTGAAGGTTCAAAAGATTTTCTACCAATAAATTTGTCATGAAAAACCTTCATTTTTTCTTTGTAGATTTTAGAATTTTCATAAGCCTCATTCCTGATTTCTTCAAGTTCACTCAGTTGGAGTTTTCGTAACTTGCAAGCATCATTCAAGTTTGTGTTAAATGTTTTAATGGCCAAATAAGCTTTATGTTCAATTTCCACTGGCAAGTGACAAGGTTTTCCATAAACTAATCTATAAGGAGACATTCCCAATGATGTTTGAAAGCAGTTCGTATAAGACCAGAGGCATCCATTAAGTCTAAAGACCAATCTTTAACGATTTGATCCTTAGTTAAAGTTTTTCTTAAGATCTGTTTTATCTCCATATTAGCTAATTCAATTCCACTTGTTTGTGTGGTGATAAGGTGTAGAAATTTATGTTATTCCATATTCTTCATTAGAGTTTCAAATGGTTTATTACAAAAATGTGCACCCCTATCACTAATGGCTCGAGGAATTCCAAATCTACATAAGATATTCTCTTTCAAGAATTTGATAACTATTTTGTGATCATTGTTTCGACATGGAATTGCCTCGACCCATTTTGCAACATAGTCTCTGCAACAAGGATGTACAAAAAACCAAATGACACTGGAAAAGGTCCCATAAAATCAATACCCCAACAGTCAAAGATTTCAACGACAAGAATGGGATTCAACGACATCATGTTTCTTTTTGAAATAGATCCCAATTTTTTGACAATTTTCACACGTTTTGCAAAATGCATGTGCATCTTTAAATAAGGTGGGCCAATAAAATCCCCATTGTAAGATCTTAGCAGCTGTTTTTCTAGATGAAAAATGTCCTCCACATGCTTCAGAATGACAAAAGTTAATGACACGACTTACCTCATTGTCGGGTATGCATCTTCTCATTATTTGGTCTGGACAATATTTGAACAGATATGGGACATCCCAGTAAAAATTTTTCACCTCGGTTAAAAATTTTCTTTTGTCTTGAGCATTCCAATGAGGTGGCATTTTCCCTGTCGCAAGAAAATTTACAATGTTAGCAAACCAAGGTACAGTAGCGACAGAAAATAAAAATTCATCAGGAAAAGAATCATTGATAGGTGAAGTTTCAATTAATGTCTCTGTCGTTAGTCTTGAAAGATGATCTGCAACGACATTTTCGGCTCCTATCTTATCCTTTATTGTGATGTTAAATTCTTGGAGCAATAAGA
>SNVD02008166.1:0-31835 GCA_013180625.2 Boswellia sacra | reverse complement strand
GTACTTATGTCAAGAACTCTGTAGATTAAATAAGACGATTCTTTTTTTTTAAAAAGAAATGCTATATATACTGAGTAAGAAGTTTGATTTAATGAATTGACATTCAAATAATATTATAACAACAAAACCATCTCCAGCGATGGAGCGAACTCAAGAAAAAAAAAATTTGAAAAATCAAATTGTGTGTAGGCTTGGGCATTTGCCCCGGCCCCACCACTGACCCGGCCGGACCCGGTCCAACGGGGCGGGTCTGGACCCGTCCTGGATCACTGTAAGGGGCAGGTACGGGGCTGCATAGAGTCTACCCCGTCCGGGGTGGGTCCGAGGCCGGGTCTTGCCTCTAGACCCTTTGGACCCGCCCCGCCCCGCACAGTTAAGGGTATAAATGAAAAAATTTAAAATATAAGGACTTATAGATAATTTCAGGGGGTTAGTTTGTTAAATTTTAATATATAGGAACTTTCAGAATATATTTGTTTTTTATTTTTTTTTTTGGATTTTTAGCCGTGACGTAAGCATGTTGATGATATTGTATGAAATTATGGATGGACTTAAAAGAAATATTGTGGATGATGAGATTGAAAAATATAAATATTATGGGGTGTAAATGAAATTTTACGGGGCGGGACGGGGCGGGTATGAATCTGGCTCTTTTTTTTTCCGTCCCGCCCCGCCCCGCCCCGCAACGGGGCAATGGGGCAGGGCGGGGCAGAAAAAAAAGAGACGGGGCGGGGCTGGATACTTGCCGCCCCGTACCTGCCCCGCCCCGGTACCAAGCCTAATTGTGTGCAAGACCAAGCCATGGCCACTTACAATCAGGAATCACAAGGCCAACCGTCCTTGGCATGGCCATGTCGATTGCCATGAGACTCCAAGTCCGCCTCTCTGTCTATCCAAAATTTCTTCAAGGCCTCGTAAGAAATGGTGGCCTTTCCCTTTTGCTCTGCCTCTATACCTAGCAGGCGGCTAATCAAATCTCCTCGCCAAGCAGGGGTGTGCAAGCATGCATGAGTCAAAGGGAACCAGCCCCCCCGACTCGAGATGTCACTTAAGACTCCCTTAGTTTCGAAATAGGTGGATGACTCCCTCGTATTAACTGTTGTTAGATCAAAATGTGTTTTGACTAGTTAATTACTATGAAATATCTGAAATATCATTCTACTTGCTACATAAATTATGATAAACATATATGCTCTTGTATGTTGAAATTTTACATATTCTTTACAACTATTGATTATGTTTAACTTTTCACCTAAAATTTAATATTCATATAACATAGATTAAGAATATCAACTTATAAACTTTTAAGTAAATACAACAGTGTAAAACACATAATAAAAATATTCAATAAATAAGTCTAAAATATAAATAATCTAAAAATTATATGCATATTTATATTTTTTGTAAATATAATAATTAAGATTTATTATATTTAAAATAGTTTTCAGGTAAATTAAAAATTAGATAATTTTTTCATTATATATATATATATTCAAGAAAAAATTTTCTAACATATGTATACGTTCTAAAGTTTTTTGATTATAATTAAATTAATAAATATTAAATAATATTGTTTTAACACATTATATCAGAACTAAATGTATTTAATATTTGGATTTTGATATTCTATAATTAGATAACTTATTTTTTTGTGTACTATTTTGTTATCTTAATTTGAGATTCTATATAAATTAACATTTGATGATGAACTAAGTTCAAAGAAAATATATATATAATTTATATTGATTTAATATATTACAAATAATCTTTCAAATCTATTATGATGATGTATATTCTAAATACTTTTCAGATAAATTATTGTGTGGCACATGAATGAAACTACTTAACTATGGAGCTCTAATAGGATTTAACAAAAATAACACCTAAAGTTAAGGTTAAACTCAAGAGTAGGAGAGTATATTTATTAAAATTAGATATTTTTTTAATATAAGGGTATATTTGTAACTATTAAAACTTAAAGGAGTATAATATAATTTCATTTTTTAGTAGGGCCCAAGCCTTAGTCACAATATAGGTCCGTCTATGTTAAAAACTAAACACTTAATTTCAAAAAACAAAAAAACAAAAAACAAAAAACTTAAAATGAGTAATAAATAAATGAGATTCTCATACCATTCCATTTCCAAGCTCAAAGGTTGGCCAATGATGGCCTTCGAAGGCTTGGAAATCATGTTTGGCCTTGCAAGATAACATATGATGACTTTTCAGGCCTAGATGCAATGAGTGAATGGGAGATGACTGTGTAATCTGACGTATGGTGATAGGTTAATGATTGATGAGCTACGATTTTGTAATTAATTTTCTAGTTGTTTGACAATCACATAATTGCATTCCGATCCTAATAACAACAGTTGAAGTCTATAAAAAACATGCAAAACCCCTACCACAACGCTGTCTCTTCTGCCATGAACAAGCTGCAAAAGGTACTACATGCCCATTACTAATAAACTCACTCCTCAGTTCTCGACCTTTACTTATACCACGATTATCCTTGTTCTATATCGTCTAATCTGCATGCCGCTTCTTTTAACTCTTTTTCCTTGAATTCTTATGTGCATCACATAGCCATTACCAATTCAGAGAGTGAAAGCCACCCACCTAAAGCCTAAAAGAATCAAATATAAATCAAAGAAGCAACTTTTCTCATTAGGGTTTTAAGGCTATAAGGGGAAGGAGAAGTGAGATACGAGGAACGATACAAAGGAGCTAGCTAGCAAATGGAAGTTTGTTTCTATGTATCTTTTATTTTAGATCTTATTCATTTATTGATTTATCCTTAGTCCATTAATATAGGGCCTTAGTAAACGGTGGGAGGTTATTTTTCTTAAACTAAATATTTGCTTAAATCGAAGTAATAACATTAACATAATTGAACCATCTCTGTTAATAGGAATGTGTTCCTTCTTATCCAATTAATTAGATTTATTCAAAATCGTAAAAGGTAAAGAACATCCAGATTTATTCCAAAACGTAACATTCAAATTTATTTAGGATTGCGAATCGTTAAGGTAAGATTTATCCCTAAACATCCAAATTTATTTAGGATTGCGAATCCTAATTAAGGTAGATAAGAACCAGATTTATTCAGAACCCAAATATATTTAGAATCCTAAAGGTAAATAAGAATCAAATTTATTATATATTTAGGAGGTAAAAGAGCAGTTCTCTTGCGTTATTTCTCTTTGAAGACAAATTTGGCTGCTCAATTCCAATCGGTCTGTAAGGTCTTTATTCAAGTTATTTCTTATTTTGTGGAAACAATCTGGTTTCGTAGTTCCACCTTTTCTTCCTGTAGTTGAGTATTAGTTCTCTTTTATTTTCTGTAGTTGAGTAAATCACGAAGGAGGGAAAAAGCCAAAAGATGACTACTGTCCAGTCATCTCCATTCGACATACTCCCGGACGAGTTATTGCAGAAGGTTCTTGAACAACTGCCTTGCAAATCCGCCGTTCAATGTAAGGCCGTCTGCAGACGCTGGCTGTGTATCATCTCTGATCCTTACTTTGTTCAATGCTCCATTCACAATCACCATCATTATCTTGAACAATTCAGTTTTTTGTTCCGTTATAGTAAGTCAAAGCAGCATCTCGGATCAACGCGCTGCATCCCTAATCTCGAAACCTCTATAGGCAAACCTCATCTACTCAGTTTTATTCCCTGTTTCAGAGAACTAGATTTCGCTCCAATATCTGTGGTAGCATATTTTAAAGACTTACTAGTGTGCTGCAATAGGCAGTCGTTTCGTACTTATTATATCTGCAATCCACAAACTAAACAATGGTCGATGATCCCTCCGTGTCCAAACAATCCCACGATGGTTGATTTTGAATCTAACATGGTCGGTTTTGTCTGCTATCCTTATTGCTGCAACAAGAAACAATCATGTTTCACCAACATTCGGTACAAGTACAAGCTAGTGTGCTTTCCTGATTATTCAAATTCTGAAAAGTTTACTATGGAGGTTTTCGATTCTGAGAGTGGAACATGGAGCCAATCAGTGGTGTCTTCCTCCCAGCGGTTGAGTATTGGTATGCATACACCACTTGTTATCGCCTACAAAGGAATCCTGCATTGGCTGAACGAAGATCGATTTATTATGACATATGATCCATTGAACAACGATGAACGATGTCGCATCATTGATCCGCCCAGTGATGATAAATATGATTGCTTTGGGGTGTGCGGAGGGAGTCTGAGAATAGCCCAAATGGATAATCTTCTCTCCAACGGCAGTTTAAGAGTTTGGGAACTTGAGGATTACAATGCAGGCAAATGGCGATTGGAGTACAATTTTTACCTAAAAGATCTGGTTTCAGAAGACACATGGCTGGCAGAGCAGAAAATATCCTCCAAGTTTTACGTGAAAATTGTAGCCTTCCATCCTTTTGATGGGGGCATTGCCTACTTATGTTTCCATCCTTTCGATAACGAGTCATACATTGTATCTTGCAACATGCGAAAAGGAACATTCAAAGTGGTTAGTAAGCATCAACATGCCGGGGAACGAATTGTCTTACTTGGGAAAAATTTCTTTCCGCTTTTGCATCCCTGGTGGCCAACGCCTGTCCCCCATCTTGATGTAGAGGCCCTCTCATTGTGAAAGATTGTTATATGGGGCCTAACAATATATTTTTATTATTTATCATGAGATAAAATTAGGGGTATTATCGCCAACTACCCCTGTGTTTTGCGACATCATAAGGTGAAAACGACATCATAAGGTGGAAACAGAGTTTGCATATTTCATCAAAAACACTCCAAGTTTTCTCAAGATTCATCAGTGGACAATTTCCGTTAAGGCGGATAGGAGTAAATTAGACATTTCAGACAAATAATAAATATTTCAATGAGAAATGTCGCTGGACATCCCTTATTTTAAAAAAACTCATGAACCCCGCGGATTTTCCAACCAACCTTCCTTCTCTTTCCTTCTTTCTTCGTCCTCTTTCTTCTTTATTATTATTTTTTTCTCTTCTTTTTCTGCCTTCCAGAGGCAACGCCGCCGTCCCCACCCTTCTTTCAACTTCTCTCTCTCTTTTTATCTTCATTTTCTTGCCAAACAAACACTCCCCACAATCAACTTCTCTCTCTATTCTTTTTTCTTTCTCTCTCTTCTTCTTCTTCTTCTTCCTTTGCTCTTGTCCTTTTTTCTCTTTTTTTTTTGTTTCACCTTCTTCTTCCTTCGCTGTCAAGTGTACGACAGCCGGCTGAGTCGTTTTGGGTTTGTGAAGGATAAGTTAGGGTTGGAGAAGAGCGATGATGGCGTGGCGCAATTAGGGGTGGCAATTCGTGTCATTCGTGTCAAGACATGAAACACGGATCCGACACGGTTATTAAACGTATTACCCACGTGTTATAATCGTGTCATATTTAATTTACATAATTTATTTAATTGTTTAACCTAGTTATACATAATATATTATATTATATATATTTATATCAATTAAAATTATTTTTAGAATATAAACCATTGTTCGTATAAAATATTGTTAAAATCATCATAATTTATTATTTTATAAATTAATTTATTTTATAATATAAAATTTTCAGTTTTATAATATATATATTATAAATAGCTAACAATTTATATTATTAAATGAGATTACATGTTAAGTATAGATAAAATATGTTTAACTATTAATCGTGTCATTAAACGGGTTGGCGTGTTGAACACTTTCAACACGAATCCAACCCATTTATTAATCGTGTATCGTGTTCGTGTTGTAATCATGTCGTGTTCGCGTGTCATGACTCAAATTGTCACCCCTAGGCGCAATGTGAGGGGTGAAGGGCTGCACTTGGAGCAAGAGACGGTAGCGCTGCCTCTGGACACCAGGACAAGAGGAAGGGTGGAAGACGGTGGCAGAGGTGGGTGGGTTCTGGTTTGGGGTGGTGCTGTGGAAGCTAGAAAAAAAATAGGAAAAAAAATAAAGAAGAAAGAGGAAGAAGAGAGAAGGAGAGAGAAGGAAGGCTGGTTTTGGAAAATTCGGGGGGTTTGTGTGTTTTTTAAAATAGAGGGTGTACAGGAATTTTTCATTGAGATATTTATTATTATCTGAAATATCTAATTTATCTCTGTCCGTTTTAACGAAAATTGCCTAAGTGATGAATCTTTAGAAAACTCAGGGGTGTTTTTGATAGAATATGCAAACCTTGTTTCCGCTTGATGATCACGCAAAACATAGGGTTAGTTAGTGTAATAACCCAATAAAATTATGTTTATAATGTAATTATACAATAAAAACATTCTTAATAAGTCTTTCATCTTCTTCGAATAGAATATCAAAGATGTACTTATAATGCTTTATATATAAAATTCACAAAAAATTTATATCTTAATGCAACAATTTTATCATAACAATACTTTATAAAAGTATATTAAAATGCCTTTAAAGTATCTAATTTTCTATAAATTATATTCAATCACAATTAATTTCTCGAAGCCCATAAAATAATACATTAAAATTAATTCTTAAAATTAAAATAATTTGAACATATGCTCGTGTGTGTTGAAATTTTACATATTCTTTACAACTATTGATTATGTTTAACTTTTCACCTAATATTTAATATTCATATAACATAGTTTAAGAATGCCAAACGTATAAACTTTTAAGCAAATACAACTGTATAAAACATATGATAAAGATATTCAATAAATAAGTCTAAAATATAAACAATCTAAAAAATATATATATAAATATATATATTTGTAAGGTTTAAGTAAGAAATTAATAGTAGCATAGACCAAAAATCAGTACAGATCTTGAATTTTCTTGAGGAGGGGCACCATGTAATCTATAATTAAAATAAATATGAGTAGTTGAATATAATAATTAATATTTATTATATTTAAAATAGTTTTTAGATAAGTTAAAAATCAGATAATTTTTTTCCATTTTTGAACAAAATATATATGTTTTCAAGAAAAAATTTTCTAGCATGTGTGTAAGTTATAATGTCTTTTGATTATACTTAAATTAGTATGTTTTAAATAATATTGTTTTAACACTTTACATGAGGGTTAAATTTATTTAATATTTGGATTATGATACTCTATAATTAGAAAATTTATTTATTTTTGTGTATTATTTCATTATCTAAATTTGAGATTCCATGTAAATTAAAATTTGATGATGAACTGAGTTCAAAGAATATATATAAAATTTAGATTGATATAATTATTACAAATAATTATTCAAATCAATTATGATTATGCATATTATAAATATCTTTGAAATAAATTGTGTGACACATAAATGAACCCATTTAACTATGTAACTTTAGTAAGATTTAACAAAAACAATATTCCCAAGCTTCAACATTCCCTTGAAAACCCATGGTTTAACAGCTCCCACATACTTCGTATCTTGGGCCTTGAAGAATTTGATGGATCTCCCTTTTTGGGCTTAAAGTCTTCTACTTCCCCGTCGGACTCATAGCCCAAACCTCTTCTAAAAGTTTGGCCTTTGAACTCCGGGAAGGATGGTAAACCACGTCCATTCCTCCCAAGCCAAGTTCCTAGCAAGTATCCTTACTTCTCCATTATCCCTGCTATGATTGGGCTGACTTCATCAATCATGGCTTTATGAAAGCCTCCCATGTAAGGTATTTACCCAACCTTTATGCTTAAAGCAATTGATGCAATTGTTGAGGCTGCATGAATGGTCACAATCTCTCCATCCATGTTGAATCGGATCTTTTGATGTAAGGTGGAAGGAACTCTACCAAGAGGATGGAACCATGCTCTTCCCAACAAGGCAGCAAATATGACTAGAATATTGAGGACTGTGAATTCTATCATAATTTCAATCGGCCCAGTCTTTACTAATGCCTTGAAGATCCAATAGCACTCCTCTTCGAGTCATCATTTGTCATGATCACCATCTCACACGGATCAAATGTTGACCCAGGTATGGCAACCCAAGAAGGGGGGGGGGGGGGGGGGGGGTGAATTGGGTTTTTATTTATAAAAACGGATTTAGAAAACTTTTCTTGAAAGATTAAAATTAGTTCACTCTTTCTTTAAGAATAAAGGTGAAGAAGATGAAAATATAAGTTATCTAAGATGCAATCAAGAGCATAACAATATTGAACAATCACAAGTGCAAGTAAATGTAAAGAGGAAAGGGATAGAGAGAATGCAAACTCAATTTACGTGGTTCGGCAAACCTTGCCTACGTCCACGGGCTCCTAGCTCCTCCACAAGCTAGGCTTTCCACTAAGTTGTAGAATACTTTACAACTTGCTTGATGAACAACTTCACCAAGACTTTTTCCTTCAACTCTTGATAACACCACACCAAGAGTTCTTCTTGATGAACAACCTCACCAAGGCTTCTTCCTTCAACTCTTGATAACACTATACCAAGAGTTCTCTCAAGGATAACTTTTATCCTTTACAAGAAGATCTCTCTCTTACCACAATACAAGAATAAAGAAAATTTTTACAGCAAAAGTACAACTCTCTTCAAAGAGTAGATAAAGAATATAAAAGCTCTCTAGACTTGATATTTCTCTTGTTTTTTTTTTTTTGCTTGATAGATTCTTATTGAATGCATGGGAGAATAGCTCCTTTTATAGGCAAATGGGATGAACTTAATCAAGTGAAGACACCAACTCCAAATTTTCTGCCCACCATAAAAACCGAAATTTTGTCTGCCATTTTTGTCAATGTTCCGTTTGAAATTTGAAAATCTACAAAACATAAAAGATCTGCAAAATCGAAGCTTTCCAACACATCAAGAATCAAGTCATTTGGATATCTGTAGCTCAAGATATGGCCAAAACACCATTCGGTGCTCATGTGACTTGATTTTTCTTCCTTGTGTCAGTCCACCGACTTGCATGTGTATTATGTCGGCCTTCCATTTGAAATTTGAATTTTTTCAAAGAATCTGCTCCATTGAATCATCTTTCCAATGCCACAAGAATCAAGTCATTTGAATATTTCTAGCTCAAGATATGAGCAAAACATCATTTGGTGCTCATATGAGTTGATTTTTCTTCTCTGTGTCAGTCCACGGAATTGCATATCAATTATGTCAGCCTTCCATTTCAAATTTGAATTTCTTCAAAACATATGAAATGTGCGCATTAAGTCTTCTTTCCAATGCCGTAAGAATCAAGTCATTTTAATATTTCTAGCTCAAGATATGTCCAAAAGAGTATTTAGTGCTCATGTCAGCTGCTTCCATTTGTCTTTCAAATTGCATGATGATTTAGACAAACTTGCACTTGAAATTTGAATTTCTTTAAAACATATGAAATGTTATAAATTGAGTAAGCTTTCTAGAGGCTCAAGAATCACATCATTTTGACATTTGTAGAGAAATATATGATCAATTGATTGAACATTGCTTATGTGTTACATTCCTTGAGTCAAACCTTATTCTTAAACTTTGGTGCCTTTAACATGTAGTCTTCTCCTTAGCTTCAACATTTCATTTTAATAAGCCTTGATAAACGCATGAAAGTACACTCTTAAGCATAAATAATTAATGCTAATTGGACAGTATTATAAAGCTTTTATGATATTTTAGCATAATTATTTTGCTTATACCTCTTTTACATTTGTTTCATTTCTTTTGCATTTTCTTTAGTCTTTATCTTGAAATAAAGTATTGTCCTTAAATTGTGATTAATGGAAATCATTTTTTCAGGTTTAATAAAATGGACACAACTCTCAATCTATAGATCAAAATGGAGAGATTATTGAACCTGGAGCAACATGTCTCAATTTTACACAAAGTTGAAGAACAATCAAAAGCCCAAATCCAACATTTAATGGGCCGAAATTGAGACACAACAAAACCAAATTGTAGTTGTTTCTCAGCCCGACTCATGTCCAGTATTTGGACCATATCTCAGAGAATACTTGTCCAAATTGCATGAATCTGGTGGCCCTGGAAAGCTGAGACAAAATGCTACAACTTTCATGTTTTCCACAAAGCCCAATTCGGTCCATTTGGTGGTCAAAAATCAGCTGCAAGTTGGTGGCCGACATTGTGGAAAAATTGGTGGAGGTTTGGTGTAATAGTTCCATTTCATCACCTATTTAAGGACAACTTGAGGAATTGAATGGGGGAGAGAAAAAATCATTTGAGTTCACATTTTATCATTGTATATTACAATTCTCTCTTGTATTTTCTCTTGAGAAATGATAAGAATGAATTGTAAGTTAGGCTAGAACTCTTGGTAAGGCTAGAGATGAACTTGTATGTATAGTTTATCTATTTCTCCACTTTCATTCTACCTCAAGGGCTATAAAGATTGTATGTTTGTTTATGTGTTAAACTCTTTCTCATCTTGTGATTTCTTTTTAATCCAGAAATTATAATTCTCAATTTCATATAAATTCAGTCATGCTTTCTTTATGTGATTCATGTTGAATTATAATTGTTACTGGTAGTTTCGTTTTATGAGTTAGTCCTTTACTACAATATTGTCATGTGATATATTGTCGCTCTTGGATAACTTGTAAGGATGAATGTTGTTGGTAAATATTGCTTGTAAAGAGTTTATGCATATCAAATACATGTGTTTATCATTGATGCTATACTATACATATTTTCCGATTGATTGTTTGGGATGTGAAACTTTCAATTAAGTTATAATTATTAAATCAAAGTGGGGATTAGATTTACAAAACATATAAGTGATTCTCGATGCCTTACTTCTTAATTACCATCGATTGTTTCCAATTATTAAACATTGTATTTTCTTTAGAACTAATCACTTCAAAGTTAAATTTTATATTTTTATTATCTTTTTAATATTTTTGTTTTACGAACCTCTTTTATCGAAAGCCTCCTTGTGGATTCGACACCTCAACGTATACTACAATAACCGCGGTATATTTTAGGCGTAAACAAAAAATTGGCGCCGTTGCCGGGGAGGTAAACTGGACAAAAGACGGTTTGTATTTTTTATTTCCTTTTCTTTTTTTTTGGCCTAACTTGGAATAATTTGCCTAATTTTCCTAACTTTGACTAATTTGCCTAATTTTCCTAACTTTGACTAATTTGCCTAATTTTTCTAACTTTGACTAACCTTATTCCTTTTACTTTTCAAAGGTCGGCTTTGCCGCCTTGCTCCTTTTACTTTTCAAAGGTCGGCTTTGCCAAACCTTGTTTCTTTTACTTGTTAAAGGTCGGCTTTGCCACCTTGTTTGTTTTATTATTATTATTGTTGTTATTACTTGTTAAAGGTCGGCTTTGCCGCCTTATTTCTTTTACTTGTTAAAGGTCGGCTTTGCCACCTTGTTTCTTTTATTATTATTGTTGTTGTTATTACTTGTTAAAGGTCGGCTTTGCCACCTTATTTCTTTTACTTGTTAAAGGTCGGCTTTGCCGCCTTATTTCTTTTACTTGTTATTTGTTTTAATTTTTTTTTATATTCTATATATACTTGTCAAAGGTTGGCTTTGCCACCTTGTTTGTTTTATTATTATTATTGTTATTATTATTTTACTTGTTAAAGGTCGGCTTTGCCGCCTTTACTTGTTATTTGTTTTAATTTTTTTTATATTCTATATATACTTGTCAAAGGTTGGCTTTGCCACCTTGTTTGTTTTATTATTATTGTTGTTATTATTCTCTCTAACTTTTGTTATCTTATTGCTTTTTGACTTTATTTGAGAACTTTCTTGTGTAAAAAAAAAAAACAAAAAGAGAGACAAATTGTGAGTGATGTATGAAGCAATCTAGAGACAAACGAGGGAGATTTATGAAAAAATCAGAACTAGAACCACAACAAGATTTTGCAACTGAAGAAAAATCAATTCTTGGTTCATCTTCATCTTCTAATTCTGATACAATGAGCCAACATGAGGACAACCCCGTTAAAACTCTAAAAGATTACTTGCATCCTACCCACACAGCCACACCATCATGTATCATATTTCCATCTAATACACCAAAATTGGACTTTCACCCTGGGATGATACATCTTTTACCAACTTTTCATGGTTTAGATAGTGAAAACCCGTATGTGCATGTTAGAGAATTTGAAGAAGTAGTGGGCACCTTTCATAGTCAGGCCAATGCCATAGATTCTGTCAGGTTAAAATTTTTCCCTTTTTCTCTAAAAGACAGGGTAAAAAGTTGGCTATACTCTTTAAGGCCGAGATCCATAGGAACTTGGACAGAAATGACCCAAGTGTTTTTTAACAAATATTTTCCACAACATAAGACTAACGGCCTAAAAAGACAAATTTCCTCTTTCTCCCAAAAAGATAGTGAAACCTTGTACCAAACTTGGGAGAGATTTAAAGAGTTGTTAAACATGTGTCCTCATCATGGGTATGAAAATTGGCGCTTGGTTAGTTACTTCTATGAGGGACTCACAATTAGGGAGCGCCAATTTGTTGAGATGATGTGCAACGGGGAGTTTCTTCAAAAAGACCCTGAGGAAGCCTTAGAATTCCTCAAAGACTTAGCTGAAAAAGCCCACACATGGACTGGACCTAGTGCTACAGATAGCACAAATAGGTCACGATCTAGTGGAATTTACCATCTTAGGGAAGAGGACAACCTTAAAGCCCAATTAGAAGTCTTAACTAGGGAATTGGAAGTCTTGAAAACCAAAGATAGGAAGGTCACCCATACAGTTGCTAAGGTTGAATCACAAGATCCATGTTTTATTTGTGGAGGGGTGGAACACTTAGCTCAGGATTGTCCAACTTACAGTGAGATAAGAGGGGTGTACCAGGAACAATGTAACGCCTTAGGGATGTACAAAAAGCCTTATTCACCCTATTCTGAAACCTATAACCCTGGCTGGAGAAACCATCCAAACTTTAGTTGGAAATCTAACCCCCAAAACAACAACCAATGGAAACAGGAACAACAACCACCCAAGTCTTATCAAGCACCTCAATACAATTCACCACAAGTTAGAAATTCCTTAGAGCACACCTTACAAGCATTTATGGAGGCCCAAAACAAGACTAACCAAAAATTTGAAACAATTCTTGCACAAGTGGTGGAAGAGAACAAGGAGATCAAAAGTCAAATCACTAAGCTAACTAATGCTTTGACCATACAAGAGCGAGGTAAGTTTCCATCTCAAACTCAATCTAATCCAAAAGGGCAACACATGGCACAAGCCTCTACTTCTGACACACAAAATCTCGAAGAGGTAAATGCCATCACTACTCGAAGTGGTAAGATCTTAAATGAGCCTACATTGCCAATCAACACTACCATGGAAAACAAAGATGTTCTCCCACAAAAGGAGGACATTTTTGAGAAAGAACTTGAAAAGAAATTTTCGATTCCAGTGCCTTTTCCCCAAGCTCTCAGATCTAATGGAGAAAACTCGAAATTTCAAGGTGAGATTCTAGAACACTTAAAACAAGTTAAGATTAATCTTCCCTTGTTGCATGTAATCAAACAGGTTCTGGCTTACGCCAAAGTTATCAAGGATCTATGCACCATCAAAAGAAAGCACCATGTCAAGAAGACTGCATTCTTGACAGAACAGGTAAGTGCAGTCATTGAACAGAAAACCCCACCCAAGTACAAAGATCCAGGGTGTCCTACAATTTCCTGCCAGATTGGGACACATGAAATCAGTCAAGCATTGTTAGACTTAGGAGCAAGTGTCAATCTCATGCCCTATTCGGTTTACTTACAATTAGGACTTGGAGAGATCAAACCTACATCCATAGTTCTACAATTGGCCGACTGATCAGTCAAGAAACCACGAGGAATAGTGGAAGATGTTTTATTACAAATTGATAAATTTTATTACCCTGTTGATTTTCTTGTTTTGGATACTCAGTCTGTGGTTAATATGGAGTCCAGAATTCCTCTTATTTTAGGGAGACCTTTTCTTGCTACTGCTAATGCTTTTATTAATTGCAGGAACGGTCTCATGAAATTATCATTTGGTAATATGACTCTTGAAGTGAATATTTTCCATATTGGAAAGCAACCACGAGACGAGGACGATTGCTACCATTCATATATGGTAGACACACTTATCTCAGAGGAGGCTTATAGAAAACAGGATTTTGACTCTTTAGACTACCTTCTTGATTCTGAATTTGAAGATTTATTTTATCCTGATAATATGACTAATGTGTTTGGTGTTTTTGACTCACAGGATAAAAGGACTCGATTTTGGCAACCACGCTTTGAAGAATTGCCTCGTGGAAGAGAGAAGCCAAAACCCTTAACTTAGAGGCTCCAAAAGTTGAACTTTCTCCATTGCCCAAAGGTTTGAAGCACGTTTTCTTGGGAGCAGGTGATACCTTTCCTGTTATTATTTCTTCAGAACTTAGTGTTGAACAAGATGAAAAATTGATAAACTTGTTAAAAGAACATAAGTCTGCACTAGGATGGACTATAGCTGATATTAAAGGTATTTCTCCATTAATATGCTCCCATAGAATCCATCTAGAGGAAGGTACCCAACCTCGTAGAGACCCCCAAAGAAGACTTAATCCAACAATGAAAGAAGTGGTAAAGAAAGAAGTCTTAAAACTATTAGATGCAGGTATAATCTATCCAATATCTGATAGTCAATGGGTAAGTCCAACACAGGTAGTGCCTAAGAAATCTGGAGTAACTGTGGTTTAAAATGATAAAGGAGTGTCTGTTCCAACTAGAGTAGTAACCGGATGGCGGATGTGCATTGATTATAGGAAATTAAACACAGCCACCCGAAAAGACTACTTTCCATTGCCTTTTATTGACCAAATTTTGGAACGTGTAGCCGGTCATCCCTTTTATTGCTTTCTCGATGGGTACTCAGGATATTACCAGATAGAGATAGCTCTAGAGGATCAGGATAAGACTACCTTCACATGCCCTTTTGGTACTTATGCTTTTCATAGGATGCCATTTGGATTATGTAATGCACCAGCTACTTTTCAACGTTGCATGCTTAGTATTTTCTCAGACATGGTTGAAAAATGCATGGAGGTTTTTATGGATGATTTGACTGTTTTTGGTAACTCTTTTGATTCATGTCTACTTAACTTAAAATCTGTTTTGAGTAGGTGTGAAGAAAAAGGACTTGTGCTTAATTGGGAAAAATGTCATTTCATGGTGTCTTCTGGGATTGTTTTGGGACACATTATTTCAGAAAGAGGAATGGAGGTTGACAAGGCTAAGATCGAGTTGATCTCTAAATTACCTACACCTAAAACGATAAAAGATGTCCGATCTTTTCTAGGGCATGCTGGTTTTTATAGGAGGTTTATACAAAATTTTTCTTCTATATCTAGACCATTGTGTAACCTCTTATTGAAAGATGCTGAATTTGTGTGGACTCAAGCTTGTGAGGACGCATTTCAGACATTAATTGCCAAACTCACCACTGCCCCTATTATGCAGTCACCTGATTGGAGCCTTCCATTTGAGATTATGTGTGATGCCAGTAACTATGCTGTAGGAGCAGTCCTTGGTCAAAGAAGGGAGGGCAAACCCTTTGTTGTTTACTATGCTAGTAGAACCTTAAATGATGCTCAAATGAATTATTCCACTACTGAAAAGGAACTATTAGCTGTTGTTTTTGCCTTGGAAAAATTTCGTTCTTATTTAATTAGTTCACCTATTACTGTGTTTACTGACCATGCAGCTCTGAAGTACCTTTTTTCTAAAAAGGATGCTAAGGCCCGTCTAATTAGATGGATTCTTCTTTTGTAGGAATTTGATCTAACCATTAAGGACAAGAAGGGCGTCGAAAATGTTGTAGCAGATCATTTGTCCCATCTTGAGTTCCATGATTCCACTAATGTCCAACCCATTCAAGATGATTTCCCTGATGAACATCTTTTCACTATAAGCCAAGTACCTTGGTATGCCCATATTGTAAATTACTTGGTTTGTGGAGAAGTTCCATCTGACTGGAGTGTACAAGATAAGCGTAAGTTCTTGGTTGAGGTGCGTAATTTTTATTGGGATGATCCATATCTTTTCAAATATTGCGCTGACCAAATTATGCGACGTTGCATTCCTGATAGTGAAATTGCTAGTGTCTTAAACTTTTGCCATGGCACTGCTTGTGGTGGTCATTTCTCAATAAAAAAGACTGCTGCAAAAATTTTACAGTGTGGACTCTATTGGCCCACTTTGTTTAAAGATACTAACAATTTTTGTCGTTTATGTGAAAGATGTCAAAAGTTGGGGGCTTTATCTCGCCGTCATATGATGCCTCTTAGCCCTATTCTTGTTATTGAGATATTTGACTGTTGGGGTATTGACTTTATGGGACCTTTTCCTCCATCTTTTGGTTATCTTTATATTCTTCTAGCTGTTGATTATGTGTCCAAATGGGTGGAGGCTATGGCTTGTCGTACTAATGATAACACAACCGTGGTAAAATTCTTAAAAGAAAACGTGTTGTCTAGGTATGATACGCCACGTGTCATCATCAGTGACCAAGGGACACATTTTTGTAACTGTTCTTTTGAAGCTTTGATGCGCAGGTATGGTGTTCTTCATAAGATTTCCACCGCTTACCATCCACAGACAAATGGGTAAGCTGAACTCGCAAACAGGGAGGTCAAGTAGATTCTAGAAAAGACTGTTAACCCAAATCGCAAAGACTGGTCTTTACACCTTTCTGATGCATTATGGGCTTACCGCACTGCTTATAAAACTATTCTAGGGATGTCTCCTTATCGCCTTGTCTATGGGAAAGCTTGTCATTTACCTGTTGAGCTAGAACATAAAGCTTATTGGGCTGTCAAAGCCCTTAACTTTGATTTGAGTGTTGCAGGTCTTCAAAGAAAGTTACAATTGTCTGAAATAGAAGAATTACGGAATGATGCCTATGACAACTCCAAGATTTACAAGGCTAAGATGAAAGCGGCTCACGACAAACAAATCTTGAGGAAAAACTTTGAGCTAAATCAACGAGTTTATCTTTATGATTCTCGATTGCATTTACACCCTGGAAAGTTGAGATCTCGATGGACTGGACCATTTGTCGTAAAGCACGTTTTTCCCAATGGAGCGGTGGAGATTGAGGACCCCACTGATGGGCGAATTTTCAAAGTTAATGGGCAACGGTTGAAAAATTATGTGGAAAGGGAAAGTCAGTTTATGTGTCTCGAGGAGATCTCTCTTGAGCCTCCTGTCTATCCTAATTAATCAGGTTCTATCTGTCTCATCTATCTGTACCATATCTTGACTTTTGTACCATATCTTGATTTTATTTTTGTTTTTATTATTTGGTTTGTCCTTGCTTTTATTATTTATCTACCCCATATCTTGACTTTGTCTTTGTTTCTATCATCTATCTGTACCATATCTTAACTTTATTTTTGCTTTCTTTATCTCGTTGTCTTGCTTTTATTATATGTTTTTCCTATAATTTTTACTTTATTTTCTGTTTTTGCCTTTATTTTCTTTTGCATGTTTTATTTTAGTTCCCGGTTAAGTGGCGGATACGGTACTCTGTGACTAATTAAGTCGGTTTTTCAGTTCCCTAAAAACTGTAACCCAAACAAAAATCGTGCATTCTTTTACCTTTCAAAATGGATACGATTCTTTCAAACCTTCGTAGACATTTTCCTTTTCTTCCTCCAAATGCATTGCTCAAAATTTACAAAGCACGGTTTGCAAGGTTAAAATTGCTAATGCTCATGGGTTTACCTGTTGATATACGATGGTTAATTGAAGCGAAAGCTCGATTATCTGGTGAATGTTCAAAAGCCTTTGTTTCCTTCATGCCTGGTTTGGGTAAAAGCTCTTACGCGAAAAAGCGAAGAGCAAATAAATTACAAGTTTGTCACAAATGTGCACGATGGACCTGTAACAAGCGATGTCGCTCTTTAGGATATGTGTCTGTCAATCGAGAAGATAAGATTCAGTTCATTAAGGATGGACTGAGTAAGGAGTCTCTAGATAATATCTTGTTGACTCTTGAGACGCATCCTTGTGGACTTGTGCATCGAGAGATTTTAAGATTATGGACACAATTTCGGGAAGAGCAAGAACGCTATAGTCTCGGGAATCTGACTCAAAACGACCCTGTTTGCCAATTTATAAGAAAATTGGATGGGAAGCATATCCCCAACTCATAGAAGGTGTTTCAGCCGTTACTGGACGTAAAACCAGAGGAAGATGTGAGCCACAATCACAACTACTTGTACATATGCATGCTTGCCGTTATTTTTGAATTTCTATTTTTATTTTTATTTTCAACGTTTGTCAGACAAACAGTTGAGCTACCTATATAGATGTCATTATTGTACTACCTTTTTGCATTCTATAAATACATCTCATGTTCTTCATTTGCATATACATAGTTAGTGAGTTGTATCAAAATGGAGGGAACCTCAGCTCGTCGATTCCGAAATATATGTGTATTTTGTGGATCTCAGCCTGGTAAAGATATAGCTTTTTTAGAAGCAGCTCATAATCTTGGTAAGGTTCTAGCTGAGAGAAAACTTCATTTAATTTATGGGGGAGGTAACCATAGGTTAATGGGGTGTGTGTCAACAACTGCATACTCAAGAGGAAGTCAAGTTTTAGGAATTATTCCTAAAGCTTTAGTTAACGTTGCTGGAAAAATAGTTGGAGAGGAATTACAGGTCTCATCCATGCATGAACGCATAGCTCGTATGATTGTAAATGCAGATGCCTTTATTGCTTTACCAGGAGGTTTTGGAACAATGGAAGAAATCTTTCAAGTTGTCTCTTGGGCCCAACTCAATATCCACCAGAAACCCATAGGTTTGTTGAATGTCAATAATTTCTTTGATTGTTTATTGTGTTTTGTTAATCAAGCTGTGGAACAAAGATTTATCTCACAAACAGCACAACGGATCCTTGTCTCTGCCTCAACTGCTGATGAACTAATTGATAAATTGCAAGCTTTTGTTTATGAACCTGACCCTGAAGCATCTCAAATTAATTGGTCAGTGGGAATGAGCAATGAGAGAAAATTGGATCTGACACTTCGTTTGTAACTTTTCTTACTTTTGGCTTTATTCACAATATTTTATTAAGTGTTTTTCAGGTTTGTTTCTCTTGAATAACTGAAGCTTCAGGTGATGTCTCTTATACTTTCTCCTTCTACATTTAAACATTGAGGACAATGTTTCGCTCTGGTTGGGGGTAGATAGGAGGCATATGTTTTGCATTGCATTTCAAAAAAAAAAAATCTATTGGTCTGAGAATGGCAGTGTAAAGAGTTCATTATCTCTTGAGACGCATTCTAGATCTATTAGATCCAGAATGGCAGAGTAGGGAGTATAGTTTTGACCTCTTGAAACGCATTCTAACTAGTTGATTTGTTTTTTATTTTTGAATTGTATTTCATGCACAGCTGTTTATTGCATGTGTTCTCAGTAATTCTTGTCTAAATGGGTTTGTTTTTCTATCTAGGTATGATTTCAAAATTATTGGTTTGAGTCATCTTTTCTATTTAGGTTATCAAATAATGATTTCTGAAATTATTTTGAGCACAATGATAAGCCTTGTGGTAAGATGGATGATTCAATGTATATAGCCAAGAGAATTCTCATGTTTAAGTTCACATTTTTTTTAATCTCACACATCTTTTGTGAGTGAGTGGAGAGGTTGAGAAAACAGCTTACGAACTTTCATTGATCCTTTGAATTGATTAATCCTTGTTTAGAATGTCATTACTCAAAATTGAGCTAAGGGACGATTCAAGATGAAATTTCAATTCTTGTGAAAAAAAAAAAGAAAAGAAAAAAAAGGAAGAAAGAAAAAGAAGAAGAAGTCAGTTCGATTCAATAATGTCTTCATTCAATTTTAGAAGATAGAAGTTTTATGAAGCAGTCTTTTCTCACCAAGCTGTATTTATTCACTCAAGATAAATGAAGTCCTAAAGGTAGCATGTTGCAAGAATGGTTTGATTCTAAACATTGGATTTTCCTATCTTTGGATCAATGTTAGTTGTCTGTCTGTCCTTAAATGTGACCTTTTCTTGTGTGTTTATTCTGTTTTCCAACTCCATGAGAGAAATCATAGCCTTTTTAAACAGTCGTTCACCTGTGAGGATATGGAGTTGAGGCTTTTACATAGAGTAATTTTCAAGGCTATATGTTTTGCAGTTTGTGGTAAGAAGGTTTGGCTTGATTCACATGTGCTCAGTTTTGGAAGTTATGATTGAAATAACCTTTATAGCAATTGTGATCTTGAACTGACTTTTTGTTTGAAATGCTGAAGTAGTTCTTCATGCTTCATTTACGCTTGAATTGCTAGGGACTAGCAATAAGCTGGCTGGGGATTGTGATAAACGCATGAAAGTACACTCTTAAGCATAAATAATTAATGCTAATTGGACAGTATCACTACAAGAAAAATGATAATATTTGGCGGTCTTTGACCGTCAAATATGTATATATTTGGCGGTCTTAAAAGCGCCACCAATGGCACCGCCAAATATAGTCATTTTGACTATATTTGGCGGTCAGTCAAAGTGCCAAATATGCATCTGACTATACTTGACGGTTTTTGACCGCCAAATATAATAGGTTTAAAAATTAAAAAAAAAATATACTTGACGGTTTTTGACCGCCAAGTATAATAGTTTCAAAAAATAAAAAAAAATATATACTTGACAGTTTTTAAAACGCCAAGTATTTTTAAAAAATTAATATATACATATAATAAGTATTTTAAAAAATTTAAGAAACAAACTCATGTTAACAGAAAAGATTTCTATTTAAAGCATGACTGGCACTTCAATTTCCTAATTTTTTTATAAGCCACTATCATTCATAAACAACTTCAGATAAGCAACTATCACCTACAAAATCAATATGAACATGAATAAGAAAAACATTAAATTAATGACCCCTTATATTCTACTTGTGCTTTTCACAGTTTCATCGCAACCTCATTCGGACCATCAATTCCAAACTGCGAACGAACAAGAACCTTCACATTGCCTATGAAAATCCAGATAATAAACAGGTGTGTGACCTTGAATTGCTCAGGACAACATCCGTGCCCTATGAAACAACAAATAAGAAGCACACAACTAAAATTATGAACAGACATGAAAGCAAGAAGATTTATAGCAATCATGAAATCAAAAAGTGCAACTGACATACACATTTATGCAGCAACCAAAGATATAAAGTTGCAGAAAATAAGCCCAACATTGTAATGGCCATAATATGAACATCTGAAACTGGAATTATCTTATTTTAAAAAGATACGGGAAACAGATAATCAATATTATTTCAAATGCCATCTCATGCAAATACCAACTTATATTGCTAATCTAACTTACCATACCTACAATTAAACTTATGATGCGTGCAATCACCAACATAAATTTCTCCATGAGAATAAAAAGAGACAAATAATTTCTTATAAAGACCAATCTTAAAGCAAGTGAATGCTCACTGCAATAAGGCCTCCACTACCAAGGAAACTCTCAGTCAGAGGAAGTTCCTCACTAGATGGAAGAAGACCCTGTTTCTCAACCCAGTGGCGAGCTACTTCAACAAGATTGCCGCTGATTCCTCTTGTACCCTCTTTTGCAGCAACATCAGCTTTGTTACCAATAACAATATAGGGTACAGGAAGACCACTAGGACCACCAGAACCCAAAGGAACTGAGAATGAAATCACAATAAAACACATAGGCTCATTATTCAAAATTGCAACTTCATATTTGCAATGTTGTAAAAATAAATAAATATATAAATTCTTTTAGTTTGCAGTTGGAGCTTACTTTACAAGCCCCCACACCTCCTTGCTTTTTGAACCATTAATATGTTAAAATAGAAGTCATTAGCATCAAACATAATTTCTGGACATCAATTTCCAAGTAAGTTCCCTTTGACTAGCCATGTGATATCCTCTTGATTAATTAACATTAAAAAAATAAAAAAAGGGAAAGCAGTTATGCCATGAAATTGCAGTATATACAATAATCAGTATGCTTTAAGCTATATAAAAAGAAAAAAAAAAGACAACTGCGGATATAGTGCTTAGATGCCCTTCAAATCCTAGCGTTGCACCCGATTCTATCACAAAATGTATTGTAATACGCAAGTAACTAAGCAAAACAGAAGAGAAAGTTTATGTACTGCAGAAAATAGAAAAAGAAATCAACATTTAATCATTTAGATTCATAAATAAGTTTATATAATCACTAAGTTTATGTATAATTACTTATTCTTGTCAAATAAAAACAACACATATAATTTGTTTTAATGTTGTTGTTATGTAGGCAAAAGAAGTCATTTAGTGGCATTATTGAAAATTGAAAATCAAATAGAGCTTAAACAGGACATGGTTGTTGAGTCTCAAAGATTTTTTTTTAAAAAAAAAATGTAAGCATAAATAGATGCTTAGTGAAAAGCTTAAAGTTATTGTTTTCTTAGAACATTTTGAATAAATTGCATTTATACCACCACGTATTTAAAACTAATAACTTAATGCATACTATTGCAATTCAATGACTTTTCCTACACATATCTAATGCATCGAAAGAAGTTTTGGAGTTTTGCCAATAATAGCTCTTACAAAAGTCAAAAATTAAGGCTGAATTTTTTATATAACTTGGCTTGAGATGAACAAACGAATGGCCATGGAAATCACTTATTTCTCTTCTTAATTTCATTTTTCTTTTTTTATCTTATATTCTCTCTCTTATGTTTCCTCTAACTCGTCCTCATTCTCTCGTTTCCTCTTTGCTTCCAGAGGCTTTGTATTTCAATACTTCATATTCTTTGCTTGGTTAAATTCAGAAGCACCAGAACCTTCACAACTAACATTTTACTTTGTAATCATAATATTTCATATCCATTTTACTTAAATTATATTAAATACAATTAATTCTTAAATAATAGATGATTTTATGATCATATATGAAGTATAAAGGCATATATAAAACCAAGAACCCGAAAATTCTTTCATATACCCACATATGCACGATAACATAATAGAAATTTGCATCAGTTTTATTCCTACACCCACATAAAGCTAACTGATGCCTACAAAAATAGAAGTCAATAATCAACTTGAATAAACAGCCCCAAAACAACTAACCAGTTTAGGGGAATTAAATCACATAAATTTTAAAAAATAAAATAAACAAAGTAACTAACCTAGACCGAATAGTAGCAATTTCAAACTCAATCTCCTGAGCTTCGATGTCGAGATATATGCTATCACCATATTGTATATGCTCACATAGAAAAGCCCTCTGATCCCAAACAAAAGGCAGGCTTCACTTAGAAATGCCTCATATGCATTGGGTTTAAAAAAAGGGACTACCGTCAGATCCTACAGCCTTTAGAAGTCAGAAAACTTGTGAGGTATAAAATCTCAAATAGTTCCTAAAAGGAGTGCACCTCTAACCTCTTGAGTAGAGACCCAGGATCATTCAAATCCAACCTTGGAATTTCTTTCAAAACCATCATGATCGCTCATATCATTAAATTATTTTCGCGCACCAAGAGCAGAGAGCTGAGGTTCTGATAAATTTGTAGGACATGTCTAAACGCAAAACCATGTGCAATGCAAAAATTTATGGTCCTGGTGAGACTCTATAGAGTGATGGCATTGTTAGAATATGCATACACTATTGTCAAACCACCCTCTTCATCTTGACTAACATGAATGCAAAAGTATAAATATACTTGCATACTACATAAAGAAGATGAAGAAAGAACCTTGGAATCAGGAGTCAAAGTTCATTGACTATCAACTACATGGCACCTACCACATAAAAATGCCAAAGGATTATCAGAGAGAAGAATAGATACAACCTACAATGAAGTTTACTAGTTTAGGTGCAAAGAGGCATTGAGTAATAATTGAAACTTGAACCTCTGACGACTTGGTCAAAATTAAATGGTCTCAACCGTTAGGTCCGTTTGACCTAACCTTTGGAGAAGGCATCAAATATTTCGCTTAAATGAAATGAAATTGGTACATGTCAGCAACTTTTGAGTAATGTAGGATAAGATAGGTAATTACAAGCTCAGTAATTCTGGAATTATATGCAATTAAAGAAAATACCAGCTTTAACAGTAAATTCAATTTAATGACATGACTACAGAAGAGATGAGAGAAAACAGGAAGCATAATACCTCATCTGCCTCCAAAGAGACTCCAATTGTACCATTAATGTAAGGTAAAGAAACTTCCATATTGAAGACTGATAAATCAGGATAAATATTTGACTTCCCATCAGCATTTATTACTTCAACCGGTTCCACTTCATATTTCCTTTTGCAATATACAGAAAAAGCAGTTGCCTATGAAAACAAAGAGAAATCAATCCACACTTGCATACCAGTTACTGAGAGATTCAAAATAGTAAGCAAAAGCAATTAGAACTTAGAAACACTTACCATTGTGTTCAAAACAATCTTGGCCTTTGTCAAATCAATGGTTGTACATTCAATGAACACATTTTTAGTCTTTAAAGTGATTGCTGAATGAGCACCATTAATAATTGGTGGTAGAGACAGAACAGTTCTGTTAAGGAACAAAGAAACTATAGATTATTAATCTGTCACAGCAGAAAATAATAGTTAATGATAATGAAAAAAAATTACAACTATGAAACATCAAGAAAAAAAAACGTTAGGTAAAAAGATTACAACTATGCATTGCAATGCTTCCTAATTATTCCACATCATTTGGTGGAACATAGTTTCGTTCTATCAGTTTAGTATTCTCTATTTGATTGAAATAAAATTATTCTGTTTCCTCCCAAGAAAATGCATCTTAATTAAAAGCATGTTTATGAACTCACTAAAAATCTTTAACACAAATAACTTTAAATTAAATCCAAGCAAAATCAGGGGAAGCCCAGTGTGGAAGATAAGTAGCTATTAACAGTATGATATAATTGGCCACTGGATAGAACTCAAAACTGTAATTGCACCTACACTATCAAGAAAATGTCATACCTATTTTGGTCAAATAAGACAGGGTACACCGGTGAGTTCTCGATTATGTGCAAATACTTCTTCAGTTTCAAATCTGACTGCTGAACATTGTCGTTATAGAAGACAAATCAAGGTTAGACATGGTATTCATTTTAAAGAGTTGTCTTAAAAATAGAATAAGTAGAAAATGTGCAACCAATGTAAATCTTGTACAATGGATAAGCATAGAATTAGGGGAAAACTGATAATTGCATCAACAGATGTGACTGGAGGATTTGCAAGGTATAAGGAGTCTCAGGCTACCAGCCTACACAGAATTTTAGCTTGAAGACTCCATGTTAGTTACAACAGCAACATATCAAGTTGCAACCATGGAAGAATTTGGCAGGCATGGATGGTCAAAGGTCAATTAAATGCAAGAGTGTAGAAATTGTGTGCATCAGTCCCATCCTCCACCAAAAAATACAAATAAACGAAAATGAGGTCTCAAAAAACAGGACTCACTTTGTAAAATTCCATTAGCTCGTCAGCTCTGAAAGTTCCTTGTCTAAAACCCAGAACAGAAGTTACAAAAAATCAGTTTTAATGTAATGTTCTAGTAAACCAAAAGGGATAAAGATGGAAAAAAAAGATATAATAAGGAAGTCCAACTTTAGATTCAAACATCTAGTATTGTTTGAAAATAGCTGCAACAGAATCACCCATTCACTTTCCAAATATAATCAATTACCTGTTTTAAAGGCACAGAATTTATGTCCGAGGGTGGCAAAGCCTGAAACAAAGACAAAAGCATGTTGTTCACTACGTCAATGTGCAAAAACACTTTCTTTTGATATATTATGGCATGAAGCAAATAAGAGCATCAATTTTTTTCATTAAAAATAAATAAAATAAAATAAAAATCAGGTTATCACAAATTTACAATAATTAATGCCTAACCGAAAATTCATTTAGGAAAGAAACATGATTTTTCCCAGAAAAGGCCATCCAACATTTTTTCACTGCAACTAAGAGTATCATTCACAGAAGAAAGGCCAGAAGATGAGTTGGCTAAGAAACACCCACCCAACATTTGTTTACAGCAAACTACCATGTAGCAAAACTCAACTAGGAAGCTTATGGTCTCAAGGCTCCTTCACAAAGTACTCCAACAGGCACAAATTTGTGACATCTAGGACCCAAAACCCAAACTTCTAAGGCAGCAAGGTGCTAAAATCTCACATTGCCTCGGTAGAGAAAATCATTAAGTCCCTTACCAACAATGCTTTCTAAATTCATGACTCCTTTAGCAAACAGGCAATATTGTCAATATCGAGGACTTCATGGATAGAAGCTTGCATTATCTCAAGACTACACACAGGTGATGAAAATTGTCCTACCCAGTCATAAAAAGTCTATATTAGATCAACCAAGACACAGCCTACAAGACTTTCCGTCTTCCAGACAGTAAGATCAAGATCAATGAATTGAGAAATGGTCCAACAGTCCCACATATTACTAGGCTAAAGCAAATAGGGCTAATATATGGACCTTCATCTCTTGTGAGTAAAGGATATGATTTAAAACCATGAGATTATGGGGCAAAGCAAATAAAAGAATAAACATGTGGTCCATGAACTCTCCCAGACTAAACTACAACTTCCTATTCCAATTTCAACATCACATTTATAATGAGATATTTGTGAGATAAGTAAAAGATGCAAGATTTTTTGGTAAATCCTTTATCATGTTAATGAATCTCTTTCATTTCTTATCAAACAATAAAGGAGCTGCAAGAGTTGAAGATGCGACCTCATATGTGAAAGGGCCTTGCAAAGTGTCCAAGTCATGAGTACCAATTGCAACGAGGGTTCTTCGCCTGAATCAAGAAATATATGAACGTACTTCAAATACACATAATCTTAAAAACTTTCAAGTAATAGAACAAATAATGAACAAAAACCCAGCAAATCAGTGAGATGCCTATAGAAACCAATTAAAGATATGAAAAGATTTTAATTTACTCAGTTAAATAAGATGCTATAATTGAATTGATTTTTTTGTAACAAAAAAAACAAATACTGGAAAAAAAAAGTGTTTTGCGATTCCTGGAAGTTTGATTCAAATAATATGGCATATTTGTCCACTAATTTAAGATAGGTAAAAACTGACCTATTAGAAGTTGCTAATGCATTTAAGAATTAAGAGAAACAAACACTAATCTCCACTTAAAAAGCACATAAATTCGACATTAAGGAAGACGAATAGACAATATAAATATAAAATACCAGAAATTCAATTGATTGAAAAATAAAACCAAAAAAAGAAAGTTTCATAATTTGGCTAACGCATCATCCATCCATGAAAGCGATAAAATTTAAAAATAAAAAATAAAAAATAAAACCTCCAATACACTTACCTGACTTAATAAACCTACCAAAATTAGCCAAAAATGGAATACAAAAAAAATCTAAAATAAAATAATAATAATAATAAACAAGTAGCAAAGAAAGAGAAATCAAGTACTCAGGCAGGCACAATGCAAAAATTGAAGAATTGAGGAAGATCTAGTGAAAGGTAGAAGAGACCTGCTAAGCTGATGGCGGTCTTGTTCGTGTTCTTGTTGATAATATTGAAGATAAAGGTAATGAGGATGGTGATTGTCGTTGTTGTTGTGAACAGGCGGAAAAGAACCGTAAAGTTGGACAAGTTCTTGAAGCTGACCGATGAGCTGCCTAAGCATGGCCAGCTCTTCCATGCTCCAAAGTCGCACCCTCAACCTGACCCAGACCCGGTTCAGGCCTTTCACTTGACCTCCCCTCACACCACCTCACCTCACCTCACCTGACCTCACCTCAAAACCAAAAGAAAAACCCACCCCGTTGCGTTACGTTTCGTTTCGTTTCCTTTCGCTTTGTTGTTGTCTGTGTGTTGTTGTTCTCTCTCTCTTGCCACGGAGGAAGGTTTAGGAATTAGGGATTTAGACGGCTAGGGTTGCTTTATATTCTTTATATAGTATTGTAAAATTCTAGGGAATCCATGTCTATTAAAAATTATCAAAATCGTCCTCATAGTAAGTCCCTATATTTCAAACTTTTTCATTTACACCATTAGACTAATTTTTTATAATTTTTAGAGCATTAAATATTTTAATTTAATTTTTAAAATAATTATAATAATTTTTTACATATTTGAAATGTTATATTATTACAAAATAATTTTTTTGATATTTTTAATTGTTTAATTTTCATCTAAGTAATTAAATAATGTGATTTTCATCACTTTGAAATTAAAAAATAATTTTATTTATTTCATAAAATTTTCACATTTAAAAGTTCTTTTTTCTAAAAGTTAATATTTAAAAATTTATTCTTTTCATACATATAATAATGTTATCTTTAATTTAATGATTTTTAAAAATTATTTTTAATTTTAGATTAAAAATAAAATTATATTGTTTAATTATATTTAGATAAATTTATTGAAATTTTAAATATTACATTCACATATTTGAAAGAAAAAATGAAAAGAAAGAGGAAAATTTGAGAGGAAAAAGAAAAAGTAGATTTTCACATACTTGTCAAACTTTTATAAAAATGTAATATATATATGATTAAATAAAGACAAAAAGTGACAAATAAGATGAATTGATATGTTTGACTTTTAATACATGGTTAAATTTCTCACTTTTTTAAAAAACTGCCAAATAAAAAATTTGTGAAGTGACAAATATGTTAAAAATTCTTGTAGTGTATTATAAAGCTTTTATGATATTTTAGCATAATTATTTTGCTTATGCCTATTTTACATTTGTTTCATTTCTTTTGCATTTTCTTTAGTCTTTATCTTGAAATAAAGTATTGTCCTTAAATTGTGATTAATGGAAATCATTTTTTCAGGTTTAATAAAATGGACACAACTCTCAATCTATAGATCAAAATGGAGAGATTATTGAACCCGGAGCAACATGTCTCAATTTTACACAAAGTTGAAGAACAATCAAAAGCCCAAATCCAACATTTGATGGGCCGAAATTGAGACATAACAAAACCAAATTGTAGTTGTTTCTCAGCCCGACCCATGTCCAGTATTTGGGCCATATCTCAGAGAATACTTGTCCAAATTGCATGAATTTGGTGGCCCTGGAAAGCTGAGACAAAATGCTACAACTTTCATGTTTTCCACAAAGCCCAATTCGGTCCATTTGGTGGTCAAAAATCAGCTGCAAGTTGGTGACCGACATTGTGGAAAAATTGGTGGAGGTTTAGTGTAATAGTTCCATTTCATCACCTATTTAAGGACAACTTGAGGAATTGAATGGGGGAGCGAAAAAATCATTTGAGTTCACATTTTATCATTGTATATTACAATTCTCTCTTGTACTTTCTCTTGAGAAATGATAAGAATGAATTGTAAGTTAGGCTAGAACTCTTGGTAAGGCTAGAGATGAACTTGTATGTGTAGTTTACGTATTTCTCCACTTTCATTCTACCTCAAGGGCTATAAAGATTGTATGTTTGTTTATGTGTTAAACTCTTTCTCATCTTGTGATTTCTTTTTAATCCAGAAATTATAATTCTCAATTTCATATAAATTCAGTCATGCTTTCTTTATGTGATTCTTGTTGAATTATAATTGTTACTGGTAGTTTCGTTTTATGAGTTAATCCTTTACTACAATATTGTCATGTGATATATTGTCGCTCTTGGATAACTTGTAAGGATGAATGTTGTTGGTAAATATTGCTTGTAAAGAGTTTATGCATATCAAATGCATGTGTTTATCATTGATGCTATACTATACATATTTTCCGATTGATTGTTTGGGATGTGAAACTTTTAATTGAGTTATAATTATTAAATCAAAGTGGGGATTAGATTTACAAAATGATGCATTCGAAACTAGCAAGTATACTAGTCGAACAAGTAATAAAGTGATGAGTAAGATATCGTTCTCACGAGGATTGATTCTAATTGAATTTGTTATTCGAAAGCAACAATAAACTAAATGAGGGGGGTTTTGTTGATTGATTAACTAGTGAAATATTAATGCAAGTAAAGAGTAACACAATACAAATTTAAACAGATTGAAAAATCAATGAGAGAAACCTGGTTAAGGGATCCTTCTCGACCACAAGATATGGATTTGCGAATTAATTGTAGAATTGTCATCCAATTACACCATTGAAATTATTAACCGTAGATAACAACAAGCTCTGTTATCCCAATCTTTCCTTACTTTGTTGTTAAATAAAACAAGCTCTTTATTTAATCTCTATCCATTAAACAACCTAAACAAGCTCTCTAAGTTTAATTCAATGGAAGCATTACGATGAGAAAGATAGGTTGATCTAAGCAATAAACACACAAGCTCGGATTATTTAACATAGGTTGTATTCTCCAATTGCAATCTCTGATCACAATTTTGCTACTAAGGATTAGAAATTCAAGACAATTACGGAGCAAGATTTCTAGTCTAGCAATAAATCACAACCAGATTATATTCAGTTGGCCACTCAAATACAATCCAGTAAGCAATCATAAGCATTAAATATGGGAGAATACAAGCAACTTCAATTAGAGAATTGGATAACAACTTCTTGCACAATCAACTTACAAAAACCATATCAGGGGCTTTGAAATCACCCTCAACCAATTCAGATTCAGCTACACATGTTTAAAAAGTGGTAAATACAATACAACATGGAGACATTCCAGAAAATGAAAGGGAAAGGGAAAAACTTAGCAAATTTGATGTAATTCTCTTTGGATTGTAGTTCTTCCTCTTTCCAAGCTTCCTTTCTCCTTCAAGAACTCCAGGAGATGAAAGAATTCCAGAGCGCAGCCTCACCACGTTCTCCCCTCTTCAAGTTATGAAAATAAAACCCTAAAATGTGTTTAAATACTCTGCTACAGTAACTTGCTACAGTGCCCCGTATTATACATGCTACAGTGATTGTGGAATTACATTTCTATACTTCTCACACTGTTTTGATTACAACTTTTGGTACACTGAATGGATTTATAAACCGTAAATTTCTCCAGAAAATAGACTTCGAGAGCTTTCCAACGGTATATAATATGTCATCGGGTTCATTGTATATCAATACAATTAAATCCGAGAAGATGGTTGACTAGCAGAGGTGAAAATGAAGGGTTTTACTCCATTTTTGTGCAAGTTGCTCCAAAACTCCTACAACATCAAAACCACACAAAACCATAAAAATACCAAGGAATATAGCAAAGAAACATGGACAAATTGATATGAAAGTAATACATAAATAGACACCTATCAATTCCCCCACACTTAGACTTTGCTAGTCCTCGAGCAACTACAACGATATGAAAACAAAACTAAATCTAAACAGAATCAAAGAAAAAATTAAAACACACATGTTTTAACTTGCAAATAGGCCTCAAAGATTGTAATTAATTATAACCCAAGGAAAACTTCAAAATAATGCACTTGATCAAGAATTTTATCTCAAAGATTAGTTTCGCTTCATTTCAATTCCTCAAGTGTGTGTGTATAGAGCCATTCTCACCTAATCACTTGTAACCCGGATGAGTTTATGCATAAAAATGAATCATATTTAATATTGAAGATGTGTGTAAAACGAACTCCATAGGCATGCTTTTCAAGTCACTCTCCACTAATGTAAACCAGCACAACATGAAGGATCAAGTAGGACTTTATTAAGCTTGTAACGTTTGGCTTGGGTGAAGGTATGATAAAGGATAATAATTAGGCTTAAATCACCCACAAACACATAAAATCATTCAAGATTATGTAGAGCTCAACCCCATGACATAAAAAAATTCATTCTTATTCACCAAATGATAAAAAAATTCATTCTTATTCACCAAATGACTCCCCCAAACTTATTCAGAACACTCGAACTCTCTTTTTATTAATTTTTTTTTATAACACAAAAGAAACTACATCCCCACACTTTGTTGTTTCATTCTTTTTAAGAACACTCAAGG